>CAUYUJ010016722.1:60000-72500 GCA_963575745.1 Prorocentrum cordatum | reverse complement strand
CGTGGGGGCAGAGCGAGGCCTGTGCCCACCGTGTTGGCCACCGCGTCAGGGCGCCGGCGCCGTCCCGTCCGCCCTGGTCGACCGTAGAGGTCGACCCACGAGGCGGGCGCGTTTGGTCGACCCACGAAGGGTCGAGCAACGAGGTGGTCGTCCCGGGGAGGGCGCGTGGTCGACCCACGAGGCTCGGCGACGTGGCCTCTGCGACAGGGCCGTTTTCCACACGTTGTCGTTTTTGCCGTGTTCTGTCCAGAGATCCGGCGCCGTGCTTCTTCGGGTTCCGTCGCCATCTGTTTGTGTTCCGGTTCCGGCTCCGGCTGCAATATGTTGGAGCTGCTTTTTCCGTCTCGCCGACAAGTTGTTGAACCGTCTTCATTCTCGAGATTAAGATTTCTGGAAACGGTGAAGAAACGGCCCTGCCGTTTCCAAGAACCACGAAGGGCCCCTCCTCCCCTCTTCCTCCACTCCCTCCCCTCCTCATCCTCCCGCCCATCCTCCTCGTACAGTTGAAACCCATGCCAAGAAACACCGAGCTTGCCTCCAAGGTGCCCTGGGTTTCTTGGGTTTCGATGGTTTTGCGATGGAGAGCGAGACGTTCCCTCGCCAAAATCAATGGACGTCCTGGGGTCTCAGAGTTGAGTTTCTCGTGGAAGGTTTCTTGAGGTCGAGCTCCTACTGTATCTGGCTGTTTGCCCTGGCCAGTTGGACGGCACGTGGACGGGCCACGAGGCCCCGCGGGGCGAGCTCCCCACCCCTTTTCCTTTAACAATTATTCAATATGAATACACTCTCCTCCATCCCCTGATGGCGTGCGGAAGATGGCGGGCACCCCTCCGCGTACTGTTTTTTACATAGGATTTCCCGGAGTTTGATTTTCGCTTGGGTTTTTTGTCAAAATGCTGCTCTCGCTGAGGCGCCGGCCTCATTTTCGGGCTTCCGCTCGTTCCGAACCGTGCTCCCGCTGCAGCGTGGGCCTCATTTTCGGATCAATGTTTTGCCTCCGTCGTTCAGGATGGCGTTCTCGCCCCAGCGCGGGCCTCTTACTCGCGCGCCCATCCGCCCGCCACCACCGCACCGCGCCCCGCCCCGCCCACCGCCACTTCCACCAACCAACGCACGCACGCACGCACGCACGCGCACCACCACCGCGCACCGCCACCACCACCCCACTACCCCACCCAACACCACCACGCTACACCGCGTCACACCACATCACACGCGCGCGCACACAGACACACACGCACGCACGCACGCACGCACGCACGCACGCACGCACGCACGCACGCACGCACGCACGCACCACGCACACACACACACACACACACACACGCACACACACACACACACCACACACACACCACCACCACCGGGCCATCACGCACGCACGCACCTGGCCCACCACCCAAACCACCAATACGCACACCACGTCACACCACCGCACCACGCGCACACTCGCACACACCACACCCACACGCACGCACACACACACACACACACCAACAACACACCACTCCACCACCACCACACACCACCCCACCACCACCACCACCACCACCACCACAACCACAACCACAACCACAACACACCACGCACACGCTCACGCACGCACGCGCACCACCACCCACTACGCACGCGCGCGCGGAGCCACAGGTCCGCTACGACACGCGTCCGCGGATAGAGAAAATCAGCGCCATGGTAAGGGATGGGAGGGAGGGGTAGGACGTCAGATATGACGCGAGCGCACATAGCTTACCTTCTATACCTCTCCCCCCCATCCCTCTCCTCCGCCGGGTTTTCGTTCCCACCTACGCTGCTGCATCGTACAAAAAATACGTGCACTCGATCTGCCTAGCTTCACTTATCGATTCGCGGGATTCGTGGTCACTCACGGTCCCAGTCAGAGAATTCAGGCTTTGATTGTACACCACTGTTTCCCGTAATTGCACCCAAGTTTCGATGTTCGTGTTCTGTGGTCCGTTTAGTCTATGTGCGTTTGTTTGGTCCAGTTGCACCCCGTCCCCACGAACGGCAGTTCGACTGACACCGGGGGCTCTGCATACCGGGGCTGATGCACGTGCAATGGCGTGCGTCGCGTGGCAGCCGAAGCCCATGTGACAATATGGTTCTTCGATTGCTCACACTCACGTTGAGTCGATTGTCGGATGCTTGCGTTGTCGTTTGGTCGTTTTCCCCTTGAGAAAAGAAACGAGTATGTAAGGGCTCGGGCTGTCGAAGTGCGCGTACAGTCGGACCGAGGTATCAGATCGAGGTCGGTTCGAGGAGGGTACCCTATTGTCCTTCGTGCTTGTTGGATGCCATTGTGCATCCTGGGGGAGGTTACCCTTGGATGTTCGGTGTGCTTTGGCCGGCGGAGGGTCTCATCTTCTTGACGGATGTTATCCTGGCCCAGGTCCGACTGTACCTGGCGGCAGCGCCACCCCGGCAAGGCGTCGCCCCAGCGGCCCGACGCACGGGTGGGCGCGCGCAGAGCTCTGGGGGCGGGCGCCGCGGCCGGGGAGGCTTGCGGTGCGGCCCGCAGGCGGCCGCGCCCGACGCGCCGAGGCCCCGCGCTTGCGCGTCGAGCTCGATGCGCATGCCGACCCTTCCAAAAGTCAAGGGTGCTCACCCCATGGCGCCCTCTGCTTCACGACCCACGCCCTCCGCACGCCTGCGGCAGCGTGGCCCTCAGAAGGGTCTCGTGTCCTCTCGCGTGGTCCTCTCCGATCAAAAACTCGGCCGCACGGCCCCCGCAAGCCCGCTGGCTGCCGCCGCCGCGCTCTGCAGCGCGGCGCGCGGCTCGCGCGCGCGGCGCGGCGGCCTTCGCTTCGGCCTCGACGGCGCCCCCGCTGCGCCCCGCGCCGCGGCGGCGGCGGGGGCCTGGCGGGGCAAGGGAGGCCTCGCGGCGCAGCGCTCGGCGCCCTCCGACGCAGACGCGCCGCATTGGCAGGCCGCGCCAGGCGGCGCGGCCGCTCCCGGCGCGGAAGCGCCGCCGCCCGAGGGCGGGCGGCGGAGGGCCGTGCAGAGGGCCAGGCGGCTTGGCAGCTGGCACAGCGGCGTGCTGCTAGCGCGCCAGCAGCGGGCGCGGTGGCGCCCGCGCGGCAGCTGGCACTGGTATGCTGGGGACGGGGAGCCCGACCCAGGAGGCAGAGGCAGCAGACGGCCACGCAGGGAGGGCGTTCCGCTTTCAGGGCGTGGCTCTCGCCTCAGCGCCGCGCACACTCACCTTTGAAAGTCTCCAGCATTTACACGGTCGGCGCCGCGCACATTATTTCAAAAGGTGCCCAGCCGCTGCGGAAGTGCAGGGCTGCTCGTTCCCAAGATGTGATTCTCGATTTAGCGCCGCACTCACTCGTCTGAAAGTCCCCCAACTGGTACACGGATGGATGGCGGCTGGTTCATAATAAATCGTTTTGATGCCGCGCCCACTCGGTCGAGACATCTCCACCAGGTACGCAGGTAGATGTCGTCACTTGTTCAAAGTGGGTTTGCGCCTTGAGACTTCAACAGTCTATATGGCAGCACGCTCCACATGTGCAACATTTACAGTGGTGGAGGAGGGCTCCATTTCAAAGCGGGGTTATCGGCTGAGGTTACCTTTGGGCGTGCGACAAGACGTACAAACAGTACGCAGCAGCTACGTGGTTGGAGAGCGGCTCCTTTTCAATTCCGAGCTATGGTTGGGCACTTCTGTGGGCTTTAGGATCGTGCATATTACGATCGTTCCGTATCATTTGCATGGCTTCAGGAGGGAAAGAAACACACAGACATTATCAATCGTCGATTCCCAGGAAAAGATGGGAAAAGATGGGAAGTGGGGGGGAGGACGAAAACCCCGAAAATATTTAAAAAAAAATGGGGATCCTGGGATTTGTGTGTATCTACTATTTGCGTGCCCCTGGGCCCCCTCAGAGATTGAAGAGCTGAGCGGATCACGCTCAGAGCGGGGCCACTCGAGGCAGGCCCATGCAGTGAACTGTGAAGAGGCTGTCTGGGGCTCGTGAGGACGCGTACGTTACAGCATCACTGGCGCATCCTTGGCTAAATGTTGCCCCCCTCCTCCTCCTCCTCCTCTTCCTCCTCCTCCTCCTCATCCTCCTCCGCCTCCTCCTCCTCCTCCTCCTCCTCCTCCTCCTCCTCCTCCTCCTCCTCCTCCTCCTCCTCCTCCTCCTCCCCTCTTCCTCTTCCTCCTCCTCCTCCTCCTCCTCCTCCTCCTCCTCCTCCCCTCCTCCTCCTCCTCCTCCTCCCTATTTTCTTCTCCTGGACCCTTCCTCCCCTTCCTTCCCCTCCACCTTCCGCTTGTCCTCCTCCAGAGACGACCGATCCTCCCTCCCTGCATTCTCCGTCTTCCCCCTCCCTCGCTCCTCCCATCCTCCATCGCCCCCCCCCCATCCTCCATCCCCCACCCCCTGTGCTCGATCCCTCTTCCCTCGAGCACCCCTCCTTCCCTCCGTCCGCCATCCCTCTCCCGAAGGCGACGACAGATACGACGAGGGCGGCGGCGGCGGCGGCGGCGGCGACGACCCCCCGCGCCGATCCCGCAGTCGCGCAAAGTCCCCTGCCACGCGGCGCGGCTCCAAGGAGCGCCTGCTCTCGCCGACGGAGAGCGGTGCGGGCGGCACGCAGACGGACCCTGTCAAGGCCGGGCGGGGAGCAGGTGGGGCATGTTTGTTGATCTGTTGTCCCAGCACAGGGGGTGTGCAGAGGGGGGGGGTCAGGGGACACCACCGAGGCCCTGCCGGAAGCAGGCCCTTCTGGCGGGAATAGGCCGGGGGGGGGGGGGTCAGAGCACGCCCCTGGCGACGCCAGGCGCTCGGTCCAGGTGCGCCGGGCAGCAGCAGGCAGGAAGAAGATGAGAAAGGGGGAGGGGGTGGAGAAGAGAGCGGACCAGCCTGTCATACCGAGCGAGGCGGAAGTTCGAGTTGCCTCTACAGCGCCATATGAAATACATGTTCCGCGTGCGGATCATGTATTAAAAAGCAGGGATTTAGTATTAATAATAGTGATGTGTTCATGCATAAATTCATTCGTACACTAATCATGTATCAAAATCTTATAGCTTAAGAATCCTAGGTATTAGAAGCTGCCCTCTGCTGTGAGGGTCCAGTTGCTGCAGTGAACGTGAACTCGTTCGCAGGCCACGTGCGAGGTGGCGGATGGGGAGAGAGCGTGGCGGGAGGAGGCCAGGCATCCAAGCGGGCGCGCCCTCGCGGCGGCGAGCGCGCGGGGCGGGGTGGGCGGGTTCCACTGGGCGGGCGGGGCCCGCGGGGCCCCCTTTTTGGGCGTGAGAGCGATCTCGAGTGGCTCGACGAGTTGCCACGATCATGGAGTCATTGAAACGGGCGCGGTGGCAGTTCGGTTTCGGACGCGCTAGCTGGAGCTGGAGTTCATCGACGCGGGGGAGGACACGGAAGTGTTGCACAAGAGCTTCGACACCACCGCTCAGGCCAATAACGTCGACACCACCAAGTGTTCTACGAACTTCGCATTCGAAGCCGATTTGGCAGACGCTCCTGCGCGAGCCTGGTATCGAAGGAAGCTGCCCCTGACCATGTGCAGGGAGAGTTGCTTCAGACTGATATATATATATATATATATATATATATATATATATATATATATACATACTAACCATAACCAGAAGGGTGATATTGGGTTCATTGGCATCCCCTTAACCGTGGCATTCGCCTGGAAGAGAGAATCAGAAGGGAGCCCCTCGGTGATAACACCTCTTGGGCTACTCACCAGTCTTCGACGGTCAACCCTCACTCGGGAACGGCGCACGAGCAGAAGCTGGGAGATCGAAAACTTGAGCTGGGCTACGCCCCTCACAAGGCAGTCCGATTTCACCTACCGGGAAGCACGCGCCAGGCAGGTTTGACGGGATGAACGATCTGTTTGCCAGCAAGAAGCCCAAGACTGACAGCGATGACGCCATCGGTGCGTGGTGCGACAGCGGCGAGGAAGATGACGCCCAGAACGACGACCGCTCCGCGGGACCACATGCTCACCCCGAAGCGTAACCGCGAGGAGGAGTTCGCGCGCATCGACGCAGGCTTTGGCGAAGAGGTCAACCTCCGCTAGTGCAAGGAGGCCATGAGTGACAGCTAGACATCGGGCTATTATATTATCTACCTCTTCCCTCTCTGAGGCATGTGCCGAGCTGAACCAGGTCATTTCAAATGAATGTGTTTGACAGACAGCTGTGGCAAATAAAGACAGAGAGGACCCCGCAATACTTCTAGTCACATCTTTGTGCCGCTTTGTCATGTGCACCATGCATAACCTTTGCTTCAGGCCTTGCCAATCGCGTATTGTGCCTTCACACTAACTAGTTGTGTCGCAGATCAGGTGTGTATGTATATATATATATAGAGAGAGGTGTGTGTGTGTGTCGATTCGAGCCTTGCCCATTCGCCTTACCCATTTGCACCCAGGCCAATCTGTATAAAATCGCACGGAATGCGGTCTGGGATTACATTTTAATGCCAGAGTGTATAATTATGTCGTTGTCTCTGTTCTATCATATCTGTGGCAATTTTGCGAGCCGACAAAAGAGCTCCTCGCTGAAGAAGCGTCCGCGCTCGCACGGCTTTCCTCTGGCCCAGGAGGTTGGCGCACTGCCTCAGACATGTACAGTTGAAAATCGATGATCTGCTTTCCGGTGGAATTTGTCAACTTGTCTGACGCTGCGTGGGCCGCTACATTCAGAGTGGCCGGCACGGTGGTAACCGATTTCGCTTCTCTGGTGCAGCAGTTGGCAGAGGCGCAAGTTGATAACCTTGCGCGCGCCACGTCGGCAAAGTGTCGGCCCTGGTACCTCTCGCACTTCGCTTCTGTTCTGAAGAGAGCAGTCGACCAGGCCGCGCCGCTCCGCATTGGCCCTGCCAAAGTGCAGCGCGATCCGTACGCAGCACTCCGCGCGCACCCAGCCGGGCGGGTGCAGGTGGAGGCTCGATTCATGCATAAATTTTCAAGGTGGAAGACGTCTTCACCAATTGGGACTCTGGCCCGCCGAGTGCCGACGATCTTCGCCAGGCTATGCAAGGTCGTGCCCCCGCGGGTCACGTCCGCCGTTTTTAGGGCTCAATGGAATGGCTGGTGCCCCGCCAGGAGGTTTCAACAAAAAGGAGCGTGCTGCTTCGGCTGTTCTAACACAGCGCGTGATTGCATCGAGCAGTACGCGCGGTGCCCTTTTGTTATTCGGTTGAAGCGTCGTTTCATGCGGCTCGCAGAGGTATCCCTGGACACCTTTCTGTGTATAGGGCACGCAGACGACGCAACTGTGTCGTTACATGCTCTTGCAGCTTATGCTGTTCACTATGCTTCGAACCACTTCCGTGGGCGAACAACTCCGAATGCCACTACTGTCAACGATGCTCTCGAACAGTGGTGCAAGTCCGGGGCGGCTGGCCATGCTGTTCTCACGCGCGTTTTCGACGCGAGATGTTGTTGATGGCTGGACTGTGGGCTCTCTCTTCCTCCCCTCCCCTCCTCCCCCTCCTCTCTTCCAGCTTCAACGTTCCACAGGCCAGTTTTTGAGTGGTGCTAGTTTGTCCCCCAGGCCAAGGTCCGCGGCGTGTGCTTACCTATTGCAGGTCGGTGCACGTTGCGCTCCGGGTTTGCCTGCCGTGCTGCTCCTTATTTTGGGGTTTCATGGCTGGAAGAAAAACACCTCCAAGAGGTATTCCGTGACAGGCGCATCTTGCCGTTGCAGGGTTTTCGTCGTACAGGGTGTCATTTTTTGCACGGGTGGAGCCGTTACGTTTCAAGGAGATGTCGTATCGCATCTTGCCGGCTGTGCGACGATAGTGGGCTGTTTCATTTCAGGCGAGCATCGAGGATTTGCGTAACAACAAAAATCTGTATAAAGTCGCACATAGCCTGCCCGACCTGGAGTACTAGGTTAAAGTGGGTGTTTCAATGGGTGCCTACGTTACTGTGCAATTGTCGGCGTTCTTCGACTCAAGTTTATAACCGCCGAACGGCGGTGCAAGACACGCTCGTTTACACCTTGCACTCATCTTAATCAAAGAGATCTCTTCTCAGTACTATCGTTTCGATGAGTTTGCAGGAGGGAGTGGTGGAGGAGGAGGAGGAAGAAGAGGAGGAGGATGAGGAAGAATGCCAGGCCCAGCCGAAGCCGAAGCCGAAGATAAAGCCGATCGGCCCCGACGGTTTGAAGCGGATCAACGACTGCCCCGGCCCCAGCCAAGCTGGCCGGACGGCGGTTGCCCCTCGGACGAGGGGGGCAGAAGCGGGAGCAGGAGGATGGGGGGGGATCGAGTATCGAAAAAGCGTGACCCTTGAAGGTCGGGAATTTCGGGACAACGTGTCGTTCCGCGGTTCTGGCCCACCCGGCTTTGGCACGACACGTTATCCATTTCCCAGCCCAGTCTCCAGGCTTCAACGCCCCGAGCCTTTCCGAACCCCCCGCCATCGCGACACGCTGAGAAGAAGTTCCTGACCGTGACGGCGAGCATCCCAGCACGCAGTGCCGTATTCATTCCACCGAGGTTCGACGTGGCACGCCACACACGCAAATTGTTCTAAGTGGGCCAGTGCCCACAGACGCGTTGTGCACAACATGGCTGACCCGATCAGTACCCTCATCAAGGTGTTCGAAGCTTGGAGGGGGGCGTGTTGCCCCTGTGGGGCCTCCGAGAACTTACATAGGCGAACAAAAAGTGACATTAACATAAAAACTCGGAGGTCCGCGCGGATTTCTCGGAGGTCCGCGCGGATTTCTCGGATCGGCGCTGGGGCCCACGGGCGGCGCCTCCGGCGCCGCCCCTGGCGCGCTCCGCGCGCCAGGGAGGGGGGTCCAGCGCCGATCCGAGAAATCCGCGCGGACCTCCGAGTTTTTATGCTGATGCCACTTTTTGTTCCCCCATTACAGAGACGCAGGGGGGGGCAGAGGAGGAGGAATCGGATGAGGAGGAAGGCGGAGACCCGCCGATTGCAGATCCTGGGGGGGGGCCTGCCAGCGGCCGACAGAGGCAGGGGCAGAGGCTCGCGGCTGCCTTGCGCGGGGGCCCTCCCCCCAAAAGAGGAGTGCCTGGCTTGACGAGTCGGGGGAGGTTGGATGAGCCCCCGTTTCCCTCTCCTGTCTGCAGGCCCTGTGCTCGAACAGAGACATGCCTCCGCTGATGCTGCGCCCAGGACAAAAGGCAGGGAGGAGGACAATGGCGAGCCCGCATCGCCGTCCACATGATGCGTACCCCTGCTCGCGTTGAACACAGTAAGTACGGTGTGCCATGGCACGTCGCCATCGCAACAAGATGTTGCAGAAAGTACAACCCAATACATGGGGTGATTGGCAGGAACACTTCGATGGGGTAACGGTTTCAACTCGAGGAAGGGTTACGGGATCGGGAGCTCGGTTTACCCCTCGCGCATTATTCTTAATTGCGCGTGTCCAGAGCATGTACGACATACAGTGTAATTGCAATTCCAGCCTGGGGCCTCGAGCGGCTCTCATGTGTATTTCGCTGGAGAAATTAGAAATGAGCAGCGCTCAAAGGTTGAACTCCTTAAGACTGGGCGCACGAAGATACCCCTGTTCGAGCAGGTCTTCATCACCTCTCATTGCAATTCGCGGGAGGAGTTAGAACTGAGCGGAATTAGAAATGAGGGGAATTAGAAGTGAGTCCTCTGTACTAGCCCAAATGTGCCAAAACGCGCACGCAGCATGCACGACGGCAGCAGTCGGGACAGAATTCAACGCACGGGCCAGACACAGGGCGCCAGAATGTCCACACAAGGGCGCTGGGCCCTTGCGGAATAGCAGGGCCCGTGTCGATACGGTCGATCCGATTCGATGTCGCGTGTGGCCGGCTCGATCCCATCCGATCCCGATATTTTGGCGATCAGATGGGGCCCGATGTTTGCACGGTTTCTTTTTCTTCTCTCCACCCGCGTTCCTCGTGTCCTGCACGGGGAGAGGAGGAGGAGGAAAGGGGTAATAATAACGCGGCATGGAGGCGCACAGAGTTGTCGATTTCAGCTCATTCACGCGGGGTCGACGGCCTCGGCAGCCTTATATTGAAGGTGCTTGCGTAGAAGCCTCCAGATTGATGATGTTCCAACCTACTTTAGCCTTGGTCACCAGAAAGAATTTCGAGCACCGAGAAGTACGGACACTGGAGGGTTTTCACGTGTCGGGCCCTGGGAGGCGATACTCGTTCGACATTGTTTCGATACTTTTCTGGGTGCTCGAAATTATTCCTGGGATGTGGTTCCTTTCCGCACGATGGAAGCAGCATAACTCCAGATATGGAAGACGGGAATTCGCTGCAAGCTACGATTCTGAAACGCAGCGGCCAGCCGCAGCTGGGGAAATCCAGGGTCGCGCTGGGAGAGGAGGAAAGGGGCGAAGGAGCGGAGGCACAGGAGGCGCGGGGGGGGGAGGCCCTCCCCGCACGCCGGAATCCAGTTTTCTTCCATCGTTCGGACCTGTGAATGGTTTCTCGGCGCGGACCATCGAGAAGCATTGGTACGGGTCACCGTACGAAAAATGCGCGCGCGAGGCCGAAAAGTGCACGTGGAATGGACGTCCAAGCGATGGCGAGGTGAACGAGTCTGCAGAGCAGTGAAGCCAAAGAGAGAGGCCTCGGAAGCTGCACCCTCGGGCGGCCACGGACCCTGAAAAACAGCCCGCCCGCATGCCGGGACAGGGCACCGTGCAGAATGCGATGCAGAGCAGCGCATACGCATGTACATCTACAGGTATTAAGAGGATCTGCACGCACGGCATGGGTACAGAAAGAATGGGTACAGTGCCCAACAGCAGTCCCTGTTCACCTTGGACAGGACTCGCTGTCCGCGCCGCCGCGGCCTGTGCCCACTTGAGACAGAAGGCCGCCTGCCCAGCAGCGGCCGCTGCCGGTTTGGGACAGCATTTGTTGTTGGGCCTTGTACCCATTTTTTCCGTACCCATTTAGGGCGTCCAAAGAGGAAGACCGCGCGAGGCAACGAGAGAGAAGCACCGTGGGAGGCCAGAGGGGAGCTCGTGGAGGAGACCGTGCGAAGGCCCTGCGGAAGAGACCCTGCGGGACACCCTGCGGGAGACCCTAAACGGGAAGCTTTGCGGGCGGCCCCTGCGGGAGACCCAGCCAGGCTGCCACGAGGGAGGCTGGCCCCCGCGGGAGGCCCCGTGGGAGACCACACGGGAGACCACACGGGCCACGGGCCGCCGACTCCGCCCGTCGATTCGCTTGCGCTCCGCCTCAGAACGGGTACGCAAAGGACCCCATACAGACAAGCCGTTTGGGGAGCCATCCTTCCTTTGTCCTTTCTCATCCTTCCTCCTCGCTCCTCCTTCTCCGAGGTTCCTTGTTCCCCTCCTCCGGCAGACATGAAGCCCCTCCTCCACTGCCTCCTCTTACCGCCCTCCCGTCCTCCTCCAAGCGTCTCCTCGATTCGACTCGGCTCTGTAGGCATGAGTGTGTCCGCTGCTTGGTCAGGAGCATCGAGGGGAAGAAAAGAGAAAGAAAGGACAGGAGAGCGAAAAATACGCCAGCCCACTCTAGCCCTCGCTGGCACCCGATCTCTGACTGTGGAACAAGCAATCTGCCCCACGCTCTCCTGGGACCCGAACCGAATCTCGGCGGCGAGCTTGGGAGGGAATTGAGAAGGGGCAGGCCTTCTCAGAAGTTTCGGAAAGCTTCGGGCTTTCTGGGAAGTTCTCTGAGCTCTCCCCGAAGGCACAGTAGACTTCTCAGAAGGCCGGAGGGCTTCTGAGAAGCCCGCCGCCTTGTGGGAAGGCATCTTTTTGTTTCCTTTCCCGCCCTCGCTCGCCGCCGAGAATCTCCCCGCCCTGATCTAGTTCTAGAATATGTACACAGAATCTCTCGATCTACATTCAACAAACAAAAACAACCAAACAAGATGCTCTTTACAATTCCAAAAACGTGCTTCCCCCCTCGTGGTTCGCATCCTCCCCCGCCCCTCCCCGAGCTCTGCCGCAGCCAACCGTGGGTGGGGGAGCGGCCGAGGCCTGGAGAAGTACGAGGCGAAGTCGTGGCAGGAGTTCCTGCAGGCCTGCCGCGCGGGAGGAGGAGGAGGAGGAGGAGGAGGAGGAGGAGGAGGAGGAGGAGGAGGAGGAGGAGGAGAGGGAGGAGGAGGAGGAGCAAGCAGCAGGAGAGACGTAAAATGGAAAGAGGAGGAGGGAGGGGAGGAAGAGGAGGAGGAGGCATGAGGAGGAGGAGGAGGAGCATGAGGAGGAGGGGCAGGAGGAAGAGAAGGAGGAAGAGGAGGAGAGGAAGGAGGAGGAGCAGGAGGAGGAGGAGAGAAATGAGGAGGAGAGAAATGAGGGGGAGGAGGATGAGGAGGAGGAGGAGGAGGAGGAGGAGGAGGAGGAGAGGGAGGAGGAGCAGGAGAAGGAGGAGCAGGAGAAGGAGGAGAAGGAGCAGCAGGAGGAGGAGGTGGAGGAGGAGGCGGAGGAGGAGGAGGAGAAGGGTGCGCTTCCCATTCGGTCCCGTCCACTTTCTTGCTCGTCCATGTTT
>CAUYUJ010016722.1:37500-52500 GCA_963575745.1 Prorocentrum cordatum | reverse complement strand
CCACCTCGTTCGGCTCACCTCTCCTGTCCCTGCTCGTCTAGCACCTTCCATCCTCCTCACCATCCTGCTCCTTCTCGTCCTCCGCCTCCTCCTACATTTCCTCCCACTCCAGGTGGAAGAATGGCGAGGCAGGAGGAGGGACAAGCAGGCGGAGGAGGAGGAGGAGAAAAATGGGGAGGAGGGGGAGGAGCAGGAGGATGAGGAGGGAGGAGAAGGAGGAAGAGGAGGAAGAGGAGAGGAAAGGAAATGGACGCGGGAGGGGTAGGGAGAAAGAGGAGGAGGGGGAGAAGGGGAGGGTTGAGATGGAAGGGCATGGGGAGGAGGAGGAGGAGGAGGAGGCGGATGGCGGAGAAGGATGAGGAGGAGGAGCAGGGCAGGGGGAGGGGGAGGGGGATAGGGAGGTCTGCTCGGCAAAGGCGTGGACGCGCACGCCAGCCATGGGATCGGTGCGGTACGGCCGGAGACCCTCTGGGCCGGCCGAGCGCAACTGCGGCAGGGCGCGGTCGAGGAGATGTTGCGCGGCCCTGTCCGTGAGAGTGCCCCCGCGCCCGGCTCCCCCCTCCGCGGCCGCCCCATTCGCCTCTCCCCCCCTCCCTCCTTGCATGTGGACTGATTCGCGACTCCGTGGCCGGGTCTCGCTCGGACGCGCGAGCGGATGGCCTCTGCGGCGCCGCGACGTAAAATTGTCCAGGAGGTTCAGGGTCCGCCCGCTTAGGAGAGAAGGAAACACACAGACACAGTTAATCGTCGACTCCCAGGAAAATATGCAAAAATATGGGAAGTGGGGGGAAGACTAAAACCCAGAAAATATGGGAAAAGATTGGAATCTTCTTATTTGTGTGTATTTATTTGCGTGTCCTGGGGCCCCTTCATCCGCGCTGGCCGACAACCCGCGGGGTGGGCAACCACGGGACGACCACGGAACAAGCCACGGAACAAAACCGCGGGGCACACGGGGCAGCCCGTGGGGCAGCCCGCGCAGCAACCTTTGGGCCAACAGCCACGAGGCAACCCACGGGACAGCCATACGGGGCGTGAAAACGACCACAGCCATTGCTTTTCTGTTGTTGCCGCCTTCCAGCCCGCAAGAACAGAGCAGTTGCCGTGGTCATGTTCCTGGAGCCTGGCACCAGGGAAATGACCACAACCACTGCTTCTTTTTTCGGCCGGCTGAAGGCGGCGCACACAAGAAGCAGTGGTTGTGGTCATTTTCCCGTCCCGCAAGCCACACAACAACTTGTCATGATGGGGTTGTTTGTGTGAGCGGAGGGCCCGGTGACTCACACTTAGCCGCAGACCGCTATGGAGGGGGAGCAGACAGCATCAGCAGGGAAGCGCGCAGCAGCAGTCAGGCCATAGCCTTCTGGGGCTCAGGGGGGTACGGAGTTTTGGACTGCCGTGCCGATTGCTGTATGGGGAACTGGTGCACAGATTTCTTCCAGTCGCATGGCCGGACCACGGATCCAGGCAGGGAGCGTAGCGGACGGGGGCTCCTGGAGGAAGTAATGCGAGGTGGATTGCCGGAGGCGCCGCCTGCGACGACAAGGGCGAGGCGCAAAGAACACACATCTTCAAGGTCGTCCAGGCCGAGTTCGCCTGGCAGGGCTCTATAACATCCGAGGGAAGTTTCTTGCCGCCGAAGATGGTTACCACGCCTGGCGGCTGCTGTCCAAGAGGGTTTAAGAGGAGGTCTACCACGTGCGCGGGGCGAAAAAGGAGACTCATGCCAGAAGCGGGACCACATCCAGTCGTGACATCCGTTCGGCCAGAACGACAGCAAAAGAAGACAACCTCCGCTGGGCTTCTAAGCCAAGCCTGACTTGGAAGACCCCGGACTTGAGCGTATCATCGATTCGCGGGAGGGCCCTGTGGCCGTGCGGGCACGCGACGGCTGGCCTGCAGCGCGCGTCGACGGCGCTGCGCGCGCCAAGCGCCAGACGGCGCCCTGTGGGCCGAGGGGACCGCCAAGACCGCGCAAAACGTGGAGTCAAAGAAGGTCCAGCACAGATCCAAGAAATCCGCGCGGAGCGCCAAAAGTCTCTGTGTAGTTATGCATTTGTTTATTTTTCTTATTCTTCTTATTATTATTCTTCTTATTTTTCTTATTATTCTTCTTCTTCTTCTTAATATTATTATTATTATTATTATTATTATTATTATTATTATTATTATTATTATTCTTCTTCTTCTTCTTCTACAGAAGGCCTCTCTGGCCCGCGCTCGCGGCCCGAGGCCAGCGAGGGCCGCGACCGCGGCAGGGGGCAACGTCGGACGGGGCCAGGACGAGAACAGATCCGTCCCAGAGGGTGCCGGGGCGCCCGCAGAGCGTTCCGGATGGCTCTGAGAGGGCCGCGGCGCCCGAGACAGCCGCCAGAGCCGCCGGATCTCAGAGGTCCTCGACGTATCCTCACTCGATGTTGTCTCCATCTTGGCTTTAGGTCGGGCCTGTCCCCCTACAGGGGGGGTTTTCGACGAAAAATTAAAAATACCCCAAAAATGCTCCAAAAAGGCCAAAGAATATTCATCAAATAGTCCCCAGACTATTTTTGAATTATTTTTTGATTATTTGGGGGGTATTTTTAATTTTTGGTCGAAAATCCCCCTGCAGGGGGACAGGCCCGACTTAATCCTGGCTTCGTCTTACAACGGGACGAGCCGCGGGCCGGCCTGCGCTCGTCGGGGCAGGCGCAGGCCGGCCGAGCCCGACGCCGCTGGCGGGGGTCCGCGGGGCCGCCGCGGCGCTGCCCCCGCGGCGCGAGGGGAGCGCACGCCAGCCGAGGACGACGGCGAGGGCGGAGCACCAGAGGGCCGCCGCGAAGAGGCCGCCGTCCCGACGGGCGCCGGGGAGCTCAGGAGGGCGACCGCGACGCGGCTCCTTCCGGCCGAGGGTGCTCGCCAGGCGACCAAGGCAGGAGGCCCCGCATCCAGTCGCACCCGAGGCGGGGCGCGCGGGGCTCGCGCATCCCCCACCGGCGTAGATCAGTGACGAGTCAAGCAGCAGCGGTTCGTGCGAGGTGGTTTTCATTCGGCCCCGACCTCAGAAGGCGCGCGGCAGAAGTCCACGCAGGAACGTCTTATGCGCTTCGCTCGCAAGCACCCGGGGGGACCTCTCCAGGAACGCGACTTGGAACATGGCGCAGAGGGTGGCTCCTGGGGGAGAGGCCAACAGCGACAGCGACGACCACAGGAAGGAGCTTCTGGCGGCGGCGGCCTACTTCCTCAGGGCGCGCGAGGTGAGGTACGACCCGTCCAAGCGCAACCGCAACAACATGGCTCCCGTGCACAACCTTTCAGACCTCATCATCCAGAACAAAACAGACAAGGCAGTGGATTTGATTGTCCAGCACCTGACAGTGCTGGGACAGTCGATGGAGCAGCAGTCGTGTGAGCGCGCGCGTTTCCTCGAGCCCTTCCGGGCGACTCGACCACTCTTGTCGGCAGGAAAGAAAAGTACATGATTTGCAGCGAGACGACGACGCAGCAGCAACTTGCTTTTCGGCACCAGGGGGGCCAGGGCACAGGCAGCCAGAGAAGCGGCCGCAGGGAGGTTAGCCCGAGGAGAATTTGAACGTCGGCAAGGGTAACCCTTTTAAGGACAAAGGGCCCTCGCGCCCCGGCAACGCCGCAACAAAAGGGGAACACCAAAGCGAAGGGGGAGCGGCGGTAGCGAGCCACGCGCTGGCCCCGCCCCAGCATGCCGATTCTGGGTGTCGGGCCGCGCCACACCGCAGGCGCGGCAAAGGCCATCCGTGCCACACGGAGGCCCCAGCAGTCACAGGAATTGGGATGCAGACGCGCGCCGAGGACGCTTCTGTCGAGCTCACTGCCTGTTCCTTCTCCCCCTCTGCCCCCACATCGCCCTCCCTCCCCGTTCTTCGACGCGGTCAAAGCTCAGCCAGAGCGCCGTGCAAACCGCCGTCGCCACCGTTCGATCGGCGCGCAGTGGTGCGCCATTGTTTGCGCAGCAGAGGTACCCTTCTGGGCGAACTCATGCGAGCTTTACCAATCTGACGACAACAGCGACACGTGGGAAGTGTATATGGAGACCCGGCGCCGCACCTACCAACACAGCTCGGAATCTCTGCCTCGCTGCACCCCCTCTCGGGCAGTCTGCCCTCAGGAAAACAATATTTGGGCGCCCAACCCAAGCAACCAGCGGGCACTCGACCCTCGGACGCGCAGGCACGCGCCGATCTCCCACCGATCATGGCCGCGGCTGCACGGCAGCACGCGGAGGACGTGCGTGCAGCAGTCGAACACGTCGCGAAGTTCGCGTCGCGCGGAACTGCGGCAGCATGGCGCACGGCCAGCTGGACCGACAGCCAGGCCCAGTTCTTCAGAAGAGAGGTATCAACACACAGGTACAAGAATTGTTTGGCGGATATTGAAAACGGCCTTCCTTCAATCTGTGAAATTGCTACATTGTGTCAAGACCAGATGCGCACCACGGCTAGTGTAATGCAACCAACTGTGCGCAACATTGAACGTGTCAGGTCCTATTCTCCCTTCCTGTAACTGCTTGGAGGTTGCACGCGAATGAGGCAAAGCGCCAGGCGAGAACCGCGTTTTAAAAATGCACCAACCCTCCTCCCGTGTATGGGGTAAGTGCTGAGCACGTTGAATGCGAATGTGCGCTGCGCTGAAACGAGAGCCACCTTTCGAAAAGGCACCGACCTTCATCCTTTGACACGCCGGGCATGCTTCAGACGGGTGCGCGCGGCGCCAGGGTCCGCAGTGACATTTTGAAAACCACCCGCCTTTCACCCGTGCAGTTGTTTGGACATGTGTTCGAATGTGCGCGCGGCGTGTAGACTAGGATCACCTGTTGATAATGGCCCGTTGCCCGTTCGTGCAGCTGCTCAGTACATGTTAATCCGAATGGACGTAAATTGTAAAACAAAACACGCGAAAATTCGCCATCTCCAGCCCGCCCTGCTGACACGCCTGGTGGTGCTGGGAGAAGGTGTTGTGCACAAGGAAACCGATGAAGGAGGAGAAAGAGGAGTCGGATGAGGACTGTTGGGAATTGGGAGATGAGGGCGGAGGTGAGATAATGAGGGGGGAAGACAAGGAGGAGGAGGAGGAGGCGGAGGAGAAAGAGTAAGAGGGGAGGAAGAAAAGGCAGATTGAGGAGAAGGAGGAAGAGAAGAAAGGGGGACGAGGGAGAGGAGGAGGAGAAAGAAGAGGTGGACGACGACCACGACGACGAAGACGAGGCAGAGGACGAGGAGAAGGAGGAAAAGGAGAAAATGGGGGGAGGAGGAAGTCGACCCTCGTGGATGGCGCGACCCGGCCCGAGGTGTAAGAGCAGCCAGCCTTCAAGAGGTAGCGGGGTGAGTACGGCGCTCCCGCCCCGCGCGCCCTTGTGTAGTTGTAGTCGTCGATTTGCTTCTATTCTTTCCAGAGAAGGCGGGAGAAAGAAAAAGGAGGCGGAGGGGGAGGGGAAGGAGGAGGAATTTCTCCTTCTCCAGAGTTTTCAAATGGTTGTCTCCCAATGGGGCACTTCCTTCAGTCGGAAAGAATCCCTGCATGTGTCCTGAAGAGGAAGCTTGGAGGGAGAGTTTATTCCAACGTCGTTGATGAGTCTTGGGTTTACACTGGTCTACCTCCTCCCTCTCCTCTTCTTCCTCCTTCCTCCCTTTAGGGATTACCAGCCTTGCTGTGAGTGTACATCTGTTTGCCACCAGCATGACCCGGGTTTGCGCGTTGAGTGCCTTGGATGGTGTGAGTTTCTCTGCAATTGTTGATATAAAGCTGAACATCGACGACAGCGGCTAAACCGCCACTGGTAGTCGCCGCTGCATCCTTCACCACCTCCCCCAGGCACATTCCGACCGCACTCAGGCGTTAGAGGAGGAAGTTGGTGCCAAGTTTTCAGACGACCCAGGGAAGAGGTATCTCACGCGTTCCCCGTTGGAATTGGGCACGGTGGTGGTCAAGCGTTTAGGCGATGCCATTGCGCCCTTATTTTTCAGCGCCGACAAGTTAGATTTCGATGACGGGGCTAGCAAGGCTCGGCGCAGAGCAGGCCGCGCTGTCAAGGCCAAAGTTCGTGAGAGGAAGGCTTCCCAGTTTTGTGCGCGTGTGGGAAGGAATCGACCCACTGTCGGGGTGTAAAGAGGCCAAGAAGGTTGTTGCCACTGGGGCAATGGCGTCGAATATGTTCGAAGTGGGCGTTCATGGTGTGACAGATTACGATCTCTTCAAGTATCGTCGCCACGCTGGATCCGTCTTGAAACCGTCGGCCAAAGGACGCAGCTTGATTGCCCTGTTGCTGGCTCACGACGGCCCCTTTTGGTTAGTTTCGGTCGCCCCGATCTTGCGATGGCCGAAAGAAACCTTGGCCTCCCGTCTGAGGTTTTCCGCTAAGGCCATCCCCTGTCCTAAGTTTAGGTCCGCGGTGGAAGGGGGTTTAAGTGGTGAGCCCCCTCTCTGGCGCAGGGTCAGGGGTCCTATGTCTGCTCTTCGTAAATCCTGCGAGGGGATCTCTAGGAACGTGCCGTAGCTTGCAATGTTGCGTATGGACCTAGGTCACGACATCAAGCTGACAGAGTTTAGCCCACTCCTCATTCGCCCCCTCGAGAAGGCCGTCTTACGGGGGTTCGAGTGGGACTTGGGGGCCAAATTGAACCTTGAAGGCAGGTCTTGCGTGAACGGTATCATCCAGTAGGTTTCCTCCGTTCCAAAAGGAGTGCATTCGAGCGTTTGTTTTGTGACGCTGTGTATATGCGGGTGCGCGCTGTCAGCCTAGGTACAAGATCGTCACCGTCTGCCCCCTTGTGTAGACTGCTACCTGCTTCGCTAAGGCATAGGTTGTGGGAGTACGTTGCGGTCCAGGGGTGTCGTATGCCCCCCATTGATGAGCAGGGTGAGCTCCGGCACGTGATGCTGATGATGCGTTAGGTTGCTATGATCCAGTCCCGGGGCCCTTGACTTCTGGGGGCAGTCGAGTGGAATGAATATATTCCGAACCTGGGGATGACGATTTTGCCGCGGCGGGAGCACACTCGGAGACGGGTCGTGTTTTAGGCGGGCGACAGGAGAGCTCAATCGGGCTGGCTGGGCCTTGACTCTTTTTGGAGCCGCGGATCCCATTTCGAGATCCTTCGCGCACGAGGCCCTGCGTGGGCCCCCGCGCCTCGGACCCTCCGGGCTGCCGAAGTTTGTGCGTACGCTGTAGCTGCTCAGTGGTCTCCGCGACCCTCGGAGTTGTTTCGTTTGTGTTATCAGATTTCCCGAATTGCGTTGACTTCTCCCCCCACGGGAGGCAGGTTGGCCAACTCGAGGAAGCAGCGTCGCCCGAGGATGTGGCGTCGCACAGCAATATACGGAGCAGGCTCCCCAAAAGACTCCGCTCCTCTCCGAAGGAGGCTGGGGTCACCGTCGACTGCTCTACGTTGTGTGTTCTTTGCGGCAGAGCCAGTTCGGTCGGCCCCCAGCCTCCTGCGCCTGCTTTGTCTTCTGGGGGCGGCGTGGTGGCCGACCGCCCAGAGATTGCCGTTGCGCTTGATGGGCCCCGGACGCTCGGGGTTCGGGGCCGGGTGCACCCAGGGGGCCACCCGCTCCAGAGTTCCACCTTCTCGATTAGGAGGGAGATGTGGCTGATTTTTTGTCGGGGCAATCTGGCCCAGCGGCCCCCCCGATCGTCGGCGATGGCGCGTGCTCCCTGGGAAGAGCAGGGCAGACTAATTGTTCGATGCCCTTCGCGGGCCTCGCCCCCCCGCGCGCGGCGCGCGCGGGCTGCATGTGCCGTCGATGGCCAGCACCCCTTCCTCCTCCTCCTCCTCCTCCTCCTCCTCCTCCTCTTCGTGACTTTTTCGGTAGACGCCGAGCATACAGTCATCAAGGCCGCCATGGCCGCAGGCGTCGCATCTCATCAAGAGGCGAAGCGCGGAAGGCAGACCACTCTCCAGAGCCCATGGGTCCTCCCTTCGTTCAAGTTTGGGTCGCCCTTCTTCGTGCCATCGGCCAGGCCGGCCCCCCGCCCGACGTTGCCAAGCCGCTGGAGCAGTACTGGAACGACTTCAGTATGGAGAACAGTATCGATCAGGTGGCGACGAGCGTGAGGGCGTGTCGGGTGCGGCCGACTCGCAAGCAGGAAAACCAGAAGGCCTTGGCGTGGGTGACGTTCGCGGTGGATCACAGCCATCAGTATCTCGAGGGCGCCCTGGTGAAGTTCTTCCAGTTCATCGGTGCGACCAGGAAGTATGGGGCGGCGCCCAAGGGCGCCCTCGAGCGGGATGCGCAACGCTTGCTGGACCAGCTGGAGGGCAAGTAGGCGGTCCAAGTTCGATACCACTGGTGAATGATGGCGTTCAGAGTTCTGTACCTGCTGATGTTGGTCAGAGCTCTGCATCTGTAGCGGGTGTATCTGATGGGTGCCGTCCACCACCAGTACTTCACTTGAATGATGGTAATCTGCGCACTGGTACTCGGCCGAGTATGGGGACAAGTGCATGGACTGGACCGTCTGCTGTGCCGTCGACTTCTGCTGGGTCTTCGACGTAACCGACTCGCCCGACGGGTTCAACAGTTAGGCTGCCTGCTCCTCTGATTCCATCCAGATCTGAGCCCAGAATTCAACCTCTCGTTCAGCCTCTCGGGGTGCGTCCTGGGTCCTCGGCCTCGGCCCTCGGTCGTTCCGTGGCCCCTCGACCTCCTACTGGTCGATCTCGTCTTCCCGTCCCTCCTCCGCCCGCGTTTCGTGGTAGTGAGCGATTCCGTGCTAGTGAACGGTTCCTCGAGTTGCAGCGTCGTGGATTGCCCCCCTCCCCCGTCTCGGGAACCTCGGGACAGGGGCCTGGTGTCTCTGAAATCTCTGTGGCTGCTGGTGCGGCCGACGATCGATTTGCTTTGAGGGGTAGCGCCCACGATGATCGATCTGTTTTCATTGCTCGGGTTCGCGCGATCCCGCGAGCCGTCGAGCGAGAGGGGCGGGGCCACGGGGGCCTGCCTAATGTCCAGTGGGGTCTTCCTGTAATTCGGGAGGTGGCGCCATGAGACGCCCCCTGGGTATCCCTCCATAGGGGTCGTCTCCAGGCTTGAGCGCTCCCCGCCCCCAGGGTTCCTCATGTTGGAAGTCTGACTCACTGCTGCCACTTAGATCCAGCCTGATTTGGTCTCGTAGCTATGGAGAGACATTGGGTCCGATAGTTCTTTGCTTTGCTTGCTCCTCCTCCTTTTCCTCTTTTTCTTCCTCCTCCCCCTCCTCTTCCTCTTCCTCCTCCTCCTCCTCCTCCTCCTGCTCCTCCTCCTCTTCCTCTCCTCCTCCTCCTCCCCCTCCTCCTCCTCCTCATTTTCCTCCTTCCTCCTCCTCCTCTTCCTCCTCTCCTCCCTCTCTCCTCCTCCTCCTCCTCCTCCTCCCTCCTCCTCCCCCCCACACACACACACGCACACACACACACACACACACGCACACACACACACACACACACACAGCCATCCCCAGGTCTCTAGAGTGAGGTTGTCCGAGGCAGCGCAGTTGGGAGTGGCGCAGCTGCTTCGGCCAACTTCCCGCGCCAGATGCTTCAGCAGGGCAGCGGCGCAGGGCCGAACTCCCAGCGGCGCCGGCCAGGATCTCGCGGCGGGCACAAACACCGCGGACGCAGAGCCCAGCATCAAGCGCGCGGACGGTCTGCGCCGCCGCGGGCCCCGCATGCCATCGAGCGCGGAAGGGCCGCGCAGCCCAAATCCAGCGCCACCAAGTCCCCGCGGGGCAAGTGGAGCCAGGGCCGCCGCGCGACTCGTCGCTGTAGCAGAACATCAAAGAAGCCGTAGTCCAAGCAAAGAGGAAGCGACAGAAGGAGTTGCAGGTGTCGCTGCCCGGTGACCCCCAGCTGGGCCTCTCGGAGGCCCAGCAAAAAGCCAGTTCGGCCAAGGTCGGCGGAGGTCCCCAGGATGCGCAGGCCGACGAGAAGCAGGTGGACCTGCGCAAAAAAAGGATCGCAGATCTGCTGGACCGCCGCGTCAGGCGCGAGAGTCAGGCGGACAAGGCAAAAGAAAGAGCGCGCACTGTTGAGGAGGAGGCGGCGCCAGCATCCAAGATGCTCAGCGAGGAGGGAGAGCAGCTTGGAAAACACAAGCGCGCCCAGGACTTCCTCAAGCCCAGCAAGAAGCAGCGGAGGGTTTGGCCAGATCGTCGACGACCCTCCCGTTTAAAGTGCGGCTCGGGGCGTCGGGGACCTCCCGGGTGGGGGGGGAGTTGCCTGGCGGGGAGTCCCGTGAGCAGGGCCATCTCCTCCCGAATCGCGCAGCGAGCTTGGACATCGGGACGACGAACATCGCGACGTGGACCTCTGGGCAGGACCTGCTGGCGGGGCGGCTGGGCGCGGGGGCCGACCTGGGCGGGCCCTCGAGAGATCGCGCCGCGCGGCCGGGGCATCCCTGCCGTGCGTCGCGCCAGGGACAGCCCTCGTCTACGGCGCGCCCTTCCGCGGGCGCCATCGGAACGCGAGACCGGCGCGCGGCGCCATTGCAGGAGCACTGCATCAAAGAAGCTAGGCTGGCGGCCTCGGCGAGGAGATGGGGTTTGAAGGCGGGCCTAATCTCGGTATCCAGGCGGGCGGGGTCCACGGGGGGGGCGGCCACTGAGTCGCCCAGCGGGGTCGCGGCGCTAAGTTCCCTCGCGAAGCTGGACGGCGTCGACGCGCTGAAGATGGCCATCCCGAAGAGCAGGTGCCGGGTCGGAGCAGTCAGCACTGCCTCCGAAGCCCCGCTCCACTTCGCCGGCTCAACCTCGCCGCGCGGGCGGGGCTGGCCGAGCCCAACTTGACGCACTTCGACATGCCCAAACCAGGCCTGGCGGGCCACGCGGGCCATGGGCGCTCGGGGGCGATTGGGCCCTGGAGCCAGACCAAGTCCGGGAGCGGACCACGCGGCACGGGCAGCGGTCGCCCCAGAGGAGCAAATTTGCAGCGAACGCGCTCTCGGCTTCTTCGTCGTCTCCAGGCGACTCGGGCACGCAGCAGCAGGAGTCGAAGTGGCAACCGGCACCAGCATTCGCACGCACGCCCTTGTCTGGCCGGGGCTTCGCGGGCTGGCCACGGCGATGCCCCCGCGGGCCTGGCGGCCCACCCCATCGCGCTGCCAGCGCCAACCTGCGAAGCCCCGAGCGAGGCAAGGGATGCCCAGTGACCGTGGGATGTAGGAGCTACGCCAAGGGGCACCCACAGGGCGATGGTGGTGCGCTTCGAAAAGGGTGAGAAGCACCTGACTGGCCTGCACGATAACTGCAGTCGGACCGAAGGCCGCGGTCGCTGCATGAGCGCGCCAGAGGCCCCGCCAGCAGTGGAGTGCAGGGGCCAGCCCAAGGCCACGACGTCGGCGGGGTTCAGGCGCTGTGCGAGTCTGCGACCCGCCTGCCTTCACCCCGCGTCCCTCCAGCAGGTGATGCCGATCACGGGAAGGCCCCGGTGCTCGAGCATCAACGGGCAGACGCACGCCTACCAGGAGCTTTCCCTCGAGAAGGGCTCGCGGCCAAAGGGGGGTCCGCTAGTCGAGCCGTCGGTGGCGAAGGTGCCCAGGGCCCTCGGCGGAGACTCGGCCAGCGCGACGGCCAACCTCACGAATGCCTCGGGCGAGCATCGCCAGGGGCTGCGGCGGCGCGACCAACCAGAGCAGCAGGCCCAGCGGAGAGCGCGGGCCAACGGGGCGGCATCCACCAGAAGCGGCCAGCAGGCGCTCGCCCACGCCAGGTCGGCGCTAGCGGCGCCTTCGGACATCGAGTCCATCGACGACGACGCGGGCTGGTCCACGCCGCTCGGAGACGACGACGTCATGGAGTTCCCCGCGAGGCAGCGAGCGCCCCTGCGGGCCTGCACTGGCAGGAAGGAGGAGGCCCACCCGCAGGATTGGTCTGGGGCGGAGTTCGATGCCTCGACGCCCCCGCGGCCCCAGGTGACCGACCTCGACGCTGCCCTCGACAGGCGCAGCGAGAAGGCAGGGCCGGGGCGGGGCCAGCTCCACCCCAGGCAGCTGAGGCGGGCGCCTCCCTGCTACAGGGAGAGGCCCCTCAACGCGCTGCGGCGCTGGGCGCGGGATCCCACCGAGAGCGCGTCACGGCTGACGTCGGCGCGCTTCTTGTCGAAACTCCTCCCAGCAGGGGGCGGCCCGCCCCGTCTTCGTCAATTGCATCTGGATCAGGCCGCGGCCGAGGACGAGGCAGCCGCGGCAGCCGCTCGCGGCGGCCCGGGAGGGAGGCCCAGCAAGAGGTCTTCTATTGGCGCGGCCCAGGCAAGACTCGCGATCGAGCTGGGCGCGCGCACAACTTGTCGCCGGCGCGCTGCGCCCAGCAGGACGGCACGGCAGCGGGCACGGCTGCGCTTGACTTCAACAAGTATCACGAACAAGCGTCTCACGAGTTCATGCCGCGGGAGCCCAGGGGCCCTCGGCAGCCCGCAGCCGCCGCTGAGGTCACAGCGCTGCGCCCACCGCCTGGCCAAGCGCGAGGCTTGCGGGAGTGCTTGGCCACATCCCCAGGGCCATCGGCGCGATTGCTGCCAGCTGCTCCTGCGCGCTCGGAAAGGATTTGCCCGAATTTTCCAACCGCCACCGCTGTCTGGGGATCGGCAGTCACAGGGCTGGCCTACAACAAAGACACACAATGCGCCCTGAGGTCCGAAGGGGGGCTTTCAACTGGAGCCCATGTGCGTCTCAGGCTGCGCTCCATGTTTCGAGGGTTCTGGAGCGGCCATGCCATTGTTCACGCTGGAAGGGTGGTCCTCGCGTGGGCCATGCGCACGGAGACTGCCCCCCCTGCCAGGCCTGTCGTTGCTGCGGTTCTCGAGCATTCCAGATGCACCCTGAATTCAGAGACACCTGGAGCCAGCTTAGCAACGCAGCCCAGGTTCTGCACCTCGTGCTCGCCAGAGTCAGAGCAAGTATGAGGTCCTCGAAGGAGATAGTCGGACCCGTGCCGCTTTGCCTTCTGTCGCGAGTACACGGGCAAAGATGAGGGGCAACGATAGGGGGATGGGCATAGGGGGGGATGCATCAACCTGGAATCGACGATACATCGTCGATAGATCGGCGATAGGCCTCCAATAGTGAATCCGCACCTTCCTGGGCAGGTTGGGGCTATTTGGCTCCTATCGGCGATCAATGGGCGATTGGGGGTCGGTGCATCCCCCCCTGTGCCTGTCCCCCCCGTATCGCTGCCCCTGAGAAGAGACCCTGAATGGTGAGCCTATCGACCTGGCGCTTTTCTCCCCCAGCTGAGCTGCGGCGGATGTGAAAGCCATGGCTGTTACAGCGAGCGACGTCGTTTCCTTGGGCAGGAACCAATGTTGGCGCTCAGAGTTGAATTGAAAGCTGCTCGAAAATCCTCTTCGGTCGCAAGCCAAAGCTCAGCAGACATGGTAGGAATCTGGTCTGGAGCCCGGCGTCGGGCACCCACTGGCCACAGCAGCGTCCTCTCCTCCACGGAAGCTCGGCGTCTGGACATTGTAAGATGCGCGGATGTCCAGGGACGATGTTCCACGTTGAGTGTTTTGCGTGAGTGGACTGACTCTTTCAGGTGTGCTCACATGCCCCGCTCGGTCGGGGACGCGGCCATTGGAGTTCGGGAGCTGGAGAAAGAAGAAGCCGAGTTGTTTCTCCCACGGCCTTTCCCCTCCCCCGTGATATGCTTTGGTCGGCCCGAGGTTCCTGAGGGGCGGTGGGTTCGGTCCGTTGGGGTCCACCCTGGATGGCTTTTCGGCGGGGCATGGGCGTCGGCGGCTCGGCCTTCAGCACTAAGCACGGATCCTGCAAGCGAGCAGGACGATCGCCTGTGCAAGCTGACCAGAAGCGCAACGTTGTCGCCTGGATACATGGAGCGGTTCCGCGATCGCGGGGGCCAGAGCAGTGGGTGCGGGGTGGGGAAGATTACGCGTTTCACATGCTTGCGCGGTTTTCCGAACACCGGCAGACGGCAATGACAGCGTTGCCCTCGAAGTTCACAATGATGGCGCAGATTCGGCAAGTTGCGCGCGCAATTTGTCGAAGGCCTTGGACCCCAGGAATAAGCGTCACCACATGTTGAGGCCCTGGTGGGGCAAGGTTGGGGCCTCTCCGTCCGC
This sequence comes from Prorocentrum cordatum, assembly GCA_963575745.1. NCBI lineage: Eukaryota > Dinophyceae > Prorocentrales > Prorocentraceae > Prorocentrum > Prorocentrum cordatum. Next base: position 38,443 of record CAUYUJ010016722.1, on the reverse strand, counting down.
GCACAAAGTCAAGGTTCACAGGCGCGTCTCCGAGGTCACGTCGGTCGATGACCTTCGGGCACTCCGGGAGAACCAGTTGGCCGACAAGTGGGCCAAAGCAGGGGCCTGTCTCTGGGAGTTTCTTGGTGATCGAGAAATGGTTGCACTACCCTGGGAGAGCAGGGCAGAAGACGTTACCTTGTGGTTCGGCAAGTTGCATGAGTGGTTGCCTGAGGCAGTTTTCCAAGAGCCAGACGGAGTTAGAGGAGGCATTGCAGACTTTGTGCTCGACCGTGAATTGGACGCCTCTCAGCTTGAACCCGAGGAGGCTCAGACCTGCGAGAAGCATTATGAACGCATAGCTACAGGTCTTGCATCACCCGATCTGCACCCTGAAAGAGAGCCGGCCTCAGCTCCCGTGGCGGAGCCTACCGCTGCTGGGAGCGCAGACCACCTCCAGCCTTGTCTTTTTCGGGGGCACGAGATCGTAGATGCGTCTGCACATGGGCTCGAGTGTTTTGTTTGGCACGGATTGTGGCGCCAGCGTGCAGAAAGAAATGGGTCAGGCTTGGCAGCGACTTGCACAGGAAATGCCCCTCACGGGTTTCACACTCAAAAAGGAGCAGGCTTCAGAGAGGCCTGCATCCGAATCGGACGCAGCCCCCACCCCCAGGTTCGAGTCGGACGTTACTCCGTCGTTGGAAGTTCGGGTCCTGTGGGTGGGGAAGCTGCGTTTGTGTTCTGGTTCGGGTCATGAGGCCGAGGGAGGTCCCCGCGGGCTCGAGCTCCCCAGACCGTTGGGTGCGATCCGGGCGGCTGCGTCGCATGGCTTCCTGGATCCGAGGGATGCGGTGTTTCGGTGCCGCTCGGATCGGAGCAAGGAGGCCAGGCTAGAACAGGCCCACAGGGGACAGTGGGCCCTCCCTCGCTACCTCTTCCGTCCCCCCCGAGGCCGACGGATGGG
>CAUYUJ010016722.1:0-32500 GCA_963575745.1 Prorocentrum cordatum | reverse complement strand
TTTCGCAGGTCCCTATGAAAATTTGTTGCTGGAAATGCCCCGTTGGAGGACAACCGCCTGAGAATCGTCAACCGTGCCAAAACACGACGCCTTGGATTCCAGCGCCGCGAATCAGTTTTAAGTTTTACGATTTCACCCCGACGATTCTGCATCGCTCCTGGGACTTCAACACCACGAATCCACATGACTTCTGCGCCCTAGCAATTCCAAATCGTGTCGGCACCCCGCTTCGGGGACGTCCCCCCCCATAAGAAGCCGTTAGATCGTGACAGATTTGAGAGGTGAATGCGCGTGGCGCTTGGGCGAGAACAATATTTTGAAAACCACCCGCCCTCCACCCGTGACGCTCTTGCAAAGTTTTAAGACGAACGTGCGCGGCGCCGGGGCGAGAACCACGTTTTGACAAGAAACCGCCCTCCGTCCGCGAAACCCTCGCAGATTTCTCATACGAATATGCACGACGCTGGGGCGAGCGCCCCATTTTGAACCTGACCGGCCCTCCATCCGTGAAATCCGTGAAATTGTTCAAGACGGATGTGCGCGGCGCTGGGGCGAGAGCCACGTTTTGAAGAAGGACCGCCCTCAATGTGTGAAATGCTTGCAAACTTGTAAGACCAATGTGCGCGGCGCGGGGGCTAGGCCCACACTATGAACACCACCAGCCCCTCGCCCGTGCAGCTCTTGCAGAGGTTTACGACGAACGTGCGTGGCGCGTTGCTGGAGCAGCCTTTTGAAACCGGCTCGCCCTCTATCCGTGAGACCTTTTCAAACGTTTCGGACGAATGTGCGCGGCGCCAGGGCGAGAGCCACATTTTGAAACCGACGTGCCCTCCAGCCGCGAAGGTCATGCAGATGTTTGAGACGAACGCGCGCGGTGCTAAGGCGAAGGCCACATGCTTAAAAAGGAACCGGCCCCTCCATCCGTGAAGCTGTTGCAGACTGATGCAAATTTTTAAGACGAAAATGCGCGGTGCTAAGGCGAGAGCTACATTTTGACAACGGGCCGCCTTGCATCCGACAGACTCTTGCAGACTCGAAAGACGAAGGTGCGCGGCGCTGTGGCTAGGCCCACATTTTGAAAATCACTCGCCCTCAATCCATGAAGCTCCTACAAGTTGTATCACGAATGTGCGCGGCACTGAGGCGAGAGCCACACTTTGAAGACGACCCGCCCTCCATCCGTGAAACTTCTGCATGTTGCTTAAGACGAATGTGCGCGGTGCTAAGGCGAGATCCAAATTTTGAGAAATTCCTATTGTCCACCCGTGAAACTCGTGCAAATGCTCAGTTTCAGAATGATACATGGTATGGGCGTCTCAGGCGAATCGCCCGGCACGCCCTATCGACATGTCTCGGGATGCTACAGGGAGGAGTCATTCCGCAAACAGCGTTTGCACTTCGGAGCTCCTTCTTGTTACGGAGGAACTGGGCCTGTTTGTCGGTCTGGCGGCTATGTTGCCGCCGTCGCCGCCAGAGCTCAAAGGGGGACTTGTTGATGGGTTCGGCCGATGTGCGATTGCTACCGAGGTCGGGCACTTATTCCCGCGCGGCCCCAGACGCTTGATGCGCATGTCGAAGGGAACGTTTGTGACTGAGCTCGGTCACCGCGTTCAATTCTGGACACCTGTCGCGGTGTCGGTGCTGGGCCGCTTCGCCTTCGCTCGTTCTCCGTATCGCGCGCAACTTCTGCCATCGGTCCTCACCGTCCGTACACTGGGGACGCGCAGCAATAAGCCGTTTGTGTTTGGACGGGGTACCTACATGCCCTCGGTTTCTTGGGTGTCACGCGGCTGGGTATAACATCCCAGGGCTTCAAGATTTCCAAGTCCCTGATATTGTCTGGTTTCAGGATCTGGGTTTCTTGTCAAGGGAATGCACCACCGTAAGGTACAAGTGCCCTCGCGGTGACCTTCCGTGACCATGCTACGCTGGCCGCGGGGTATTGATGCATCCCCATGGCTGTTCATTGGTAGGCTGGCGTGCTGGCGGTACCTTCGTACCCACTTGGTATACTGGTATCCCAAATGGCATCCTCCACCACAATCCGCATCCCAGCATCTTTATGTTACCATATACCCCCATGGTATCCTCCAGCCGCATCCCAGCGTTTTCGTGGTACCATGGCATTCAGGCATCCACAAGTACCTTGGTGTCCCCGTTTAACCCTCCGCCGTCTGCATCCCAGTATCGTCGTCGTGCTTTGGCACCTTAGTGCCCACGTGGCACCATGCGTGCCCCCATGGTAACCTCTCACAGCATCCGCACCCAAGCAGCCTCGGGGTGCCCTGGTCCCCCCCAAGTCCCTCATGGCGGCCTGCCCCCCCCCCGTGCCCCCGCGGAGGCCCCAAGGCCGCCCAGCCACAGTGCGCCGGCGCCGCCGATGCCGCAGAAGCCGGAGCTGCCAGGCGGGGAGGGCGGGCGGGGTAAGGAGGCGCGGAGGAGGCCAGGAGCTTTCCCAATCACCTTCCCTCGATATGCCCTCCCTATTCCTTCTTCCCTCGCCTCCCCCTTCCCTGCCCTCCCTCCCTGCATCCTTCCCTCCCTGCCTGCATACTCTGTCCATCCCTCGTTCCCTCCCCTCCTCCTGACTGCCTCCGTCCCTCTCCCTGCCTCCCTCTCTCCGTTCCTCCCCTCCACCCTCTCGCTCCTCCCATACCCTTCGCCCTTCCTTTTCTTCATACCTCCTTGCCCGCCTCCCTGCCAGCCAGTGCTGCCAGGCGCAGACAACCCTTTCGACTTCGACGCATTCGAGGTGGAGGCGAAGAGGGCAGCCTACGTGCCGTTGTTCTGACCACGAGGGGCCCATGGGCGACACTCCATCGGCGCACGCCCCTCGAGACGAGGAGGGTGGCGAGGACGACGAGGAGCCAGAGGAAGAGAAGAAGGATGAGGAGCAAACCGAAGTGTAGGAGGGGGGAGGAGGTGGTGGTGGAAGAGGGGAGGCGGAGGTGGAGAAGAAGGAGGAGCAGGAGCAGGCGGAAGGAGTAGGAGAAAGAAGAGGGTCGAGCAGGAGGTGGAGGGGGGAGAATAGGAGAAACAAGAAGAATCAGAAGAATAAGAAGAAGGAAGAAAGAGAGGTGTGAGGAAGGGAAGGAATACAGGGGACAAAGAACATCAGGGACGAAGATGAGAAAGGAGGAGGAGGAGGAGGACAACGACGACAACGATGACAAGAACGAGGAGGTCAAATGCGAGCAGCACGAGGACGGAGAGAAAGTTGAGGAGGAGCAGGACGACGATGACGAGGAGATAGAGGTTCACGGGGACGAGGAGCTGGTGGAGAAACAGGGTGAGGACGAGGACGAGGAGCAGGAGGAGGACGATGGACAAGAGGAGTGAGGGCGGAGAGGGGAGAGAGGAGAGAGGAGGAGGTGGATGGGCCGGAGTAGAAGGAAGGAGGAGGAGGAGGAGGAGGAGGAGGAGGACGAGGACGGGACGACCTTGCGGCAGAACGTCAGCTTCAGGCAGCAGCTAGCGCCTGGATGCCTCCTCCTTGGCCTGAATACGGGCTGCGAGCGCTCGCAAGCGGTCGGAATCGACCAAGCGAGACGACCCCGCAGCGAGCGGGCCAGGAGGGGCAAGAAGCACCGACTTCGACGGCGCTCGAGCAGGCGCCAGCGAGTCATCACCCTCAGTGCTCTTTCTGTAATGAGGGTGGAGGCCAGCCTGCAGTCGTGTGAGCACCTGTTCACCAGCAGTGCTCAGCTTCTTGACGCAGGTCTGACCTAGCAAGTGACATCGCCTGCTGGTGTAAGCACCGCAGGCAAAACAGAAAAACAGCGGCCTCTGGGTCTTGTGCAGGATGGCAAACTCAGCTTATGTTGCCGCTCGGTCTCAGCACCCTGGAGGCGTCTCAGTGCTGTGGACAAACCCCCGCAACCATTCATCGGGCGGGACTCGCCCTCGAACGGAATCCTGAAACATCTCTTGCATCTGAAAGCAGGTCGATCGCCACTGAGCTCATCCCACTCATGCCAGTCAGGCGGGGGCGGGACTCTAGGCAACCTCTTCTCTTTCGGGGGTCTCTCAAAGTGCAGCTCAGGAAAAAGAGAGAGCACCTTCCCGAACATTAGCGCGCATGCTCGAAGGGCCTGCACCTGTCTATCTAGCATCTCCAGATCAGCAGATGCAGGCTGCGGATGAAGCGAGAGGGCATACTTAGCCAGGCGGTCAGCATCCTGGTTGGCTAAAGCTATTCGCTTCTGGTCTGGGGGAAGGGCCTGTATAATAGCATCCGGCCTATGGGCGGGCGTATGCTGGGCCTCCCCCAGGGCATCAAAACCAGGCGACTGCTGCGCGGCACGTCGAAAGCCAGCAAACATTTCACGCGGGCAAAGCTGCGCCTCGTCCGGGAGGTTATGCAACCGCACGGCTCCTTTGCAACCACTGAAAGGGGAAGTCATGCCCGAACTAAACGCACACGCAGTGGCCAGGCCCAAGTTTTCAGCCGCCTGGGGCGTCTGGTGCAACACTGGCCACACAGTGGCCATGAAGCGGGTCCGAACCCGGTAAACGTCCCCTGGTTCCAAATAGACCCCCGCGAAAGAAGCACGGTTGAGCTCAAGAATCGGATACTGTGTAGCCGAGCCGTCGACCACTAGGTCGCAGCTCTCACTCCGTTCAACAAACTCATCGAGAGACAATGGCTGCCCATTCGCATCCTGGAGGAGGGGGTCCGAGGCCACCGAGGGGGGAAAGGAGTCCGCATCGGGCTGAGCCACTATCAATCGAGGCCAAAACAATCGCTCAGAGGGCTGGCAAACACGGGCAGCCTCAATCAGATGAGGTTCAACAGCTTCGCTGCGGGCCGTTGATACCTCTGGGTCTTCACATAACCATTGGCGGTGGAAAATCGAGTCAGGTTGGCCGCACTTGGGACAACGTCCATCTGAAATATAAACCGACTCTTGCAAACGGTCTGCCGCCCAGCAGCCAATTGAGAAGAAAACAAAAAAAAGAGCAGATCCAGTATTTTGCTCGCGGCGGGGTTCGCTTCGAACGAAGGAGGGAGCGGAGAGGGTCCACGCACACACACACACACACACACACACACACACACACACACACACACACACACACACACACACACACGCACACCATCGAACGAGGGAAGACCCGCCGCCAATCGCCTCTCATGGGATCTCTGAACTCCTGACTGCAGCAGACTAGCAATCATGGCTGGGCTGTGATACAGGAAATCCACACCATTGCCCCTAGCATCTTGCCACCTACTAAAGCTAAGCGCCTTCCAGCCTATGCGCTCTAAACTCAGAAGCATTCGATGACCTGGTCCCCGAGAGTTCCTCCACTCAGAAGGCCCCAAGCGTAACCCCTGAGCCTCGAGGTTCCTCCAGAGCCTGATGTGATCCCTGAACGAGAAGGGGCTGGTGGACGGCGTCGTCAGACTTCTCCACAAACTGGTCGACCATTGCCTGGCGGGCGCCGTCGCCTGCAGCCATGCAGGATCTCCGCGAATACAAACTTTTGCCGCAAGCGACGCACCTCTATGCGCTGGCGACAGACCTGAAAGCAGCACGCCCTTGAGATCATTGAGTTCCTGATCGGACATTCCCAGGACCATGGACCCATAGCCCGCGACAGGCCTGACCCCACATATGTGAATCTTGTTCATGCGAGATCGGTCCCTGGGCAATTGCTTTCGAAGGTAACGAATAAAACCAATAACGGGTCCTCATATCTTTGAACCGAGCCTTCCTTTTTGCGCGCCCTCCTGCACATGCCCGATGCTGTCCTGGCGCTAAATCGCAGCCCAGCGAGATGGCCGAGTTGCAGGCGAGCGACGGGCAGTAGCGGGCAAGCTTCTTGGCCAAGCGAGCAGCCACACGCTGAGAAGATGCAAACGTTGATGCCTTGTCAGCAGCTAGTTGCACTCCCAGTCGGTGTTGGAAGATATACTTCATTTCATACGCGGCTCTAACAAGATCCTGGATGATTTGTTCTTCTTCACCAAAAGCGAGGATCGTGTCATCATCAATGTACGAGCCCAGGGAGACTTGTGGGTTCCGAATAGCAAACTGATCAAACTCGAACAACGCGTAAACCTCAACGAAAACATCATTGTATATATCACCAGCTGGTAATCCTGATTCCGCGAAGAGGGGGAGAGGGCTGCGCTGGGCTCCCAACCTCAAAATCATCGGGCTCCTCCAGATATTATACAGGGTCTTGACGAGTACCCGCGGGATCCCCCAATACTCAGCACGCACACGGAGCCAGAATAGCCTAAACGATTCATAGTACTTCGTTCCATCCCAGATAAAGCCTGCAGTGACCTTGCCCTGAGACTGGGCTTCTTCTGCCAACATGCTCTGATGCCACACCGCTGCTTCAGGCGACTGCCCCTCCCCGAAGGACCAATATGTCCTATGGGCCCGAACCAGGGAACCATCAACTTCAGGGCGCCTCAGCTTTTCCCAGATACGCACTGGTGCAGCCAGGAGCAATATGGGCCGAAGACCGCCTTTGGGCTTCTCAAGAAGCGGTAGCAACATCCACAGCAACTGCATCGGGAACAACCCAAGGCGCTCGACCGCCTCGAACAAAAGAGACATCACCTCCAGACCAGCATCGCTGAGGAGGCTGAAGTGGCGCACGCGCAGCCCGTCAAGCGACTGGGCCGTGTAAACACTGAAAGACCTCGATGCCGCCCGAATTTGATCAGGCCCAGCTCGAGGGAAACAGCTCCTGTCAGGTATCCACGCCTCTGGGGGTCTTACCTGTGCATTCCAGTAGCCTCCAAGGTGAACAGCTTCGGCCTCTAGGAGCTTGACGGGGTCCGACGAGTAGATCCCTGGGGCCACTTGAGTAACCGTGGGCTGCCACTTTTTGGGGAGCTTGGTGAACCTGCGCATGAGCCTTGCGGGGCCTGCTAGAGCCTTCTGTCGCCACTCATCCCAAGACTGAGAGGCCCTCCTGAATAGTATCCAAGAAATAATCAGCTCTATCGCGCCACTCCTGCAAATGGGGATGGCCTGAACTCCACTCTGCCGCAAGGGCTCTCATTTCCTTTAAAGACGCATCCAATCTGATGGTGAGGCCTTCCCCGGGGCAGGAGTGCTGCAACGAAACCTGGAGGGTCAGGATCTGGGCCTCGCCCTCTGCGGCGCTGGCGGTGATCTGCACAAACTCGGCAAACGCGTGATAAAGCCATCGCCATCCTGAGCAGACTTGGAGCTGATCATCCGCATGCTTGGGGCGATAGGACACGGGAGCCCAGGATGCTTTTTATCGTTTGCCCCCTCATACCCAAAATCTTGGCCTCGGTGCCCAGGAAACGAACTAGCTCCAACTCGGCGCAGCCCACGAAGGTGGTCCAGGCAGCATTCAGGCTAGTCCAAGCCTCGTCAGCAGGACTATGACGTGCAAGGGCGACGGCATATGCTGCCTGATGCAGCGCACCCTCCCAGCATCCTGGCTCCGGTACTGGTCCGAAAGGTAACTCAAGCGGTAGTTTGAGGTGGATGCGATAAATCAACTGCTTGACCTGAAGAGCAGCAGGCCGAAGCTGTAAAAGCACAGGGCGATGTGGTTTGATCTCCCACTGCATATCAGCTTGAACTCCCGAAATACCCCTAGCTACACCAGCACCCAAAGCGAAGAAATCAATAATGGAGCTGGAGGTAGGGCTTCTGCACGTGGGCGCTGTGGGGGCCATGAGGAGCATGCCCAGTTTACGTGGGAAACCTGAGCTCTCTACAACATCGGGGGTCATATTCCAATCCCCTGCAATAACCGAATGAGCTGGATCACTTACAGCACGACCCAATTTGGCCATCAGATCAAGATTGAACTCACTGGGTCCTTCGGCCGGCTTGAAATACACCGAAAACAACGATATGGTAGGCCACCCAGGGAAATCCACGAGGACCGTCATGAGCCTATGCGGGGCAATGGGTGCATCTCCTTCTGGTGGCCACCTGAGGCCAATGTCCAGACGTCCGAAAACAGCAACACCTGCAGACTTATTACCTGTGTCAGGGTTGTAATAGCTGGGCGCGAACAGTGCATGCCATCCAAGACTGCGTGCTTTGGCAGTAGCCCTGCCAACAAAAATCAGCGCTGGTGCCCACTTCCTGCGCACAAAGAAGCACTGCTGAACTCTCTCGAAGACGTCGTTTGGGAGTAGTCCAGCACGAACCATTGAAACTCTCTACCTGGTACTGTCTGTCAGTACTCGGTCTATGCGGCGCCCCCTTCAGAGGTGGAACGGGGGTGTCTGAACACGAGAGCGGGATCCCACAACACTTGGGAGCAGGGCGCTGGAACATAGTGTCACCCACACTTTTGTTTATTGGCCTTGATCCCCAGAGCTTTGACCATGTGTTCAAAGACACGCTTGTTATCTGGTCCCTCGGCCTGAGCGGCCATAAACAACTTCTCGACATCTTCTGCATCCAAATCGTCCAAATCCATATCTTCTGGGGCGGGGATATTGGCATGCTCATCTCCACCATCGTCTCCTCCCCCCGTGCTCTCCTGGGCGGGACCCGCAGAAGTAGGAGGTGGAGGAGATTGAGATTGTGCAGCCTCAGCCTGAAGCTGAGCCTGCAGGAGTTCCTTGTACTTGCCGAAAGCGGCCGAGGACACGAGCTGCTGCACCTCGGGGTCGTTTGCACCGTCTCGGCCTTGAGCTCGAAAGACGGGACAACTGGGGGAACCATTTTCGACATGGTCGTCTGCAGCTCCACCTTCGTGGTCTCCACCTCAACCCGCAACTGACGAGCCTTGGCCTGCATGGCAACCAGCTCCTCCTGTGCCGCCTTGATGAGGGCCTCTTGCGCCTTGATGTCATCCTCCTGCTTATCAAGCTTCTGCTGGGTCCGCTGCAACTTGTGCCCCAGCGCCGTGTGGCGAGAGAGAGAGAGAGACGGCTTCTGGCTGTTGAGTTGATCCCTGGCAGCCTTGAGCTCCTTCTCCAGCGCCTCTTTGACCATGGACGGGAAAGCATCATCATTGCGCACTGAGTTGAGCGTGGTCTCGAGCGATTTGACACGTGCCAGAATCTGCCGACCTGCGTCATCAGCGGGCGATTCCACGTTACTGTCACCACTGGCGGCTGCTGCGTCAGGCTGCTGACGTTGACCACCACCTGCGGCTCCAAAATGCTTGACGAACTGATCCATCTGCTTCTGAAGCTGGCTGATCTGCTTGGTAACTCCTTTGTCCAGCACAGAAGGACCGCGAGCCCAAGCACCGCGTAGAGGACGCTGCACCGCATCGCCACCACATGATGACGACTTCTGCTTGTGGTCCTCAGCCCGCTTCTTAGCCTTGTCGATGATGCTGCGCGGCGCTGCTTGCCCACACTGGCATCTGATGCGGCTCGCGAAGTTCGCATTGCGACCGCAGCTGTGACATCCCCATTTAGGCTCCCTTGGGCCTGGGAGGACATCTGGATCCACCATGAACGCTCCTCCAGGAGCTCACTGCACACTGCGGGTTGAGATCCCGCGAACTGAGTCGTGACGAGCCAAAATGACCCGCAAGTGCGATTACCGCTCTGAAGACGGCACTTGCAAGCCCAAAGAACCTGGGCCAGAACGGCTGGAGGAGGAGGAGGAGGGAGAGGAGGAGGAGGAGGAGGAGGAGGAGGAGGAGGAGGAGACGACGACGACGACGACGACGACGACGACGACGACGACGACGACGACGACGACGACGACGACGACTAGGAGGACGAGGACGAAGAGCAGGAGCGGGAGGCGGCGCCGGGGCGAGGGCGCGAGTCGACTACACGTAAGAGTGACCCTTCGCCGGAGTGACCTTTGCTGCGGGCTCAGCGGGGTCCCCAGGTGGCATCGGCTTGCGCGCTCCAGGTTTGGCCTCCCCGCAGCCCCCGAAAGTCGCGCACCAAAGGTCACTCTTACCCAGGGTCACTCTTGCGTATAACCGAGCGAGGGAGGAGAACACAGAAGAGGAGGGACACCCTGCATGCGCGAGGGTGGGCAGGGCGATTTCGGCCAGATTCCCAATTCGGCGGCGAGCCCGGGGTGGAGGGAGTCTCAAGAGTTTCGGGTTCGGGGTTCGAGATTTTCGGGCGTCGTCTTCGGTTCTCGCCGGTTTTCCAGCCTCGGGATGCGCTCCAGCGGCTGCGCCTCGCCAAGGGCGTTCCAGGGCTGCCTGGATCGCCCCGAACGGCCACCAGAGAGCCGAATTGTGACCGAAAAACCACGAGGCGTCCGAGAAGGGGTGGGCCTTCTCAGAAGGCTCGGAAATCCCCCGGCCCTCTGAGAAGTTTTCTAAGCTTTCCCCGGTGACACTGAAAATTTATCAGAAGGTGCGAGGGCGTCTGAGAAGTCCCGCCGCCTTCTGAGAAGGCCTTCTCCTTCTCATTTTCCCCCCTCGCTCGCCGCCGACGCATGTCTGCGGACTTCCAGGATTCCTGGATCGTCCGGGCCTTCTCCTGCTGGAAGCCGCCACAAGTTGGAGATGTTTGGCACACAAGTGCATCTGTGCTTACATATATATATATATATATATATTATGGCTGTATGTGGCCACTGGATTTGATGATGGCCCATTTGCTTGCATCTGCCAACGCTGTGCGTATTTCATTACGGAGCGTCGGCTGGCTGAATTTGGAATGCCTAGTGGTGCCCCTGACCCGAACGTCCACAGCACAGCATGGAGCTTTCTCAGCCGAGGGCCCCGTCCTCAGCCGAACGGGGTAAGAGTTGATATCTCCATGAGTCGCCTTCTGAAGCTTGCTGTGTTCGGCATGCCTCTCGCTAGGGCGTGCTATGATCTGCTGCTGCCTTGCTGTTCGGGGCAACAATATTTTTGAATTTCCCGGTACTGTCTCCTTGTCTGATCCTCATGTCTCATCCAGATCGTTCTTCTCTTCATCCTCATCATCAGCAGCAGCATTATCAGCAACATCATCATCAGCATCAGCAGCAGCAGCATCATCATCAGTTATTGCTTCCTCTTCCCTCCTCCCTCTCCCCTCCTCCACATCCTCCTCTCCTCTCCTCTCCTCTCCTCCTCCTCCTACTCCCTCTGCACTCCTCTTTCCGCCCCCCTCGTCCCTCCTTATCATCATTCTCCCCACTGCTCCTCCCCCATTCTCCCTATCCTCCCTCTCCCTCTCCTCCGTCCTCCTCCGACCTCCCTCCTCACCATCCCCAGTAGGAGGGAAGAGGAGGAGGAGAAGAAGAAGAAGAAGAGGAGGAGGAAGGAGGAGGGAGGAGGGAGGAGAGCTGATGGCGAGAAGGAGGCGAGACCCAGAGGAATAGGAGGAGCAGCAGTAGGAAGAGCGAGGAGGAAGGGTCGGAGGAGGTGGGTGAGGAGAATGAGGAAGGGGGGATTGGAGGAAGAGGTAAGAGGCAGGGAGGAGGGAGGACAGCGAGAAGGAGGGAGAGGGAGGCAAGAAAAGAGGAGGCGGATGGGGAGGGCGGGACGAGGACGAGGAGGACGAGGACGAGGCGACAAGCCCGACCCCTCCAGCAAGAGAGGGGCGGAGGCCTCGCGCGCGGGCCAGAAGAGCCGGCGGCGAGCGCAGCGCCGCCCGCGCGCCGGCCCACAAGCCGCCGGACCCCGAGAGGTGTTGCGATGGGGGCGGGTGTCCAAAAGAGGGGGTCGAGGACCACCTTTTCCTGATCTTGTGGATCGGCGCGTCGCGCCGCCAGTTCTGGCCTACCGCGCTGCGGCGCGACACGCTATGCAGCACCCGCTCCCCAGGCTTCCACGCCCCGAGTTTCCCGCCCCGCGAAGCGGAGCGACACGCCATCCGCTTGCAGGGCATAGCGCGTCGCCGGGGCCGCTGGGGCGACACGCTAAGCCCCAAGAAAGCTACCGTAGGGGGGGTGGGGGATATCATGGCCGGGCCCATGATCTCTTCCAGACGTCTTGGCCCCCTCTTCTTCATTCAATGCGCTTCTTGGCCCCACCTGAATCCCAAGGAGCCCGAAAGAGGTCCACGACCAGGGAGTCCAGGGCCTCGAGCTCCTCAACACAGGATCGTCAATATGTTCCGCTATATTGACGCTAGATTGTCAGAACACAATCAGAGAAACAGAGAGGGCACTCGCTGCCCTCGCAATCTTTCCTGGCACGTCCCCAGAGCGTGCCACTGCCTGCGAACTCGCAGGCGCATCCAGAATGGAATCCCGCCCACCCTCGCCTGATCCGAGGTGGCGGCGGCACACTGCAATGATAACGGTAGTAGCGAGCGAGAAATCAAGCACATGAAACAAATTCGATACAACTGCTCGCAACATGGGATACCCCTATCACATTCAGACAGGGGGGAAAGAAGTTGCAGTGTGCCTGGGGCCCCGCTGGCCCAAAACTGAACAAGAACAGGAGCAGGTCTCATTCACGAAGATCTCTTCTGGAGGCCGAGCAACGGTCGTACTCTCTGGTGCCGATCCGGCTGGTGGTGGTCCGCACTGTTGCTGCAGTCGAAGCTGGCGCCGCTTCTCGATGACCTCCTTGGCCGACTGGGCGTCGCCGGGCGCCGTCGGCTCGAAGATGCCCTTGCCCAGCGCCGCGCGCTTCCGCGCGCTCATGAAGTGCTCGTCGTAGACCAGCCGCCATTCCTGTTTCTCGAGGAGCAGCTTCAGCACCCCGAACGCCTGCCAATTGCCCTTGGTGAGACCGTCCGCGATCTGCGCGTGCGAGTGGACCCATCTGACCACGGTGTTGCCCTCGTCGAGCGCGCTCCGAAGTGCCAGTGCCTCGATGGCGGTCCGGCGCCCCTCCAGGCCCAGCCGACTGGGACCGCACCACGCCGTCGTAGAACGCCTTGCAGCCCGTCGCGAGCACCGCAGGGATGGCCTTCAGGAGGGTGGCCCGCTCCTGCGTCGGCGAGCGGTTGTACAGCAGCTCCGACAGGACCATCCGAACCATACACTGTTCTCCTTCAGCATCTCCCGCTTCTTGAACTTCGGCGGCCAAACTCGAACGGGCTACGCGTCGTAGTTTCTTGGAGCCCCAGTCGAGCACTGTGAACTTCGCCTTCTCGCCCTCGATGGCCTGTGTAGTTGCGATCGCCGTCAGATGTCCTCCTTGAGAATGACCGTCGGGCCGACAGGCCCAGGCTGCATCGCACCAGGTGAACACGGCCAGGTCGTCGAGGTTGTGCCTGTAGATCTGGAGGCCCATGTGCTGGTGCTGCTTAATCATCTTCACGATGTTATTGGCCGCGCTGAACAAGTTGTGAGTCCCGCCTGGGATCTTGGACTGTAGCTCGGCCACCCACGACAACACGAAGGGCATGGTGTTCACGCCCAACCAGTAGACCTCTCCACAGAAGGCCCCGCAGGATGGTCTGGTCGCTCTCGCGCAGGGTGTCCGTCGAACGGTGGCGGCCTCCATCAGCTGGTTGAACCTCTCGAATCTTGTCCGCGTAGGCGTGCTGATGAAGAAAGAAGCCCTGGTCGTTCTCCTCGATGGTAACCCCGCACTGCTCGAGGCTCTTGATGGAGTCGTCGTTCATGTCCTCCCAGGTGCCCCACTTGTAGAGCTTGCGAATCTGCTCGACGATGCTCGTCCAGAGACTGTGGCTGTTGTCACCAGCCAGGATGAAGTCGCCCACGTGAGCCATGGCCAACCCAATGAGACGAGAAGTCTTCGTACACCGAACTTGCCATAGACAGGGTTCCAGCTCACACGCTTGAAGTCCAAACCTTGCGAAATCGACATTCACGGTTTCCCACCAGTGCCGAGGAGCTTCGCCGATGCCGTACCCTGGCTTCATGACCTTGAGCACCTCGCCTTCCTTGACGTTGAATGCGCGTCGGAGCACGGGATCGGGTTCAATGAAGAGGTCCTTCTCGAGCTGGTTCGCCTGAAGAAATGCCGATGTCACGTCGCTTTTGATCAACTTCCAGTGGTTCGCAGCGGCCACGGTCAGCATGATGTTCCGAGCCCGTCGGGAGGCCGTTGGACTGGCAGTGGGCTCCTTCCCGAGGTCCTTCGTCTGGTAGCCGAGAAGTACGAGCCGCGCATTGGCCTTCCCGTCCGACTTTCTTGTGAAGAGCCAGCGTGCTCGAATGACATCTGCAGCATCCTGTACTCGTTCGGCTGGCACGGGTCGTAGTCCCTGATGTTGTTGCCAATTGTCGACCTCCTTCGCGATGGCCACCTCGAACTCCTTCCGTTCCTCGGCGTTCATCTTGGACCAGGTCAGCTCGACTTTGTCCTTGCGGCGCTGGTTGGCCAGGAAGCTCTCGGACATGTTCGGAACCGCAATCGTCTTGGTGACCTGCTTGCCGTTCTCCTCGCAGAGGTGCTCGAAGTAGACCGTCTGGAGCTCGTCGCTGCCGAGAACGATGTCCAACTTGTCCTTGTACAGGTCCACGTAGAGGTCCATGTCACCATTGGTGTCGTTCCCTTTCTGCCGCTTCTCGGGTGGTCGGTACAGGTCGAGCTCCGGGCCGCGGTGACTCATTCGATAGCGAGGTCGTGGTTGTGCTGATGATGCCCTTGATGATGAAGACGCCCCGCTCGGCCTCGGTGGAACAGATGCTGCTCGTGCTGGTGGTGCCGCTGGTCCTGGTTCACCAGGAGGTGGAGCAGGTGGCTCTTCGGCAAGAGGTGCTTCAGCAGGAACTGTGGGTTGCCCTTCTTCCGGTGGAGCTGCAGGTTCGACTTCAGGCTGAGTTAAAGATCTCGGCGTCGTCGCCTGTGACGTGGCGGGCGCGTCGTTCGCCTCGGTGCCCGCTGAAGGTGGTAGTGCGGCAGGTTCTCCTGAAGCTGGTTCGCCCTGTCTATCGTCAGGTTCGTATTCTCGGAGTCCTGGGCGCTGATGGTCAAGAAGGTCCTCGAACGTCCCCGACTTGACGGTCTCCAGAATCTCCGTCATCGTCTTCCCAAGGTTGGCTTGCTTCTGCAGCTCGTTGACCATCTTCTCAGCTTCCGATGCAGCTCGGAGTTGTTCGGGGGCACAGCGAATGAGCGTATTGCCATGTGAGATCCAGACCACGGATGTCACCCAGGTCCTGCCGTCCACGTGACGCTTCTCTTGAACAAGTACTCGAGCGGGTCCGTACCAGCCTCCTTTCTTCCCAGGTCGGTTATCACGTCCTTTGCCGTCTCGCCAGAAGTAGACCAAGTCCCCTGGGTTCCACAGCTGGTAGACACGGTTCCGGGCGTTCTCAGCATGTCGTCGTCGCTCAGCATATTCGCATTCCAGGTAGCTCTTGCGTGCGAGGAGCCGTCTTTGCTCCTGGGTCTCCCCAGAGTCGTCGTCGATGATCGCGAACGGGTTGTTCGAGGCAGACATCGCCGACACTCCCAGTACGTGTTCGAAGGGGGAGTGGTTCCCGACCTTGTCCATGGAGTTGATGGCGCTGACTGCCCAGGATACCAGTTCGTCGACTGAGCACCCTGGGTCGTGGTGGGCCATCTTGGTCATCAGGCGCTTGAACAGCTGGATTCTTCTCTCGACCTTGCCCATCAGCCATTGAGCTTCACCAGGTGCGATCCACATCTCGATGCCGTTGTCCGATGTCCACTTGGCCACGGCTTGAGAGCAGTGGCAGCCCTCGGCGTCCAGACGTAGGAGAGAAGGTCGGCGATAGTGAGTACACCACGACTCCCAAGTGCTGATCAACTCCTTGGCTGTGCGGTTGCTGCTCCGGTCGCCCTTCTTGCCGTGATACGTGACGCGGGTGAGTCCAGAGCCTTCGTCCAGGTTCAGCGTCATGAAGTGTGAGCTCTGGTCGGGAGATAGCCACTCGAGACCATCCGATGCCAGTACTTCAAGCACCCCAGGGATCTCCACCCCTGAGGCCACTCGAACAGCCTTAGGTAGTTTCCCAACATGACAGCCGTGACACTTGAACTCCAGGGCTAACTTGAGGACCTGGTTCGGTGCTCCTGATGCCTTCAGGATCTTGTAGAGCGTCATGTTGCTGGGATGTCCGAGGCTACGGTGGAGTCGAGAGAGCCGTTGTTCGATCTCGAGCGTCTCCTTTCTCGAGAGGTCGCTGTCGAGGCCCAAGCCCTTGAGCGTCGTCGCGGCGTCCTCCATCTCGATGTCCTCTGTGTCGTCCTCGGCGTCTGGCATCTCGGTGTCGTCTTCCTCTGGGATCTGCTCAAGACTCGTGAAGATCTCCATGCCGAACTGCACGCTGTCGTTCTTCTTCAGGATGTGCTTCGCCCATGCCTTACACAGCGCTGGCGGGTAGTAGGCCGTCTGTGCGACCACGGGACCGTCCTCGATGGCACGATGGTGGTTGTTGTCAGCACGTCCATGTCGGTTAGAGCAGTGACGGCCCAGCTTGCCGGCGAACTCCGAGTCTGTGGAGCACACGCGCCAGCCCTTCTTCATCAGTAGCCCAGAACGCACGTTTCGGAGTCCATAGGCACACCCATGAATGATCGCCTCGTGCATCTCAGACCGCATCTTCTTGAGAGATGGTGACTGCTTCCAGCTGCGGCTGTTCCATGGCTGCTCCAGGTCGATGTGGTAATCTAGGATCTTCTTGGCTTCCTCGTAGAGCAAGAGGCAGTTGCGCTGAATACGACGGGCCTGACGTATCTTATTCATGAGCTGCTTCCGCTGCTCCTCGGTCTTCTGGTTGAGGTTCTGACTCGGGCAGTCCGCAGTACACGGCGGGCTGAGTACCAGACGTCTGGGCCTGGTCCGACGCAGGAGATGTACAGCTCGTCGTAGTCCAGTTGTGGTTGCCATGTCGTAGCCGTTGAACAAACCACATCGTACGACCAGGCCACCTTGGGAGAGCACGGCTTGTCCGAGAGCTGACGTCTCGGGGCAGCAGACCCCCATCAAGTCGACGCGCTTCGTCTTCGTAAGTTCGAGCATGTCCGTCGCCACGTTCTGGTGGATCCCCTCATCGATCTTCTCCTTCACCTGGTAGAACTTCTGAAGGTCCAGGTGCTTCATCGAGATCTCTTCTTCATGGCCTCCGGCAGCTCGGAATCGTCCAGCATCGTATCCTTCAGGTTGGGCAGGAACTCCCATGGGCCCTCGGGGTCCGTCTTGGCCAACTTCGTCGCGAGCCGCCTCCAGCGCATAGCCCCGGCTTGGCTCCTGATATCCACCGCCTGCGGGTCCTCGGGCTCCACCATCTTGAGGCAATGATGGCTCTTCCCGCTAGTGCAGCGGCAACCCCGCGTGGTCCGATTGGGCGCCCCGCAGCATGAACACTTCGATCTCGGAGGGGCCAGTTGCGCTGGTGTCGGCGGTGGCGGCACGAAGGTCCCCGTCTGCGTTAGCAACCGCGGCGGTGGCATGCTGGCCACGGCAGCCAACATTGCTGGAGGAGGTGGCGGTCCGTAGATGGGCACCAGTCGTAGGCAGTAGTGGCTCTTGCCCCCCACGCAGCTGCATCCGCGCTTCGTCCTCCCTCTCTCGCCACAACATGAACACTTCCCCGCTGGGTCGTAAGTCGATGTCGGAGTTGACGGACTGTTGATGGGAAGTGCCATTGGCAGTGCTGGTGTTGGCGTAGGTGGCGCCGCTGTAGAGGTAGCCGTCGAGCTCGCTGGTGCTGATGACGCCTCCGTCGGTGGGGCCCTTGACCCAGGGACTGCCCACGTTGGCCGCGACGCTGGTGGTGACGGCTGTCCCGATGAGGGCGCCGAAGAAGATTTGCTGCATGACATCCACCGGGTTGGAACCGCTGTGGCTCGAATATGTAGGATATGAAATGGAAACTGAACGGCAGTCCACACACGTGGGAGCGCAACATTCTTGGGCCACACGAGGCTGAGGCTCGGACTTGGTTATCTCTTGGACCTTTCTCAGGCTCCGTTTGGATGGCAAGGTTCCCCTTGGGCTCCCAAGTAGCTCTGACGTAGGAGGTCCATTGCATCTGGTCCCAAGAGTTCCCGTTGATCCCGTAAAACACCTACAGTTAGAACAGCTCGGAGATAGCTTTTCCATTTGTGAAGTTCGGGTCTCGTTCGAAATCGACGACGGTCTTGATCGGCTCGATGTCGGCATCGGTAACGTACGTGTTCGACTCGTCTCCGCAACTCTCGTAGAACTAGAGGTTTGGCTCGGTGATGAAGGGGTCTCGGACGATGCTGAAGGCTTCTCGGAACGGTCTTGTCGGCAGGGTCCTCTCGAGGCTTCTGGAGGATGACGTTTGGGCCCCCCCGATGATGAAGATGACGATGGAGATGGAATCTCGCTCGCCGCCACCACCAGGGGGTGCTGTCCCTAGCGCACGGCAAGACCGCCAGCGCCGCCCGTGCCGGGCTCCTCCGGCTTCTCGTCCAGTACGGCTAGGCCCGTCTCCATCGGATTCTCCGTTGAGCAAGCTGGCGTCAAGGGTAAGGGAACCTCTCGCCACCACTGTGGCGTCGACAGGTTGATCGCCAGGTGCTTGCTGGAGAGCCGCTCGCAGTAGTAGACCTTATTCCCAAGAGTCGGCAGCCCCAGCCAGTTCCGCCCACAGTCCACGACTACCTTCAGGTCGTCAGTCAGAATGTCCATGCCCAGCAGGATGGGGACCCGATTCGACATCACCGAGAGGCTCACGGAGTACAGGTTGGGGCCCACGAACACCTTGCCAGTGACCGACCCCATGGAGCTCTTCCGAAGCCCGTTCCCGAAGGTGAAGGAGCAGACCTCGTCCTTCGTCTCGAACTCGACCCCGTGCTGATCCAGCATCTCGTACATCAGGTTCTCCACGCTCTCGATGCCGCCTAAGCTCCTGGTCGCTCCGATGTCCAGGATGGCCCAGATCCCCTCGCGCTCCAGCAAGTAGACAAGTAGACGTACTCGTCCAGGGCCGACAGGATGAAGCCGTTATGGGTGTGGTGGCTATCGCCACCCGTGTTCGTCGTCAGCTTGTTCTTGTTCGGGCAGTCCCTAGCGCGATGACCGAACTGACGGCACAGGATGCACTTCATCTTGGCCATGTCACGGCCTGACTCGAATCGCACACGGCGATCGGCTTGACCCTGTCCACGTCCCTTGCCAGGAGGTCGCGGTCGGCTCTCGTGATGAGGCCGAGGGGGTGGTGCCGTCCGCTGATCCGTCAGCTCGCTCTTGGGCACCACCACCGGGTAGAAGTCCCGAGCCACACGTACTTGTCGAAGTAGATCTCGAGAGTCCTTGAAGCTCCGTCCTGCCTGTCGAAACTGGGCGTACACCTCGTTGTCCGCCTCCTGGTCAGCAGCTTCTTCTTCTTCTTCTTCTTCGAAGTCCTCGTCTTCCGCGATGTTGATCAGCTGCTCGACCATCTCGTACAGGTCTTCTTGATCACCACCAGTCTCGCAGTCGTCCTCGTTGGCGTCGTTCTCGTACAGGGCCTTCTCGCGCTTCGCCTGGCCGTCCAGCTCGGCCAGCGCGTCCGACGGGAAGCGCGTCAGGAGCGTCCGGTAGGTCTTCGCAAAGTCGAAGTCGCCTCCCGCGGTCGCCGTCACTTCTCCTCGTAGCACTGGAGTGAGTCGTGACTTCCGAAGGAACCACCAGGTACGAAGCGGCTTCGCGATCACCTCCCGCACGTTCACGTCGATGGCCTGCAGCTGTGTGAGCAGCTCGCGTTCCTTCTTCTCGAACCTTGCCGCCCAGTCCTGGAACGTCTCTCCAGCGTTCCGGGACGTCTTCATGAAGAACTCCTCAGCAAGCAGGCCCGTGTCGTTCAAGTTCGTGTAGTCCAGCTTGTCCAGCACGTACTAGAACACAGTGTCCCAGCCCGTGAGGCGGCCGTCTTCGTCCACTGTGTCCACCTGGTCGATCTTCGGGCAGCTCTCCACGGCACTCCTCACGCGCGGTCCGAGCGCTCGGACCAGCTGTGGACCGCAGACGTAGCGGTCGGCCACGCGCACGCTCTTCACGAACATGGACACCTCGAAGCGGTAGCTGGAGAGCTTGTCGGCCTCCCCGTTCCACGTCGGCACCTCCACCCTGGAGGTCGTAGAGGCCGCGCCACTCGACGCCATGGCGGCGAGACAGGTGGAAGCCCGTGGCGGAAACCACAGGCTCCGCTACCAATCTGAATCCCAAGGAGCCCGAAAGTGGTCCACGACCAGGGAGTCCAGGGCCTCGAGCTCCTCAACACAGGATCGTCAATATGTTCCGCTATATTGACGCTAGATTGTCAGAACACAATCAGAGAAACAGAGAGGGCACTCGCTGCCTTCGCAATCTTTCCTGGCACGTCCCCAGAGCGTGCCACTGCATGCGAACTCGCAGGCGCATCCAGAATGGAATCCCGCCCACCCTCGCCTGATCCGAGGTGGCGGCGGCACACTGCAATGATAACGGTAGTAGCGAGCGAGAAATGAAGCACATGAAACAAATTCGATACAATTGCTCGCAACATGGGATACCCCTATCACATTCAGACCACCCCCCTCGTCCGCGCACATGCCCTGGGTCACGACTTGGTAGCCTCCCTTTTCCAGGCACCCCTCTTGGACGCCCCCGATGCGAGTCACAGATCAGAACGGCCAGTGCTGCAGAGATGGTGCCACCCAGCTTCTTCCTGCTACTCCTCATCCTCCTCCTCATCAGACATCCAGCGGCTTGAGCACATCGAAGCAGCCGGTATTTCGCCATTTGTTGGGCCTATGGAGGCTGGCTTCTGGCCGAGGGCCATCAGGGCACGACTCGGGAGGAAGAGCTGGCTCTGAGAAAGGGATCGAGAGGCCTGGGCGACCATGTCTCGGAAATATCGAACCGCTGGACGTCTGAATCTTCTTCGCCCTGCACCCACACCCTCCCCATCCTCATCCGCTGTTCCCCGCTTCTTCCTCGCCCTCGTCCTCATCCTCCTCCCCCTCCTCTTCCTCCTCCTCCTCGTCTTCTGCCCCCTCATCTTCCCTTCACAAACGGAGACTTGGATTGAGATATTCCCCAGTTGGGCTCGCCTAAGGGTCTTCGTTCCCCACAGTCTACATTGGTCTCTTAGTTTCTCTGAACACCCCGCGCAGGAATCAAAGGAACACGCACACACACACACACACACACACACACACACACACATTATCACGATCATCATCACCACCACCACCATCCTAGTCATCATCATCATCATCATCAGCATCATCATCATCATCCTCATCATCATCATCATCATCATCATCATCATCATCATCATCATCATCATCATCATCATCATCATCATCATCATCATCATCGCGATCATTATCATTATCATTAACATTAGCATTATCATTATCATCATCAGCAGCAGCATCATCAATACCATCATCATCAGCAGCAGCAGCAATCATTATCATGGAGGGCGTGTCGCGGGTACTGCGGGATGAGGTTGTCGCAGAAGCCATGGCGGGGCTTGCAGCGATGCCCAAGTCCGCCGGTCAGTGCGCGGAGGTTCTGGCGCTCGTCGAACGCTACCGGGCGGGCCCTGCAGTCACGCCCCTCGTGGTCAGGTGCAGGCATGCGCGCCGGACGGCGTTCGCTCTCGACTTGCGCGCGGCCCCAGGGCCGAGCGGATGGCGCAGCGGTCTCATGGTCGAGATCGCTGCAAGGGACGGCGGAGTTGGGGCGCTTGCAGCCTTCGCGAGCTTATCCTCAGCAGCGGCGTGGTCGCAGAAGGGCGCCGTGCTGTGGGACTCGGGCGTCTTGGAGCCTATCGACCAGGGGAGCAGCGACAGGCCCGATGCAGTTTGGGGGCGCAAGCTCCGCAGCATCGCCTTGCTGCAGAGCCTCATGAAGCTTGCGGACTCGGCCGCACTCACAGAGAGGGTCCTGGCAGCCCAGCGCCGCTTGGAGCCTGTCAATCTCGGGCTCACGCCAGATGGGTGCCCCATTGTTGTCAGGACGCTGAGGGGCTGGGCGCGGCGCTTCGAGTCCCCAGCGGTGGGGCACTCGCCGGAGGCGTTCGTCAAATTCGCCCTGAAAATTGCCTAAGGAGCAATGCTCTGCAGCGTCGTTTTGCGCGACGTCTTCAACGCGGAGGCCGCCATCGCGCTCCTGTTCTTCGTGCACCGGGGGAAAGCGTGCAACACCTGCGGGCAGAAGGTCGAGAGCGAGAGGAGGCACAGCCTGAGCTGGCGGGGAGGGGGGCCTGGGGTCGCGGCTGATGCAGCTGGCACTCCTTTTCCACGCCGTGCGCACGGTGCGGGACGTCCTCGGGGCACAGAGCCCAGCCGGTCCAGGCGACGCCCTCGCGACCACTGGCATCACGGACGATTGGCGGGGGAGGCCTCGTCGATCGTTCAATTGTGACCACGGCTGAGGTCCGTCACGGCACCCAGTGGGCACACAATTACGGAGTCGAAGTGCGGTTGTTGATATCCATGGCTCGACAGGGGCAGGGGCGCGCCAGATTGCGCGGCGGCCCTGCTCGAGGGGACGACGACGCGGTCGCGCAGTGGCATGCACGTCCTTGGCACGGCGCTCAGGGGAGACGACGCTTTGGACATAGATGCGGAGCAGTGCGGCATCGGGCCAGCGGGGGGCAGTGCTGCCCGGACCGGGCGGCTGTGCGGAAGGCTCCAGATATTCGTGGGAGCTTGCACGCACGACGTTATGCGGCAGCCAGCGTGGTCGATCTTGGCTTTGGGGATATCTCATCTCCTGGATTATGACATTCATTTGTGCCCCTCGAGGGCGCTATCAGTCCGCGGTTTGGAAGGTTTCTGCGCCGAGATCGCGAGCTTTGCCACGGCCATCCTGGACGCGACGCTCACGCCGGTTACACTGCCGCTCGTGGCCGACGCCGCGGCTGGGTTCTGGAGCAGTTGGGTTGCGACCGTGGTGGGCGCTCAGCGCGTAGCCCTGCAGGCTGGGCTGCCGGACCCAGAGACAGGCGGGCCGCGTTCGAGACAAAGGGCGTCTTCGCCGCGAGCGGTATCGTGGTGGATGCTGGCCAGATTGAATTGGGGAGCCGGGTGCGGCGACCTGGTACGCGGCATCGTTTTGGCTCGGAGACTTGACGTTGCAGAAGGTGTTCATCTTCGCACGACGCGGAGGATTTGCAGGCGCCAGCTCTGGACCCCGACCGCTCAGTCCTCGCTACATTCGACCTGGGGGCCGACGTCGGAGACGTAGAGAGGCGCCGGGGCAGGCGACGACTCGCGGGGAGGTTGGGCCACGGGCTGGCGGCGCTCCGGGCCACCGACCTCGCGGCCGCGCTGCCTCTGGAGGGCGCCGCCAACCTATTGGAGAGAAGCGGCAGAGGAGCAGGCCTCTGGCTGTCAGCGGCGCCGGCGCCTTCGACAGCGTGGATTGGCAACCGGCGCTGGCTGGTGGCCGCGAGGAGGCGCCTGTGGGCAACCTTCTTGGAGCCGGGCCAGGCGCGTGCTCGCTGCTACTGCAGTGGCCCAAAGCGTGGGCAACCGCACGGGCGCCAGCTGGATATCGGCGGTTTTCATGCAGCCCTCTGCATGGTAGGCGCTTTCAGTGTAGACTGGCACAACGACCTCAAGCTCGCGATCGCAGGGGCGTTCCCCAAGGCCGAGGCGATCGTCAAAGTCTAGTCGCACGTTCCAGAACTCTACAGGACGGACCCCGACGGCGACGTGATGGAGGCGATGTGGGATGTCTGCTGGAGGTGGCCGGCTAGCGCGACGTGGACGTAGCTGGAAGTCACGGCGCACTCCTACCCAGACGGCAGGGCTCGAGCGGCAGCCGCGGACTTGCATCTGTCAAGACGCGCTGCAGCGTGATCCAAGCGCTAGCGGCATGGCGATCGCGTCGCCGCCTTCGCGAGAATGTCTTGGACATCCTGCACAACATCGACGTGGACGCGGCCAGCCACGCCCGGGTGACCCGACACCTCCCGGCGCCGCCCCCGAGCTGGTCGTTGTTAGTTACAGTCAGCGCTGCCGCGGTGGCCACGGAGGCTGAGGCCATCTTGTGCGCCATTGCGCAGCTGCCGCCGCTGCAGGAGGAGGACTGAGGTGGCCGAGGTGCGCCTCCGCTGAGTTCAAAAGTCTCGGCGTCGAGTGGCACTTGACCGTAGAGCGGTGAGTCCTACCATCAGCATCACCATCACCATCCTCACCATCATCGTCACGATACGGTAACACTTGACCCGTGCCTTAAACGACAGCCGAGACAATCCTTCTCCTCCTCCCTATGGGACACACAGTCCTGGCAAATGGGACGCACAGTCCCTGTTATGGGACACGCAGTCCTGGCAAATGGGACGCGCAGTCCCTGCTATGGGACACACATTCCTGGCAAATGGGACGCGCAGTCTCGATTATGGGACGCACAGTCCTGGCAAATGGGACGCACAGTCCCTGTTATGGGACACGCAGTCCTGGCAAATGGGACGCGCAGTCCCTGCTATGGGACACACATTCCTGGCAAATGGGACGCGCAGTCTCGATTATGGGACACACAGTCCTGGCAAATGGGACGCACAGTCCCTGTTATGGGACACGCAGCCCTGGCAAATGGGACGCGCAGTCCCTGCTATGGGACACACATTCCTGGCAAATGGGACGCGCAGTCTCGATTATGGGACGCACAGTCCTGGCAAATGGGACGCACAGTCCCTGTTATGGGACACGCAGCCCTGGCAAATGGGACGCGCAGTCCCTGCTATGGGACACACATTCCTGGCAAATGGGACGCGCAGTCTCGATTATGGGACGCACAGTCCTGGCAAATGGGACGCACAGTCCCTGTTATGGGACACGCAGTCCTGGCAAATGGGACGCGCAGTCCCTGCTATGGGACACACATTCCTGGCAAATGGGACGCGCAGTCTCGATTATGGGACACACAGTCCTGGCAAATGGGACGCACAGTCCCTGTTATGGGACACGCAGCCCTGGCAAATGGGACGCGCAGTCCCTGCTATGGGACACACATTCCTGGCAAATGGGACGCGCAGTCTCGATTATGGGACACACAGTCCTGGCAAATGGGACGCGCAGTCCCTGTTATGGGACACGCAGCCCTGGCAAATGGGACGCGCAGCCCCTGCTATGGGACACACATTCCTGGCAAATGGGACGCGCAGTCTCGATTATGGGTCACACAGTCCTGGCAAATGGGACGCGCAGTCCCTGTTATGGGACACGCAGTCCCCGCGCATTGGAGGATGTCCCATGTAAATCGGAGGTGAGGGGGAGAGAGATCGAAGTCCGCAGTTGCACGCGGGGCATAGGTGGCAGCGTCAGGCATGGGGGTGGGGGGCTTACCAGCCACCGTGCAAAGGGCCCGCGTGTAGGCCATGGGCGGTCATAGGCCGCGCAGTGGAGGGCATTGGCGCGAGCGTTGCACAGCATAGGCGTAGTAGCCGCATATTCACAAGTGTTGCATCCAGAACATGGCGTGCCACCATTGTTAGGGCACGAAGCAGTAAAACATTACCCGTGCCTTAAACGACAGCCGTGACAATCCTCCTCTGCGCGGCCGTGGCCACCCTCTTGCGACCAATGGTTTCCGCCTCTCGGCTCGTTCTTGTTGGGCGACCACTTGGCGGCAGGACGTAAATGGCGAGCGCGCTTGGACACCCAGTGCGACCGCGCCATCGAACCCATCGGTCGTTGATATTCAGTATTCTGGGAATCCCGGATTCCAATATATTCGAAGCGCTTTCCTGGTTGAATGATCGAGTCTTTTCACCTTTCTCCGTCCTCTGTAGGGGGCGGGCGGGCACCCAATCTACTTCCAACGCCTTCTTACTTCATGGTCCTACCTTCTTCTTCCGACCGATGGGCGAAGTTCATCTTGCTATTGCAGGCGGACGGGGACACGTTGAGTGGACAGGCGATATTGATGGCGCAGCCCTTTCGTCAAGATCGTCCCTTGACGCTGCAGTTGTTGACCATTGTCGTGCTATTGTGCCAGGAGAACCGCACGTATCCTTTTCATTCAACCGGTTTCATCGGCAACCTGCGTATCAGAGCTTTGACGGTGCGTGCGGAGATGGACTGGATGACTCGCATGGCGATGGTTCTGACGACGACGCCTATCGTGGAGGTGGTCAACGAGTAGTTCGTGGACGCGACCCATGCCACGTCGGCAAGGGCGATCCATGGCCTGGCGTCGTTGGGCGCCGCTGGGGCACTGACTCGGGGATCTCCACCGCTGGCGGTGGAGGCTGCGCTGCTTTTCTTCATGCAGAAGTTCCTCTTCACTTTGCCAAACTGCCTGCCGCGCCGTTTTTCCCCTTCAAGATTGTTGTTGCTACTGTTTGTCAACCCCATGAGCTACCCGACGTTCCTCCAGGCGCCGAGTTCCAAGGTTGTTGCGTTTTCTGGGACTTGGTGACGTTCTTCAGAAGGATACGGAAGCCGCGAGTGCCGACCGCCGTGAAGGGGCTGATCTCGCTGGCGCGGATCCTGAGAATGGCCGCTTTTGATCGAAGAGCACTGAGTTGCGCAAACAGAGCATTGTGGAGCTCTTCGCGGATTTCCTGGATCGGCTTTGGACCCCCGCTGGCGGCGCTTCTGGCGCCGCCCACGGCGCGCTCCGCGCACCAGGGAGTGGGGTCCAGCGCCAATCCAGTAAACCCGCGCAGAGCTCCAAAATGTTTGTTTATGTCGTTTCTGCGTTCCTCGATAAATTCCCCTCATTCTGCCGACGGGTTGCACGATCGAGCTGATGACCGTGCTGGCGCCGACGTTTACGGAGATGCCAGAGCCGATGGCGCTGGTCCTCGAAGTGTCCATTGCCCGGTTCCTGTTCTTGCATTCGGATTTCCATGAGGGGGCCCAGGGACACACGAATAAATTGATACGTGCGGGTACCGACCCTCGCGGAGATGTTGGTGACGCTGGCGGTGAAACTCGAAGTGGCGTGCTACATAGTCGTCACTCTGCCGACCGGTTTCGTGGTCCTCGTGGTGGACCTTCTCATGGGATTATGGTCGATACTCCTTGAGGCGATGGTGCCGATGATGCCGATCTTCATTGTGGCCGTGGCATACGTCGTGATCCTGCTGTCGAGCCTCCTGGTCCTCGTGGTGTGCCTCATCATGGTGTTATGGCTGCTGCGCCTTTTCATGTTGTTATGGTTGATTTTCGTGGAGGTGCTGGTGCCGACGTTGTTTAGGATGGTCTCTCTGCTGGTACCGATCCACCTTGCGGCCATCGCTTACACTACGATCTTGATGATGGGTTTCCTGATCCTCGTGGCGTGCGTTTCCTGGTGATCCTGGCCACGTCCTTGGTGTTCATAATGGTACAGGTGTTCATGGTGTCCCTGATTGTGACGCAGCTGGTCGAGCCAATCTGCTCGGTGATGATTATTGGGTTGGCCTGCGGCTGGCCCTCGCCGAGGATCGCCTTCGCCTTCGGTCCATCATCGACCCAGATGGCGTCGCTGGCGGTGGGATGGCATGATGGTTGAAAAGATGTTGGCATGCGCTCGGCCGTCTTGTTGGTCTGCTTCTTCCCCGCCTGCTCTTCGGGCTCCCCCTCTCCACCCCCGCGGCTTCTTTCTGGTCAGGGGCGCATTCGACTTCGTCATTCCGAGCTTTCTGTTACTCACCTCGTTGCTCGGTTTTCCGGGGTGCTGGACATCTCGTTTGCGGCGGGCCATGCCCTCCCTCGAGGGGCCCCGCGGTCGCGCGGCGCCAGCGGATCGTGCGGACCAGGGAGGCGAAACAAGTCAGCATCATCACCACCACCACCACCATCATCATCATCATCATCATCCTCATCCTCATCCTCATCCTCATCCTCGTCATCAGCAGCACACCCATTATCATCACCATCATCACCATCAACAGCATGAGTTCGCACACTCACATCATCTCTCTCCCCGTCTCTCTCTCTCTCTCTCTCTCTGTCTCTCTCTGTCTACCCCTCTCTGTTGTACCTCGCGCGCACACCCATTCACACATACATTCACGCACCCACTCGCGGTCTCATTCATACACACACACACACACACACACCAAGAATCAGAGGCAGCAGTGTGGAATGGGGATTCCCCGCTACAGCGTCCCCGCGTAGAACCGCGGGCCACGCGTCCTCCTCCTCCTCCTCCTCCTCCTCCTCCTCCTCCTCCTCCTCCTCCTCCTCCTCCTCCTCCTCCTCCTCCTCCTCCTCCTCCTCTTTCTCGTCTTCCTCATCGGCTTACTCCTCCTCTGTCTCATCCTCCAGACCATCCAAGTACTTATCGTGCCGTTGGGCTTCCTCCTGAACGACCACCACCCCTGCATCCCACCCCTCATCGTCGTCGTCCTTCTCCTCCTCCTGACCATCCTGCCGATCCTCCTCTTCCCGCTCCCTCTCTTCCTCCTCCTCCTCTCCCTCATCCACCTCCTCCTCCTCCTCCTCCGCCTCCTCCTCCTCTTACTGGTGCTCCTGCACCTCCTGCTACTCGGGCGCTTGCGCCCGCGGGCGGGTTGAAATGTCTCGCCTGGTTGCGGTTGCGGTTGCGGTTGCGCCCGCGGGCTGGTTGAAATGTGTCGCCCGGTTGCGGTTGTGGTTGCGTCCGCGGGCGGGTTCAAATGTGTCGCGGGCGGGTTGAAATGTGTTGCTCGGTTGCGGTTGCGGTTCCGCCAGCGGGCGGGTCGACATGTGTCGTTTGATTGCGGTTGCGCCTGCGGTCGGGTTGAAATGTTTCGCTTGGTTGCGGTTGCGGTTGCGGTTGCGCCCGCGGGCGGGTTAAAATGTGTCGTCTAGTTGCGGTTGCGGTTGCGCCCCGGTGGTTTGAAGTGTGTTGTCAAAAGTGTCCCTACAGCTCAGTCAGTTCAGCCCGGAGGGCACGGAATGTCACCCGGCTCCGCTGAGGAACAACCACATCCACCTATCCACACACACATGCATATCGAGTGAACATCGAGCGGCAGCCTCGTCTGTGAGTGAGGTGCGGAGAAGGCCGGAGCGGGAGTCTCCTCCCTATGGGGTGACCAATTCGATGAAGCCAAAGATTAGTAATTGTCGTCATGTGGGGGCTCCTGAGGCTTCAATCGAGAGGATGTCTCGAATGGGAGCCTCGCCGGTGAGTGAATCGCGACAAAGCCGCGAGCGGGAGCACCTTCCTTATGCGAACGCCACTTCATGCTACTAAACCGATGCGGACATCCAAAAACTTGCAACTGTCGTCACTTGTGGGCTCCTCAGGCTGAAATCGCGAGGATGTCTCGAGCGGGAGCCTCGTACGTGAGTAAATATTGACGGAGCTTCGAGCAGGAGCCTTGACCCTATGTGGCCGTCATTTCATGTTATTGAACCGAGGCGGCCATCAAACAATTTGCAAGTGTCGTCACTTGTGGGTTCCTGAGGCTTGAACCGCGAGGAAGGCTCGACCTGGAGCCTCGTGTGTGAGCGAATCGCGACGCAGCCTAGATCGTGAGCACCCTTCTTCTAGGACCCGCACATCATGTTGGTTTTCCGAGGTGGCCGTTCAAATATTGCAAGTGTTATCAGTTTCGAGCTGCTGATGTGCGCCAGAGGAAGTCTCAAGCGGGTGCCTCGTGTGTGGGTGACTCGCGAGGAAGCCTCTGGCGGGAGCCTCGTCTTCGGGTGAGTTGCGGGGAAGTCTCGAGCGGGAACCGTCGGATTTCCTCCGATGTTCACAAGAAGCCCCCGGAGGCTTCAGGAAGCCACAATAAGCTTCAGGAGGCCCCAGGAAGCTGCAGGAGGCATCAGGAAGCCGCAGAAGGCACCAGGAAGCATCAGGAGCCCCTGGAGTCACCAGGAAACCTTGTGAGAGCCAGGAATTCCCGGGAAGCCACAGGAGGCCACAGGAGGTCCCAGGAGGCCCAGGAGGCCTTTGGAGGCACCAGGAGGCTCCAGGAGGTCTCGGGGGGCTCCGCGGGGCAGAGAGTCCCTGGCAGGAGGCAGGAGGCCCCAGGAAGGGGCAAGAGGAGTAGGAAGCGGAGGAGGAGGAGGAGGAGGACGACGAGGAGGAGGAGGAGGAGAAGGAGCAGGATGAGGAGGATAAGGAGGAGGAGGAGGAGGAGGAGGAGGAGGAGGAGGACTCTAGGGCGGAGGGGGAGGAGGGGGAGGAGGAGGAGGGAGGAGGAGGAGGAGGGAGTGAGGAGAGGAGGAGCGAGGAGAGGGAAGAGGAAGAAAGAGGGCAGGAGGAGGTGGAGGAGGTGGAGGAGGAGGAGGAGGAGGAGGAGGAGGCGGAGGAGGAGAAGGGGAGGAGAGGAGTAGGAGGAGGAGCGAGGAGGAGGAGAAGGAGGCCGACGAGGAGTTGGAGGAGAGGAGGAGGAGAGGAGGAAAAGAAGTTCAAGATGAAAAGGAGAAAGAGGCGGAGGCGAGCAAGATCAGCAGGAGTGGGAGGAGGACGGACAAGGAAGAGGAGGGGAGGACAAGGGGAGGAGGAGAAGAAGGAGGAGAGGAGGAGGGAGGAGGATGGTATGGAGAGGAGCAGGAGGGAGGAGGAGGAGGGAGGAGGAGGGGGACGGGAGGGGGAGGGGGAGGCAGGGAGGATGAGATGGAGGCAGCAGAAGAATGCACCGAGGAGGAGGCAGCAGGAAAAGGCACGAGGAGGAGGAGGAGGAGGAGGAGGAGGAGGAGGAAGAGGAGGAAGAGGCAGGAGGAGTCGAGGCGGGAGGCAGGTGGAGGCATGAAGAGACGGAGGAGGCAGGAGCAGGAGGAGGAAGAGGGGAGGAGCAGGCAGGAGGAGAAGGACGAGGCAGGAGGAGGCAGGAGGGGGCAGGAGTAAATTCCCAGGCAGGCTAGATTCCCAAGCAGGTTGGGCCCCACCGCCGGAGCAGCGAGTCGAAAAGAGCTGGTGGGTAGGAGGGCCTGCGCCGCTCTGCCTTCCTCGGTCTGGAGGGTTTTGTTTTCCGAGGGGCTTTGGCGACCCGTCCTCCTCTTCCACTTCCTCCTCCTCCTCCTCCTCCTCTCCTCCTCCTCCCCCCCCTTCTCTCTCCCCTCCTCCTCCTCCTCCTCGTCCCTCCTCATTCTCCTCCTCCTTCCCCCTCTCCTCCCCTCCTCCTCCTCCTCCTCCCTCCTCCTTCCCCTTCTCCTCGTCCTCCCCCTCCTCCTCCCCTTCACTCCTCCTCCTGCCTCTCCTCCTCTTCTCCTCCTCCTCTCCTTCTCCTCCTCCTCCTCCCCCTCCCCCTCCTCGCCCTCCCCTCCTCGGGTCGCCTACGGCCCTGGGAGACACCGTGCACCTCGGTCTGTTTGATATTGCTGGCCTTGGTGTGCTTGAAGGAGCTTTTCTCGGGCTGTTTGGTCTTGTCTCCTTACTGAGTTTGAAGAGGCCTTCCTCGAGTTGCTAGTCTCTTGCCTTGCTTTTTTGACAGGGCTTTCCTCGGGCTGGCTGGTTTCGTTTCCTCGCTTCCTTCCTTCCTCGAGCTTCTCGGTCTTGATTTCTGGCAGGACCCAGCAATGCAAAGCAACACCAACAGCGCCAAGCAACGCCAGGCAAAGCAAAGCAAGCAACGCCAAGCAGAGCCAAGCAATGCCAAGCAACGCGCATGACTTCTAAGGAACGCAAAGCAATGCAATGCCAAGCAAGGCAGCGCCACACAATGCCAAGCAATGCCACGCAATGCCGCTCGGGAAGAGTTCCCTGATCGGGGTCGTGCCAGGTTTCTCCTTTCATATTTCGCAAATCTCAGTGCTTGCTCGTGTCGTTCCTCTCCCCACTGCCTAGCCTTCCCAGAGGGGCCGTGCCTCATCATCCCTTGCCGCGTTGGCCGTCCCGAGCAGAGCCAACCAAGGGCCCTTCGGTTCGCGGAGCCTGTCATAATCGGACGGTTCCAGGGGGACGCGCAAAAGAAGCGCGCCCCGACCTGGCGGCTCGACCGACCAGCTGGTCGATCGGCTCGGCGGGCCAGCCCGCGATCGGCCGCACTGCCAAAAGCAGACCGCCGAGCGCGAGCTCCGAGAGTGGGCGCCGTCGCCTGAGAGTCACGCAGTGGCGAAGCGTCCTGGCTCGCCTGTCAGGCCCACCAACGAATGTTCTAAGAACCTTTTGTGGTCTGCGCGAAATGTTCTCAGAACATTTCTGGCTGGGATTGTCTTGTTTCAACCCATCGTGTTTTATGTTATGAGAAAATGGTGGTTGTTTTTAGAACATTTGGGGGCTCTAAGAGAATCTCGTGGCAGCAATATGGGAATGCCAGGACGGTCGGTCCCTGCTCAAGAGAGGTGGTCGGCTCGGCTGGCCAGCTGGCTCCACCGACTGTCTGGTCCATCAGCGTCTCCCCTGAGCGGCCCTCCCTTTCCCCCTTCCCCGCGGCCACCCGCGCTTCCTTCCTCCCCTCCTCCTGCATGACGACCACTTCGCCACAACGCTGCCCCCGTGGAGTGAGCTTCTGCCGCCAACGCAGACGACCCCTGCCCAGCCGCCGACGCCAAAAGTCTGGTCGATCAGACCGGCCGGCCGATCCGGATCGCTCGATCGGCCGACGGGCTCGTCCGACCAGTGCGGGCAAAGAGGGGCCCGTCTCGCGCGCGTGGCCCGGGCGGCTTCTTGTGAGGGGGGGTCGGCCCCCTCCCCGCCGGCGCCAGCGCCGCCGCCCTGCGCTTCAGCCGCGTGGCCCCGGCGGGATGAGAGGGTCCCCCTCCTCCTCCTCCTCCCCCTCCTCCTCCTCCTCCTCCTCCTCCTCCTCCTCCTCCTCCTCCTCCTCCTCCTCCTCCCCCCCCTCCTCCTCCTCCTCCTCCTCCTCCTCCTCCTCCTCCCCCTACTCCTCCCACCCCTCCCCTCCACTCC
>CAUYUJ010016721.1:222626-265240 GCA_963575745.1 Prorocentrum cordatum | reverse complement strand
GGGTCTTGTGACTCCTGGACCCATCAGCGTTCGGGACATCTTCGAACAAGCGCATGAGTCCCAAAACCGGGTGGTGACACCAAATCGCCCGAGACTCACCGCCAGGTGTTGTCACCACCACGTTTGGGGATTACAGGTGGTCTCCGGAGCATGCAGACAACAGGACTGGGGGCGGACAAAGGGGACGGGGAGACAGAAGAGTGGGGAAGGGTTTGGGCGCCGCCCGACTGACTGAGAAGGAACCCTCTCGCTTCGCTGCTCTGGCTGAGGAGATTGCGAACACAGACGGACTACATCCAGCGATGAGGGGGAGAAGTGCGAGGCGGACAAAGGGGAACGGGGACGGATGGGTGGACCCTCTCGCTTCGCTGATCTGACTGAGGAGATTGCGAAAACAGACGGACCACATCAAGCGATCGTAAGGAGCGAGAGAAAGTGCGAGGCGGGGATGTATCCATCACCACCAGATGGTGCCTCGATCTTCGGGGGCCTGGGGCGGGCGGCTGACATGCTTCCTGGGGCCCCGGGGGGGCGGGAGGAGGACAAATGCCCGAGGCCCGGCAGAACGATCCTCTGGGCGGTGGTTCGGGAGAAGTCCCTGCCTCGGTCGAGGGGAGGGGGAGAGAGGGATGGATGGGGCGGGGTGGGGTCGTTGCGGCCTCGAGCTCCTTACGCTTGACGAAGTCGTCAACGTTTCCCAGCCACAGCGTCGGGGACGCGCGCCTGGTTCCGCGCACACGCCAGAGCAGGGGCAGCTCAGGGATGGGGAGGAATTCCATGTGACGCCTCCCCCAAACGTATCCAAACTGTCTGTTTGTACCGCGAAGCACCAATCGGACTGCAACGCCGACAGCAAAGACATCCCCCGTACCTGAGGTGTTGAACAAATCTGCTATGGGGGGCAGCGCGAATGCTCACCTACACGATCGACAAATTCCGCTTCCTCGTGGGGCACAGGAATCCCATCGGCCCTCTGGGCTGAGGTGGTCTAGGGTATCTCCTCTTCCATCCGCCCGCCTTTGTCTCCTTTGGAGAATGTTTTACCCCTCACACATACCTCCTCCCACATACCTCATCCCCCCAGGTCTGGACTGGGGGTCTCGCGAGCGGTCAGAGCGTCCAAGATGGCATCTTCGAGAGGGCCCACATCGCTAATTTGCATCCGATGTTGGACGAAGGTTGGTTACCTGCGGGATCGGGGGCTGATCGACACGGCCCCCGTGTTCGATCGATGGCCTCCCAAAGCCTGTTTTTGTTTCAATATTTTCCGCGATAACGACCGTTACTGGCCCCGCCCCCGCCCCCCCGAGGTAATGCCACGATCCGCGCAGTCGGCGTCCGGGAATGCCTAGGGATGACCGCGGCCAAGTAGGAGCAGCATGCAGGTGACAATCTGCATTACAGCGCCTGTGTACACCACAGTGCTCGCGTGCACCACAGCGCGCGTGTACACAGCAGCGCCTGTGTACACCGCAACAGCCGTGTGCAACGCAGCGCTTGTGTACACCACAATGCTTGCGTGCACCACAGCGCCTGTGTACACCAAGGCGAATGCACACACACACACACACACCGCAGCAGCCGTCTGCAACACACCGCCTGTGTACACCACAATGCTTGCGTGCAACGCAACGCCTGTTCACACCACAGCGTCTGTGTACACCACAGCATCCGCGTGCAACACAGCGCTGGTGTACACTTCAGCGCCTGCGTGCACAGGACAGGTAGAAGGAGCATGAAGATGAGGATCTGGCGCGGACAGCTAAACACCACACGAGGGGAGAGCTGAGAATAGAGTGCGATGTTCTTCACTCTTCCTCTTCCTCCTCCCTCTCCTCCTCCTCCTCCTCCTCCTCTTCCTCCTCCTCCTCCTCTATCACCCTTCCCCCGTCGTGCGGGTCGGCGCTACGGCGCACGTGCGCAACTCAGTGTGCATCCGGACGGATCATCAATCCCACCAGCCCTCTGGGCGTCTGTGGTTTAACGAGTTTCCTCTTCCACCCCTCCCTCTTCCCCTTCGGGGAGGGGTTTACCCCTCCCCCTACCCCCTCCCCACTGACCTGGACAGGGGGTTCCGCGGCGCGTTGGAGCGCCCAAGATCGACCCCTGGGAGGGCTAAAATTCGACACCCCTCACGAGGATCGTGGCTGCTGAGGGGGGGGCTGTAATTAGGGAACCCCCCTTCGTTGATCGATCTCCTCCAAGATGGCTCCGAGGCCCCCCAAGAGGCCCCCAGGAGGCCCCCAAGAGACCCCCAAGAGGCCCCAAGAGACCCCCCAGAGGCACCCAAGAAGCGCCCAGGAGGCCCCAAGAAGCGCCCAGGAGGCCCCCGAAGGCCCCAAGATGGCCCCAAGAGGCCCCAAGAGGCCCCCAGGAGGCCCCAAAGAGGATCCCGAACGGCCCACAGAGGCCCCCCCGAGGCACCCAAGACGCCTCTCCAACCACCTCTACCTAACCCCCCTAACCTCTAAAAGCCTCAGGACGACCCTCTACTCGCCTGGGCGTCGTTTCTGGACGCGCTGGTGGGGATACGCGAAGCGTCTAGAATTGAATTAGTCCATTTGTTCGGACGGCCACCTCTGCGGGAGCCTTCTGGACGCAGATGGAAGGAGTTAGGATGATGCGGGAGGATTCTGGGGGACTCGTAGATTGCAGACGCGTGCCTTTGCCTTAAGGATTCCTTTTAAATCCTACACACACATATATACGTAGCACCCCGCAATTGCGGATAAGAGTGAGGGGGCGGGCGCGGGCGACGCGGGCGTCGTCGAGCCGGCGGACCTCGTGGCCCCCACCTTCCTTGTCGATGGCGCTCTCCTCCACCTCCTCCTCCTCCTCCTTCTCCTCCTCTTCCTCCTCCTGCTCCTCCTCCTCTTCCTCGTCCTCATCGTCATCGTCATCCTCCTCCTCCACCTCGTCCTCCTCCTCCTCCTCCTCCTCCTCCTCTTCTTCCTCGTCCTCCCTCTCCCCCCCCTCGTCTTTTCATCATGGTCCTCCCATTGTCGTCCTCCCCCTCATCGGCCTCCATCATCGTCCTCCCATTGTCGTCCATCACCATCATCCTCCCCATCCTCCCCCTCCTCCCCCTCGTCCTCCTGCTCCTCCTCCTTTTCTTTCTCCGCGTTCTCCTTACATCCTCTCTTCTTCCACGTTCTCCTCGTCCCCTGTTTACTCATCCTGCCTCCCCGTCCTTTCCCAAGATAACTGCAACGCAATCCTTTTTTCCACTTTATGCTCCCCGCCTTCTCTGACTCGCCAGGGCAAAGTTGCTGGACGGGCTGGCGTGGATGTGCGGGGCGTGAAGAGGTCCTTGCGGGCTCAGACGGCATGCAAGAATCCGCCGCCGCGCTTGTGCGGCATTGGTTTGTTCAGTGAACGTGGTTTAGGTCGCGGGTGGGTCGCGGGCTCTCCACCTCCACCGGGAAGGAATGCAAAAGCAGCCCGCCGCAAGCGCCAAAAAAATTGGTTCGTACACGGAACGAGGTTTGGGTCGCGGGTGGGCCGCGGGTTCTCCACAGGGAACGAATGCAAAGGATGCCCGCCGCAGGCGCCGAAAATGTGGTTTGTACCCTGAACGTGGTCGCGGGTGGGCCGCGGGCTCTCCACCTGAAACGAATGCAAAATATGCCCGCCGCAGGCGCCAAAAAATGTGGTTTGTACCCTGAACGTGGTTTGGGTCGCGGGTTGGTCGCGAGTTGGTCACGGGATGTGTCGCGGGCTCTCCACTTGGAAGGAATGCAAAAAAAGCCCGCCGCAGGCGCCGAAAATTGTGGTTTGTACCTTGAACGTGGTTTGGGTCGAAGGTGGGTCGCGGGTGGGTCGCGGGGTAGGTCGCGGGTGGTTCGCGGGTGGGTCGCGGGTGGGTCGCGGGTGGGTCGCGGGTGGGTCGCGGGGTGGGCCGCGGGGGGGTCGCGGGGTGGGTCGCGGGTTGGGTCGCGGGGTGGGTCGCGGGGTGGGTCGCGGGGTGGGTCGCGGGGTGGGTCGCGGGTGGGTCGCGGGTGGGTCGCGGGTGGATCGCGGGGGTGGGTCGCGGGGTGG
Source organism: Prorocentrum cordatum (assembly GCA_963575745.1). NCBI lineage: Eukaryota > Dinophyceae > Prorocentrales > Prorocentraceae > Prorocentrum > Prorocentrum cordatum. The sequence continues at coordinate 261,202 of CAUYUJ010016721.1, read as the reverse complement.
GTCGCGGGTGGGTCGCGGGGCGGGTTGCGGGTGGGACGACGACAACAAACAACAACAACAACAAACAACAACAGCAACAACAAGAATCCGCACCGCGGAATTCCACATCAGCCACGCACCCAGGGACAGTGAATGACCGTTCGGCCCCCTCACTCTGATATATATATATATGCACATACATATGAACACACATTTTCTGTGGAATACACAGGCGCTCAATTTTCTGATAAGGATCCCTTCTATATGCAACAATCGTGTTCTGTTGCAAACGGATGTTGTGGTGCACACAGGCGCCGTGGTGCACACAGGTGATGTGGAGCACACAGGCTGCTGTTGTGTACAGAGGTGCTGTGTTGCACATGGCTGCTGTGGTGCACGTAGGCGCTGTGGAGTTCACAAGCGCTGTCTTTCGCTATCATTCAGGGCTTCCTCCTCCTCTCAAGCCCGCACTCGAAGATGAGTCGGCAACAACGGGTCGCGGGGACCTCTTTAGGGTCCCAGAGGGGCCTCGGACAAGCTCGCCAAGACAGGCATCAGCTGGAAGCGACAGCACGACGCAACTCCCAGGCCAACCGTCGTAATTTCGCTCGGGACATGCCGTCCCAGAATCAGATCGTGGACGCAGGGCCGGTCCACACACCGCTGCACACTGGCTGCGGTCTGTCAGCTTGCTGCTGCTTCGCGGCGCCGTCTGCCAGCTCGCGAAGAGGCAGGAGACAATGTGGCACCTCTGTGGCCAAACTTTCTCCCTACGTGACGAGCAAACCGACGTGATAGCACGCGCCTAGCACACATTTGCCTGGTCGGTCGGCCAAGGGTGTGTGTGTGTGTGTGTGTGTGTGTGTGTGTGTGTGTGTGTGCGACCTGCGAGAACCAACGAACGATCGGCCCGGAAATGATGAGTTGGCAACGGGGGGCTGCCCGGCGCACGCCTCTGGTCGGACGACCAAGCCTGTGCACGTACGCGCGCGTGTGCGCGAGATGCCGAGCGAAAGCACCGATTGTCCTCAGGATTCCGAGATGCAGCTGAAGACATCCGCCCAGCGCACACTTGCCTGGTCTTATGTTGCTCCCATCGCAGTCAAAGAACACACAGCCCAAAACAAATTCCGAGCACCCCGAAACGTGTCGGACCAGTGTGTGCCCGACCCGCTGGCGAAGTGCCAAACGAGTATCGCCTCGCAGGGCCCGACACGCAAAAGCCCAGCAGCAACTTCGATACTTTTTGTGGTGTTCGAAATTCTTTGTGGTGAAGACCGGTGTTCCTAATCTGTCAGGCCGGCTAGGCTTTCAAGCCGGTGGCTCTTTCCCTCGCCGGTGCTTTTTCACTTCTGGGATGTTGCTGTACATAAAGTCACTGGCCCGTCTCTGCCGCGTCCTGTCACGGAGTGCACGGGTCACTCGAGCGATGTCGTGGTCGCACCCAGCGGCAATGTGCGATGATGAAAAAAAAGTGGTCAAGGCTAGGTTGGACTATCATAAGCCTGGTGGCTCGGAATGCAAACATGGAACTGCACCCGTCGTCTCGCCCGGAGGCGGCCCCAAGGGTGGGCGACGCGCGCGCCACCACGCGCGCGCTGGCCCCCTGCGAGAGCTGGGGGTTGCCGGGCAGAGCCAGCGAAAGGACATGATGCAGCACACAGTGCTCTGACGCGATATGAGGAGGGGCAAAAAAATACCATAAACATAACAACTCGGAGGTCCGGGCGGATTTGTAGGATCGGCGCTGGACCCCCCTCCCGGGCGCGCAGAGCGCGCCAAGGGCGGCGCCAGAGGCGCCACCGGAGGGCCCCAGCGCCGATCCGAGAAATTCGTGCGGACCACTGAGTTTTTCTGTTTACGTCACTTTTTGTTCCCCTAATGAGGAGCCAAGGCAACGATTGTCCCCGAAATGCTGAGCCAAAAAAAGAAGCCGCCCAGCGCACATCTTTGATCGGTCGACGCAAACAGAATCTGTGTGTCCGTTCGCTCGGCTTGCTCCGCTTCGTCGCCGCGCGCGAGGCCGCGACCGCCAACAAGTGTGTGTGTGTGTGTGTGTGCGTGTGCGTGTGCGTGTGCGTGTGTGTGTGTGTGTGTGTGTTCGTGGGTGCGTCCGTGCGTTCGAGCGTGCGACGTGCGTGCGTGTGCGCGTGCGTGCGGTGCGGTGCGGTGCGGTGCCGTGCCGTGCCAAGCCAAGCCAGGACAAGCCAGGCCGTGCCGTGTGCGTCCGTGTGCGTGGCCGTGCCGTGTGCGTGGGCCGTGCGTGTTGCGTCACGTGTGCGTTATGCGGTTGTTTGCTGTTGCGCGCATCGACCAGTGTATAGTGTGCGCGTGCGGCGCCGTGTGCGCCGTGCGCGCGTCTGTGCGCGTCATTGCTGCGCGTTCAGTGCGCGTGTGCGCGTCGTGCGCGTATGCGCGTGATGTGCGCGTGTGCGAGTCGTGCGCATTATGTGCGCCGTGTGTGCTCTACGTGTGACGCGTAGTGCCGACTGTCGTGCGAGTGTGCGCCGTAAGTGAAGCAGGTGCGCGTTGTGTGATGTGTGTTAGCTGTGTGCGTTCCGTGAGGTACGTGTGCGACTGTGCGCGTGTTGTGCGTAGTGCGTATTTTGCTGTGAGTGTGTGCGTGGTGCGTCGTGTGTATGCGTGTTTGAGTTGTGTGCTCGAATCAATGTGCGTGTGTGCGCTCTCTGCGGTGTGTGAGGTAGTGCGTGTGCGAGTTTGTGCGTGTAGTGCGCAGTTCCATCTGTGCGCTGTGTGCGCCGTGTCGCGTGGTGCCGCTGTTTTTAGTGTGCGCGTGTGTGCGCATGTGTGGGTGTGCGTGTGTGTTCGCGTGTTGTGTGGGTGCGTGTGGTGTGTGTTGTTGTGCGTATGTGTGTGTGTGCGTGTGTATGTGTATGTGTGAGTGCGTGCTTTGTGCGTGCGTGCGTGCGTGCGTGGGTCGTGGGTGTGTGTGTGTGAGCCTGTGGTTGTGTGTGTATGTGCGTGTGCGCGCGTGCGTGCGTTGCGTGCGTGCGTGCGTGCGTGCGTGCGTGCGTGCGTGCGTGTGTGTGTGTGTGCGTACGCGTGTGCATGTCGCTGCGTGGCCCTCTGTGGTCTCCGAGGGCCCAGGCGGTCAGACGCGCGCGCGCGCACTTGCTGTTCTCAGCCTTCTACGCCGCGACGCTGCGCGAGCGCGCGTGCAAGCGTGTGCGTATGCGTGCATGCGGGCGTGCGAGGGCGTGCGAGTGTGTGTGTGTGTGTGTTCGTGTGTCAGCGTGCGTGCGTGCGTGCGTGCGTGTGAGTGAGTGTGTGTGTGTGCGTGTGTGCGTGTTCGCGACATGCGAGCGAAAACGGTGTTTGCCCCCAGAATTCTAAAGCTATGACTGAAGGTATCAGCTCGGCGCGCACTTGCCTGGCGGGTTGACCAAGCGCGTTCACGAAATGCTGATCGCATCTCATGCAAGGCATCTGACGCCTTTCTGGGAAATCGGCTTGACTGCACCTTCGAAAAACAACTGAGAAGGCACACGCCTGCATGTCTGGCAACATGCTCCAGCACGATCAGCCACACGAGACAACGTCGCGTTTTTGTCGCGACGAACCTCCCCGACGAAGGTAACTGACGAAGTCCACGACAACGTTTTGTGAAGGCAGGTGTGATTCGTGTGACACGGCGCACGAAGGCCAAGCCATCACAATAGCGAATACTAATGAGTATGTGCTACGATCAAAAAAAAAAACAATTCCTGGTGGAAACCTGTTGGTGGGCATCTGGGGGGCTTCTGGAGGCCACTTGGAGGTATGGGGGGCCATCGTAGGGCAGGGGGAGCGGTGGCCCCTTGGACTTCTCGTCGAGGGCCCCTTTTCGGCCTCTCTCTCGGAGAATCCCGCTCCGCGCAAGGGTCGCCACTAGACGACCGCACAGACAGTTTGGTCATGTGCCTAATCGTGTTCTCGTGCAGCTGTTGATTTGGACGCCCGACATGGGTACCGAAAAAATGGGTACGATGCCCAACAACAAATGTTGTCCCGAACCAACAGCGGCCGCTGTTGGGCAGGCGGCCTTCTGTCTCAAATGTACACAGACCGCGGCGGCGCCGACAGCGAGCCCTGTTCAAAATGAACAGGAACTGCTGTTGGGCATCGTACCCATTCTTTCCGTACCCATTTCGGGCGTCCAGAGTTGAGAATCTCCAGAATGTCGCCGGACTACATTGAAGCTGCCGAGAATTTTCGATGTGAGTACTGCGAACATCACACAAACCGTTATAGCTCAGGGCGGCTGGGCCGCTCTGGCGCGCCCGAGCCCCGACAGGATGCGCTCGGAGGCCCGGGAGGGGGCACCGGCACCAGCACGGGGGGCTGCCTCCGCAGGGGGGAGAGGATCCTGGATTTCGGCGTCGCTGCTCATCGTTCGGTATTCTAGGTAACAGGGGTTTGCCTCCACATGGGAAAGATGATCCTGGATTTCGGCGTCGCTGCTGATCGTTCGGTCACCTAGGAGGCCAGGATATGACCACCATCGCCGAGATCGGGATCTCTTCTTCCCTCGGTGGAGGCGCACCGCCGATCTTGGCGCCGGTGTCGGCCTCTGGGCCTGCGATGTGCTCACGCCGCGGCTGCATCTTCGACGGGTGCTGGCGCGCGCAGCAACACATGCAGCACGCCCTGCCGCAGGCCCCCCCCTCCTCCCCCTCCTCCTTCTCCTCATGTTCCTTCTCCTCATCCTCTTCTTCTCCGTCTTCTTCTCAGTATTATTCTTAATTTCCTTCTTACTATGATTACTCGTATCATTCTTCGTCTCTTCTTACGACTAGCATTATTCTGATTATGCCTCCTCCTCGTCCTCCATCTCCTCCATCTCCTCCTTCAACTCCAACTCCGCCTCCGCCTCCGCCTCCGCCTCCTCCTCCTCCTCCACCTCCTCCTCCTCTTTCTCCTCTCTCCTCCATCTCCGCCTCCTCCTCCTCCTCCATATCCTCCTCCTCCTCCGCCTCCTCCTCCTCCTCCATTTCCGCCGCCTCTTCCTCCTCCTCCTCCTCCTCCATTTCCGCCTCCTCCTCCTCCTCCTCCTCCTCCTCCTCCTCCCGGCGGCCGCGCCTTGGGGGGGCGAAGGCCACCTGCCGGCGCGCGGCGGCGGGCGGGCGATGGGGCGCGCCGCCGGGCCACGGCGGGCATCGCCCGCGAGGGGCTCCAGCCCGACTGCATGAATGGGGCCCTGGGACACACACACACACACACACACACACAGATACACACAAATACCCAGACATCGGGCGTTTCGAAAAAATCGAGACGGAGGTCTTTCGTTTTTTTGGGCCTCTTGGGGCCCTCGCCGGGCCTCGGGACCGTCAAAAAAGGACTCTGGATGAAGAACCGGTCCCGGGGAAGTGGTCGGGAGGTCGGAGGCCCGTGTCTCGAAAAAATCGAAACGTCAGATGTCTGGGTAATAGGTTTCCCAACAGTTTGTTTCCTACATTATCTTGGTTGTTGTCTTCCCCCCCACTTACCATATCTTCCTGGGGATCGACGATGAATGGTGTCTGTGTGGTTTTTCCCCTCCTGATGCTGCTCGACACGACGGGCCCCGGCATGGCACGCCTTCGTCGGGAAGACCCAGCCTCGATCTTATTCCCCAATCACTGCTTGCACTGAAAGGGTCCTGGTTGAAAGATTTGGCGAAAATCTCCCGCCGATTTTGGTGGCAGGCTGGGATCCCGGGTTCTGGGCCGACTTCGGTGGGTTCTGGGTACCCGGGCTCCCAGGTTCCCGGTCGATCTCCTCAGCGAAAACCATCCACTGATTCGGGTTTTTCTCTGGTGCAATACCCATCCCCAGGGTGGGCGAACAAAGAGCGAGGACAATCTTAGGGATGTGCCCTCCGAAACCGACGGAACCCTGAAGATCGGCATTGAGGTGAGGCGATGCCAGACACAAGGACAGGGATCTGCTTCAGACTGGCAACGGGACCCCGACCCAGAGATTGTACGTCGCAGCGCGGCTGAGGCGATCCGCACGCGCGCTCAAGGAGCCCGGGGCGCGTGGCGCACTACTGATGAAACGGCAGCATGAAGGGGCAGGAGGAAGGGGGCGGCCGCGGAACGCAAGCGGGACTACGGCAGGTTCGCGTCGTGACGACCCTGGCGTTGGTTTCTGACACCGCGTGGATCGTTCAACCTTAAACGATCGGCCGTTCCCGCAACGTCCAATCGTTCAACATCGACCGATTCTGGGTCGCCGCCGGCGTTCAACGTTAAACGCCGCGGGCGGGGTCGCCGACGGTCGACACGACGCGAACCTGCCGTAGGAGGGGACTCGCCGCGGAAAGAGTTTCAGCAGGAGTGGCCAGAGCGGCCTGGCAGTGGGCGCGGAGCGGCATCGCGACCACGCCCAGGGGCTTAAGCGAAGGCTGCAGGCGCTGAAAGCGTCAAGCAAGTCGCACCAGCACGCCAGGAGGAGGAGCGGCAGCCCTGACCCAGACAGGCGACGCCCTGAATGTTTCACTACTCGGGGGCGGCCAAGGAGGGGGGCGTCCAAGAGGGGGGCGCAAATCATGGCCGGCGGCATGTGCACGGCCCAAAGGGAGGGACCAAGGACGTCATGAACTCAGAAAGCGCGCCATGAGATTTGGGGAGATATCATGGCCCACGCCATGATATCCACCCCCCCTGGTCATTCATCACCCCCTTCTTCGCCGCTCCCGAACTACGGGGCACCAGTACGCCCCGACCCCTTCCCCCGGGAGCAGTGTTTCAAATTAGGTCGGGCGTGTCCCCCTACAGGCGGATGTTGGACGGATTGGTCTCGTCTTGTTTACATAGAACGGTCAAACCTGCTCGGGAAAACAATGTTTTGACTATTTTTGCATATTCCTCCTGTAGAGGGACGTGACCGACTTAGGCTTCATCCTGAGTCGTTCTGTGACGGTCCCAGGGCTCGGCGAGGGCACGAGAAGGGGCCGAGCAGTGGGACAACAGAGAACGTCAGTCGTGATTGTTACAACGACGTCAGGATGTCTGGGGAGCTCCGGACGTCGTATGTTCGACGCGACAGGCGATCTCTCGCCCTGTCGATGACCCTCAGAACGTGTGTTGGCCCCAACGCGTGTTTGTCTATCGAGGCCCTTCGATACGACGTCGGGCAACGTAGTGATCCACTGGTTGGGCTGAAGGAGGTAACACACACCTTGGGCTAACACGCGTCCTGAGGATCATCGGCCCTGTCCCGGGCCCCCAGGACCAGCACATAATGAATCGCCTCGGGAAGCGCCGCAGAATGGTTGGGTAGATTGGGTTCCAAGCCTGATGTTTCGCGATGCTGTACGTTGTCGCAACGTCAAAATCTCAAGAGACGTGCGATATCGTGCATCGTGGCCGCGAGCGCGACCTCGTTGCCATCGCCGTCGCCGCTGGCGATGCGCCCACGTCGATGACATCCAAAATTGAACCAGAGAACAAACCCAATAAGTGGTTGGCTTGGAAATTAATGAGATGGATATTGAGATCGATTGTGGGATCGATAGTGAGATCGATCGTAGTATCGATAGTGAGGACGATTGTGAGGTCGATCGTGAGACCGAGAGTGAAGTCGATTCAATGGGATCGATCATGAGATCGATCGCGAGATCGCTCGTGCGGTCTATAGTGAGATCGCTTATGTGATCGATAAAGAAATAGATCATGATATCGACAGTGAGATCGATGGAAATGTGGGTAATGAGATCGGTGGTGAAACCGATCGATAAGAAAATCGAACAGAAACCCGGGAACCCCGCCGCCCAACGAAATCTGCCCGGAACCAGGAACCGGGAATCTGGAAACCCGGAACCCGAGAACCTGGCCGCCTCCCGAAATCGGCAGGGAACTTTCGCCAAATCCTTCAAGCTCCGCTTGGATCCGTTCAGTGCAAGCACTGTTTGGGGAATATAGGTGGCTTCAACTCTGGTGCACCTTTCGCCACGCGTGTGGGTCCCGTCCTTGCGGCGAGCACGCTTTGGCAGGCCCCCCTTCCTTCTTCTGCTCTTCCCCGCTGCCCCCCGTCCCTTCTCCTCGTTCACCTCCTCCTCCCTTTCTCTCCGCTTCACCTCTTCGTCTCCCTCCACGTGGCCCCTCCTACACCACCCCTTCTTCCCCTTCCGTCCTCCCATAGCCTTTTCATGGGGGGGGGAGCTCGGGGAGTGGAGGCGAGACATCGCATGTGACGCAGGCAGGTGGGCGGGACGGGGGGGACTGCGACAGATCGGCGATAGGCTTATGTCGGGCGTGTCCCCCTACAGGGGGATTTTCGACGAACAAAAAAAATACCCCAAAACGGTCCAAAAATACACCAAAAATAGTCCCCAGACTATTGTTGGATTATGTTTCGACTATTTGGGGGGTATCTTTTCGTCGAAGATCCCCCTGTAGGTGGACAGGCCCGACTGAACGACAGGCCCCGGCTGGCCAAGCCACACGCTCCCGGGCCGCGGCGCCCAGGCCCCGAGCGGCGATTGAAGGGGCGCGGGGGGATCGGGTCAACGGTATTGTTGGTCGCTGTTGAGCTGCTGGCGCTGCTTATGGAATGGTGGTCGTCGGTTGTTGTTCGTGGGGTTGAGGTTTTGTGACAGTGAGTTGTTGCTCTACTGGTTGCTGGTCTGCTGTCGTCAATGCTCCCGCCATGGGCCGATCCCTCCCCCCCATCTTGTCGTCGACCCTGGCGACTCGGGGCCACCCCACTTCGCGGCCCGCGCCCCTCGATGCGCGACGCGCGCTTCGCTTCGCGCCCTCGCGCTGAAGGGCAAACGCGCTGGCCCAGACCGCGACGCTGAGGTCGGGCCTGCCCCCTACAGGGGGATTTGGGGCGAAAAATGAAGAATGCCCCCGCAGATACTCCGAAAGTATGCAAACATAGAAAAAACACCCCCAGACTTTTTAAGAGTATGTTTGTAGATCCCTCCTGTAGAGGGACAGGCCCGAACCATGTTCTTCTCGCCGTCCACGGGTGGCACACAAACGAAACCGCCCTCCCCTCGCCGACAAGCTGCGCTCGGACTTGCGAAACGACGTGCGCAGAGGCCTCCAGCCGCTGCGAGACATTCCCCGTGCGGCATAACTATCGAATGCTGCCCGCGTCGTGCCGGGGCTGTCTATATTGAAGGGGACACACAGATAAATACACACAAATACAAGGATTCCCCATACATTCTCATATTTTCTGTGTTTTTTTGTCCCCCCCCCACACTTCCCATATTTTGCCAAATTTTCTGGGGAGTCGACGATTCATTGTCTGTGTGTCTCTTTCCCTCCAGATATATGCCTGAGGGAGGGCCGGCTCGGAGGGGAGGAGCAGCGACCTGGCATCGGCGCTGCACCGCCGACAAAACTCGACGACGGGCTCTCGACGGCGTCACCGCACGCTCCCGGGCGGGGCGGGGCATCGGGCCCTCCTCCCCCCCCGCGGCGAGGAACGGGCGACCGGGGGCCGCTGCGTTCCCGCGTGAGCCCATCCTCCCCGGGCGTTGTCTCTCTGAGATCGGCGAGGCTCGGGGTGAGGGCAATGCTCTCCCCCCTGGACCAGTCCTCCTCGGTCGTTGCGCCCTGGTGGGCTTGTTCTCCACCACCACCACCACAAGTAGGAGGGGGAGGGGGTCCTCCTCCTCCTCCTCCTCCTCCTCCTCCTCCTCCTCCTCCACCTCCTTCCCCTCTCCAACTTATGGCGATGGTGGCGGTGGAAAACAAACCCATGAACCCCTGGCGCCCGCTTCCTCTCTGAGGATTGCTTCACAGATCACGACGCCCACTGGCATGACTCTGGCCCCACGGGCCGACTTACCCGTTTGAGTGGGGATAGATGTTGTTCCCTTCGGATCTCGCAGCCATTATCACCGCCTGTGCGGGGGAGGGGGGGCTGGTAGGGCTGATACACATGGAGATAGGGGGGCGGTTAGACGATGCTTCTTCTAGAGGAAGAAACAACGGCATAAACAACAGAAACTTTCAGAACGCCGCGCGAATTTCTTAGATCGGCGCTGGACTCCCCTCCCTGGCGCGCGGAGCGCGCCAGCGGCGGCTCCGGAAGCGCCGCCAAGGGGATCCAGCGCCGATACAAGAAACCCGAGCGGATCTCCGAAAAATTGTGCGCAGGTCCATCATCGGGGGGGCAGCGCATCCAAGAAACCCGCGCGAAGCTCCGAAAGTTCATGTTCATACAGTTGTTGATGTTTCGATCCTCCCCCCATCGGGCCACCAAGGCCGTGGGGGCTAGAACAGTGTCAATGCCAGCCGCCGTGGGGACGCTATCAGCGCGTTACCGTTGAAGCAACGCCATGGGATTTCGGACACAGGCGAAGGAGTAGCACGCATATGGGTGCCATTGAAGCTCATTCTCCCTCCCTCGTCCTCCCGTCCATCCCACATCCCTCCCGTCGTGCCCCATCACTCCCTCGGCCTCCCGCCGTCCATCCCCCCATCTTCGCCCCCCTCGGCTGATTAGACAAAGCTGTGCCCAAGATGTGCCATACCCTGAGATCCGACGCTGCAACACAGTTGCAACATCGTAAAACAAATCAGGCCAGGAGCCCGAAACCCCATCTTTCTGCGTCATGTTTCGAACCGCATCGTTGATCGAGGGTCTGCGGGCTCAAAACATACAAGAAAACGTCCGATCGGCAAGATTTGAATCGCCAGGAACTCAAGGCGCAACGAGCATGTCCGCCAAGGCGTGGGCAAATGTGGTCCAAAGTCGGGTGGCGTCTCCGACAATGCCTGAAAAAACTGGGCCGTGACATCTCCGCCGGCCATGCGTCAAGCAGCGCGGATGCTGGGCGACTCGGCCTCCTCAAGCCATGCACCACCGAGCTCCGCCAGGCCTTATTCGAAGGAGGAGGAGGAGGAGGAGAAAAAGGAAGAGGAGGAGGAGGAGGAGGAGGAGGAGGAGGAGGAGGAGGGAGAGGAGGAGGTGGAGGAGGAGAAAGGGAAGAGGAGGAGGAGGAGGAAGACAAGGAGGAGGAGGAGGAGGAGAGGAGGCGGAAGGAGAGAGAGGAGAGGGAGGAAAGGAGGGAGGGCGCGAGAGAGGAGAGGAGGGAGAGAGAGAGAGAGAGAGGCAGGGGGAAGACGAGAAGAGGGAGGAGAGGACAGCAGGGGGAAGAGAGAGGAGAGAGAGAGAGAGGGAGGAGGAGGCGGAGAGGGAGGAAGAGGGGGAGAGAGCGAGCGAGGAGGAGGGAGGAGGAGAGGAGAGGGAGAGGAGAGGAGCCCGCCCCCCCGGCCCGCCGCCCGACCGCACGGCCGGGGGGGGGGGTCGCGCCGTGAGCCCCGGGTGCAGCTGCTCGCACAGGCGGTGCATGGCGGCGGCCGCCGTGGCGCTGCGGGGCGGGCAGGGGCGCGCCCTCCGCCGCCCGCCCCCTCTCCTCCTCCTCTCTCCTCCTCGTCCTCCTCCTCCTCCTCCTCCTCCTCCTCCTCCTACTCTCCCTTTCCTCTCCTCTCCTCCTTCCTCCTCCTCCTCTTCTCCTCCTCCCCTTCGCCTCCTCCTCCTCCCCCGCACGCCCGCCCCCCCCCCCCTAAGGGGCAAGCCAAAGCAGATAGAGCGCCTCGGGGAACTGAAAGCTGTCGCAATGGGTCTCAAGACTTCCCAGCGAACTCCCTTCGTTAAACTGAGTCGTGCCCCAAAGGAGCGCTCCCGAACAACCTCCGTGGCCGAGGCGATAGGCTGTCCTGCATGATACAGCCTGGCGAAGCTGACCTCCCGCTGCCAGGCATCCGCTTCGCGGCACCGCCCCCGGAGGAGGAGGAGAAGGAGGAGGACGACGAGGAGGGGGAGGAGGGGGATGAGGGGGGAGGAGGAGGATCTCTCTCTCTCTCTCTCTCTCTCTCTCTCTTTCTCTCGATGTCTGTATATATATATATACGTATATATATATATACATATATATCCGCCGGCCCCCTTGTGGGGCCACCAGGCTGTAGGCACGTGATTCGCAGTTTCCTGTACCAGTCGTAGGTTGTAGTTTCCAGTGTTACAGTTCTGCTTCTTGCTGGTTACTGTAACTAGTTGACTTCTTGCTGGTTACTGTAACTAGTTGATTGACCGGGTGAGGGGGGGGGAGGCCCAAACAGGATTTTTAGCCTCACCTGGGCGCGTTGTCTGAATTGCTGGGGGGGCTCGAAATCGACACCCCTCACGCAGATCCGCGGGGTCAGGGTCCAAAAACAAATGGAATTTGCCACATTTCTGAAATTCGGTGCCACCCCTCACGCAAATCCGCGGGGTCAGGGTCCAAAAACAAAGGGAATTTGCCACATTTCTGAAATTCGGTGCCACCCCTCACGCAGATCCGCGGGGTCAGGGTCCAAAAACACATGGGATTTGCCACATTTCTGAAATTCAGTGCCACCCCTCACGCAGATCCGCGGGGTCAGGGTCCAAAAACAGAGGGATTTGCCACATTTCTGAAATTCGGTGCCACCCCTCACGCAGATCCGCGGGGTCAGGGTCCAAAAACACAGGGGATTTGCCACATTTCTGAAATTCGGTGCCACCCCTCACGCAGATCCGCGGGGTCAGGGTCCAAAAACACATGGGATTTGCCAATTTCTGAAATTCGGTGCCACCCCTCACGCAGATCCGCGGGGTCAGGGTCCAAAAACACATGGGATTTGCCACATTTCTGAAATTCGGTGCCACCCCTCACGCAGATCCGCGGGGTCAGGGTCCAAAAACACAAGGGATTTGCCACATTTCTGAAATTCGGTGCCACCCCTCACGCAGATCCGCGGGGTCAGGGTCCAAAAACACAGGGGATTTGCCACATTTCTGAAATTCGAACCCATCACGCACATCCATCGCAAGGCGTGGTAACCCAAACTGCGAGAACTCCCTCGGCCCTTTAATCGCAAGGTGTGGTAACCAAGCCCGTAAACCATACACGTCTTACCAATCGCCAGGTGTGGTAACCCCTCTTGTGATCAGTTGGTTTTGCTGATTGCGAATCGGCTTCGCATGAAGTTTCGATACTGCTTCACGACAGCGCCAAGACCTCATGACTTAGCTCTTCCATGGCCCATTCTCCGAGAGAGGGGGCCGGCGGCAGGGGGCGAAACCCTTACGGATATATAACACGAGAGAGAGAGAGAGAAAAAGAGAAATCGTCTCTCGTTCTCTCGAGCGGACCGGTGGGCTTCCAGCCGCCGCGCGGCTTCGTCAAGAGAATGACCTGGGCGACCCGCAGCTGCTCGGGGAGGCGAGCGCACGACTGCCGAATGCGAACAGTCATCGCAGCTACCGTGAGGGCAACATTGGCCATCAAAGACAAATGTCTCGTATGGAACCCGTCTACAGAGCAAGCCTCGAGGAAAATCCTGGAGGCCTCGCGCGGCAACGTGATATCCGATGTACAAGTCGGATGTACGTCGGATTCACGTCGGACTACGTCGGAATTACGCCGGATTTACGTCGGACTCACTCTCTGGTGCATCGCCACGCGAGCGTCGACCCATAGCTTACGGAGCTGACATGTGGACTAGAGAATACTACTATTACGCGCCGCGCGAGGCCTCCAGGATTTTCCTCATGACAAGCCTTTCTAGTGGAGTAGTTCGTTGACACTTCGCGAATGGGATGCACGTTCAGAAAGGGGGGGGCCTCCATGATGCTACGACTGCTGTCCTTCTGAGCTTAAGACTCGGGTCCCATATCTTGAAAAGAAAGGCCACTTGGCCCTGCAGGAGGATCAGGGGATCCGAAATGACGACGCCAGAGGGGGAGAGGGTAGTGGTCGGGTTCCAGCTCGCTACGGGCTTACGCGCCAGGTGAACTTTCCTTCCCCCCTTCGAGATGTTGTAATCACCATTCCTTGAAGATTTGATGGCCTGGCACCTGGCAGCTGACTGCTCGCGAATGACAGCACTGTCCAAAGACTGCAGCAGCTCGAGGTCCAGGACTTCCAACTCTTCGGGCCAGACCTGGTCATCAAAAACGCAAGGTCCACGTAGGTGAGGGAGCTGGTCTCCTCATCCTTGCGTGAAGCGCCGCCCCTCAGACCGGCGTCGATCGTGACACTAATTTTCGATCCATTGTTGGGCTCAGTGTGTAAGAGGGACTCTGCCAGTCCTGAGCTGGAGCGCGAAAGCAGGTCGGCGTGAGATGAGGCTGGCTCTCTTGCCATCCCTTGTCTGAATGTACTGGCCAACCAGCGTACACAATCCAAGTTGCGTCAAATCGAAATCGTGCACCGGATTATGTTTAACACGGGAGCCCACATGAGCTTGGTGGGTCTGCCTCTAGCACCGAGCCTGGGGAGCTGCACTTGGGCCGTGTCGGCCACCTTGATCTCAGCAGGCCTCCCCCAGAGCTGACACAAAGGAGACAAATCCTTCTCAAGGGAGCCGATCGGATTCCCAGGGGACACCTGCTCCGTGAGGCTGCTTCATACCCCAAGACGCGTCTCCGGGATGGTAGGGCTTTCACTGGCTCGATAGGTCTCTCCAACGAGATGCGCGAAGGGGTATCAAACACCAGGGTCTGAAGGGAAGCTGCTTTGAAGGAGAGAGGGCCCTCCCTCCCCCTCTCCCAGCCCCCCCCCGCCCCGCCCACCCAGCCCCGCACGCCCCTTATCCCCACTTGAGCAGGAACCGACCGTCCCGGCATTCCTATAGTCATACCACGAAATGTTCTTAGAACCCAAAAATGTTCTAAGAACCAAAAATGTTCTTAGAACATAGACCCGATGTGTTCAAACAAGACAGACTCCGCCAGAAATGTTCAACAAACATTTCGTGGAAACCACAAAAGGTTCTTAGAACATTGTCTGGTAGGGCGATAGGCACGCCGGGACGCTTTGCCACTGCTTGACCCACGCCGCGGTGGAAGATCTGTGGCAGCCCGGCTGGATGGAAAGATGGCCCTTCCAACCAAACGGGAAGGCTGAGGAGGTGCAAAACAAGGGAGGAAGATGGGCGAGGGAGGGAGTCAGGAGGACCAGGGGGAAACAGGAAGGGGCAATGATCAGCCGCAGGATGATGGGTGGGCAACAATCGCGCTCCTGCGCAACGACACATGCGCGACGGGCTTCCCGAAGCATGTCAGCATTTCCACCTGTGCGCCCACCCTGCCCGACATCGGGCAGAACAGCGGGGAAATCAGGAAACGTGAGGATGGGGGGCGGAGGGCGGATGCGAACGGCGGTTTGGGGCGAGGCAGGACGGAGGACGGGCCTAGAGCGGGATAAGAGGAGGAGGAGGAGAAGGAGGAAGAGTAATGAGGGGTGGCGAGAGAGAGGGGGGAGGACGACAGGAGCAGAAGGGAAAAGAGAGAGAGCAGGGACGATACCATGGCGAGGGGGGCAGGAGGGAAGGTAAGGAAACAATGGGGGAGGGGCCCAGGGAAACAAACAAGTAGACACACATTCCAGAATTTCCCATAGTTTTCAACATGGTCTGAGTGTTCGTCTTTCCCAAAACTTCCCATACGTTCACATCTTCCCGGGGAATCGACAACTACTGTAACCTCTGTTTTTCTCTCTTGAGGATGATACGGAGAATGGACCGATGGAGACGGGGCGAAGGAACGCGCGCTCCAACGTCAGGTTTGCCTATCACCCCGTTTGGGGTGCAGAGATTGGTTCAGCCAAGCGCCCGCAGAGGCGGGCGGGTGGGTGCTAAACTGATGCAGCCAAGAGTGAACGGCATCGACTGAGTGCCTGAACCCGCACTCCATGCGCACACACTCGAAGATCGCGTACTTCTCGCATGGCTGCTGGCTCCTAGACCCCTTTATCCCACTCGAACCCGCTCGAGGACCGTGCACGTCCCGCATTCCCAGGCGCTGCTCCCAAGCGCTTCAGAGCCTCCAAGGCCGCGACCCCTCGTTTCAAATGATGGATATGCGTCCAGAGCTTACAAGACGGCCCGTGCAGGCAACCAAGGACACAAACAATGACCCAATATGCCTCGAAGACAATCCAAGATTAACCCAGGGCGGCCGAACATCGATTCAAGACGGCCCAAGATGCCCGAAAGCGGGTCCAGAGTGGGCCACAAGAGGACCTCCAACAGGGTCAGAAGACACCAAACTCATTGATTCCCCTTGGGTACGTGAATGGTTGTTGCATTCTCGCATGTTCGTGCTGCCGTCAGCTCGAGAAGGCCCACGAGGACTGCACGATGGCCGAAGAGGCACCTAAGATGGTCACAAAGCGACCCAAAGAGGGCATCCCGTGGGACTCAAGAAGACCTTAGAAGGCGTGTCGACGGCCCAAGACGGCTCCCAGACACCTACCATACCGCCAACAAGGCACCAAAACGGCCCAAGACAACCCCAGGCCAGCGCAGGATGGCCCCAGCACGGCCTAAGAAGGCCCCTCGAGGCCCTAGATATCCCCAAGGCTGCCTGACAGGAAGCCAACACAGCCCTAAGACGACCCACACGAGCTCCTCCTCCTCCTCCCCCTCCTCGTCCTCATACTCGTCACCATCATCATACTCATCAACATCATCATCAACATCAGTATCATCATCATCATCATCATCATCATCATCATCATCAGCAGCATCATCATCACCATCATCATCAGCATCATCACCATCATCAACATCAACGTCATCATCACCACCGCCATCACCATCAACATTCCCATCATCGTCATCATCGGCATCACCGTTATCCGCAACTTAAGCATCGCCATCGCCATCGCCATCACCCCATCATCCACATGATCCCTCATCATACGCATCACGGTCCTCCCAAGCATGGAGACACTAGGAGTCACACGTGACGGCCACCTGCGCTTCTCGAACACTTGCAACCCAACATGCTGGCATGGTGACGGGACTTGCCACAAGCGACTGGATATATACGCAAATGCATAAATGTACGTATACATCGGTCTCCAGGCTCGCCGTGCAAGACCTTCCAATGCTGACAGATCGAGGACAAAGGCGGGGATCGTGACACGCGCTATGCCGATTGTGTTTCGGGTTGCGTTGTGCCTGCTGCGGTGTCTGTGGCGGTGTGCGCGTAGCGCGCAGCTCTGCTTGGTGTGAACGTGGTGCGCTGTGTGCGTCGGCGTATGCGTATCAGTCTGGCAACCTGCTGTTGCATATGCGTCCGTCTGAGTGCGGGCGTGCGCGTACGTGTGCGAGTGCGTGCGCACCTGTTCGCATGTGTGCGTGTGTGTGTGTGTGTGTGCGTGCGTGCGTGCGTGTGTGCGCGTGTGTGTGTGTGTGTGTGTGTGCGTGCGTGCGTGCGTGCGTGCGTGCGTGCGTGCGTGTATGTGTGTTTGTGTGTGTATGTGTGTGTGTGCGTGCGGGTGTGTGCGCGAATGTGCTTGCGAGCGCGGGTGCGTGTAGTGGTGCATCAAATCCTGGCCGCACGCTCTCTCAGACTGACCAACTACAGTGCGTCAGGGCGCGCGCGGCCGCGTTGTCAAAACGTGCGCCCGCGTGTCTGCGCAAGCGCGCGCGCGCGGGTGTGTGTGTGTGTGCTCGTGTGTGCTCGTGTGTGCGTGTGTGTAGGTGTGTGTGTGTGTTTGTGTGAGTTTGTGTGTGAGTGTATGTGCGTGAGTGTATATGTGCGTGTGCGTGTGCGTGTGCGTGTGTGTATGTGTGTGCGTGTGTGTAATTGTGTGTGCGCGCATGCATGTGCGTGCGCTTGTGCGCGAAGGGCGTGCGTGCGCGCGAGCGTGCGCGAATGGGCACATGCGCGCGCGGGTGGGTCTGCGCGCGTGTGTGCCAACATGTGTGCTTGTCTTTGTGCGTGCGTTCGATTGCGCGTCGGACC
This sequence comes from Prorocentrum cordatum, assembly GCA_963575745.1. NCBI lineage: Eukaryota > Dinophyceae > Prorocentrales > Prorocentraceae > Prorocentrum > Prorocentrum cordatum. The sequence goes on along the minus strand of CAUYUJ010016721.1, from coordinate 243,496 downwards.
CTCTGACGCCATTTGCCCCGCAAGGAACAAAGCTGCGCCACGGACCCAGACCCGATGATTCAAGACACGGGAAACCCTCGCCCCCTCACGCTCCCGGCAGCGAGGCGACTAGCGTAGCATAACCACAGGGCCAAAGCCACCGTAACCCAAGATGAACAAGCAACACATAAAAAATGTATCCCTTGGAGGCCTGGAAATTGGCACCAACACCAGCACAGGGGTTTGCCTCCACATGGGAAAGATGATCCTAGATTTCGGTGTTGGTGGTAATATTTCGGCCACCTTGGAAGCCAGAATATTACCACCATCACCGAGATCGGGATCTTCTTCCCTCGGTGGAGGCACACCGCCGATCTTGGTGTTGGTGTCAACCTCTGGGCCTCCGAATCCCACAACCTCCCCCAAAAGCAAGCGGGTGGCACCAGACACCGAGCCTGCTCGCGCCGCGCGCCACGACAGTCAGCGCAACGGCGACAGCCGAGAACGTCCGCACGCCCACCGGGCGGAGTGGCGTGGGGGATCTATTTGTGAACGCTGTTCAGGGCTGCCGCCCCCTTTTCCCTCCAGACGCCCTGCACCTTTTCGCCACCCGCTGCGGCACTTGAACCTTTTTTCGGGCACCCAAGACGGCTTCCACACGGCGTCCAGGACGACCTCGAATTCCATGCTGTTCCCAATGTGCTATCCAGGCGCACGTGTGCTCCGCTTCGACCTCTTTCAGGGCCGATATCTTGGCCTCCGACATCGGTATGTGGGCCCCTCAATGGCGCCTCGTGGGGCAACCTTCGCCTACGAAGTGGAAATTGCAAAAACACGATACAACGGTATATCATTTCATCGAAAAAATAAAAAAAATAAAAAAAAAAACCAACAAAAAAATTAAAAAGTAAAAAAAAATTAAAAACAAAAAAAAAAAAAAAAAAGAAAAAAAAAAAAAAATGAAGAAATCAGAAAAAGGACAAAAAAAAATATAAAAAAAAAAAAAAATAAAAAAGAAAACAAAAATATAAGAAAAAATAAAAAAAAAAAAAAGCTAAAAAGAAAAAAAAAGAACGAAAAAAAAGAAAAAAAGAAGGCAAAATAATAAACAAAAAAAAAAAAAGAACAAAAAAAAAAAAAAGAAAACAAAAAAAAAGAAAAAAAGAAAAAATTGAAAAAAGCACTTAACTATCTTTTACGATGTTGCCCCCCCCCGCTTGTTCTGGATCACCCGTGTGCGGTATATGGCAAATTTGCGGGCTCAGTTGGGGCAATGTTGTTCAAGCAACTTCGGGCACGTGTTTGGCAGCGTTTCGCAGTCATTTTGGATGCTCGTTCTGGGGACCTTCCTGGAGCCACTCGCTCCACTCGTGCGTCGAAGCTGCGTCGAACGTCAGTCGAGTGGGGTCGACCCTGAGTCGAACCTGAGTCGAACCTGAGTCGAACTTGAGTCGAACTTGAGTCGAACTTGAGTCGAACTGGGGTCGAACAGATCCGTTAGGTGGGCTCCAGGAAGGTCCCCGAAACGAGCATCGAAGTCATTTGTGGAGGGACATTGGCCCCAATTTGGACATCCAAGCGCGGTGCAAACAGGCCTTGGTGCCTGGCTTCACTGGTTGTCAGGCGGGGCTCGGGCCCCGCGCGGGGAAGTTCGCCTGCGTGGCCCCTTCGCAGCCACCTTTGCAGCCACTGACTACCTACCAGACCACCCCAACCCAACCCGAAGACCCGAATATCGGGTTGGGGAGGGTACGGGTTCCATATGTGTTTTCTCGATGTTCTCCGACCCCCCCCCCAACTGGAAATGGAGGGCAAATCGAGACCTTCGGGTTGGGTTGGGGTGGTTTGGTGAGTGGTGAGCCACTGTTCGGCCCTTGCTGGCGTGTTTTGGGCTTCCTTCGGGACATCATGGGCTCGTTCGGGGCACCGGTCCAGAGATCAAGCGTCCGCGTCACCGATGCGTTGGCAATGCTGGCGGGCATCGATCAGCCCCCCAGTATCCCGAAGCCAAATTGCCGACGGCACGACAACCAAATTGAGCACAGGAAATCATACAAATCACACGCCTGCCCGAGGGCCTTCCCTTAACTGAAATATACCCTCCACGTCTTGGAGCCGTTTTCGCCTTTCTACGCGTAAACTGGTCTGGGCTGGCGGTGAACGCGAAGCGTCTCGAATCAGATCGTGGGCCGGGAGCCTCTGGCATCGCACGGGTACCCAAAGGCACCGACAGGGGTTCCCACGGTCGCCAAAGACTCCCCGCACCAAGCAAAGCACGTATTACCTGGCCCAAGGACGATCCGAGTCAGCAACCCACATAATCGAAGTAGCGGGAAGATCGCCAGAAGCACCCTAGCTTGTTCCCCACCATCTCGAAATCCTCAATCGTCAGCGGCTCTGGCCTCACTGCCGCCGCCTCCAGGAAAAGGCTTCCGAGCTGGAAGAGGAGCTTTTGGGCGTCTCCTTCGCCTGCCGGGTCAACTCGAACCCTTTCCTCCAGAAAGGGGGACCGCGTAAAAAAAAGATCACGCGGAGGTCCGCGCGGATTTCTTGGATCGGCGCTGGACCCCCCTCCAAGCGCGCGGAGCGCGCCAGAGGGTGCGCCCGAGGCGCCGCAACGGGGGCCGCACGCAGCCCCAAGAACTCCGCGCGGACCCTCTCGAGGCCATCGTCGTGCAGCTTTCTTCGGTCGCGGGGGGGTAGGACACTAGTCTTTCGTGTTCGCGATGACGCACGTGACTGGACCCGCCGCCCCCCCCTCCGCCCTCCCCCACTGATCAACGTCGCGATTGGCGCGGGCGCCGTCTGGGGATGGGCCACACGTGAGCATTCTCAAAGAGGGAGAGAGAGAGAGAGAGAGAGCGCGAACCGAGACGACTTGAACATGAGGCCTCCAAGAAGAGGCCAGGGCACACTGTCTCGGACGATCGCGCCGCATCGCCGATCGATCGCCGATGCATCGGCGGCGCAACGGCGACGTCGGCAATGCATGGGCAACGTGGACGCGGAGTTCATCGGGCCCCACAGTGATGCGCATCGCCGATGCATCGGCGATGCGGCGCGACCCTTTTGCCCCATCTGCTCGGACCGCATGTGGGAGGCCCGGATCTGTGGGGGGCGGCGCCGGATGCGCCGCCAGGGGGGTCCCGCGCCGATCCGGGAACTCCGCGCGGACCTCCGAGTTGTTTTTATGTTTACGTCAGTGTTCGCTGCCCCATACTAAAGGGGGGGCAGCGAGAGGGGGAGGGGATCTGGGAGGGCAGCGGCGTGGCGCCCGAACCTGCCCACGTGAGGCGTGGCTCCCGCGGCCCCCTTCGGTTCTTCAGACCCCCCCCCCGCTGGCGCGGGGGGCCGCAACAGGGCCTCCCCATACAGGGCAGGTTTTAATACATAGGATTAGTAAACATATAGGATGTTTAATACATGATTAATGTACGAACAAGTTTATGCATGAACTCCTCGTTGATTTCAATGCTAAATCCCTGCATTTTTAGTACATGATCCGCACGCGGAACATGTATTAAAAACGGCACTGTACAGCCAGCCAGTCGGGAAAGCACTCTGACACCACACCGCCACTCTGGGCACAACTTGGCGGGATGCAAATGGGGGGATAAGTCCAGATGGGGAGAGAGGCGCAACCGAGGTACAAATTGTACCTACGCCCCACGGAGAAGGTACAAGTTGTACCGACGCCACGCAAACAAGGTACAAATTGTACTTTTGACAACGTCCGCGACATGTGCGAGGATGTTAACGGGGGGGAGAAGGTACAATTTGTACTTGCAACCCGAAGAGAAGGTACAAATTGTACCCCAACAAAACGGTACCGGATACTCATCCCCCCATGTCCTGATCCCCCCACCGCCATCCGGCCGAACAACGACTGATATCGCTGCTCGTCGGGGATAGACAGAGCCACCTTGGTAAAACGTGGTTTAGTGAAAACGACCTTGGGCCCCGACCTGGCGTGCGCCAGCCTCGAGAATGACGGCCACGGCGCCCTCGCGAGAGCCGAAAGCAGACAATCGTCTGATCCACGTGTCAGGGAGGGGGTTCTGTCCACCCCGGAATTAGTGGGGGGCATCGAACGGGGGAGGGCATCTGGGAAGGCAGCGACGTAGCGCCCAAACCTGCCTCTGAGGCGTGCCTCCCGCGGCCCCCTCCTGTTCTTCAGACCCCCCCCGCTGGGGCTCTGGCCCCAGCAAGGCCTCCATAGCCAGCCAATCTGGTAACCACACTGACACCACACCGCAGCTTCGGGCACCACGGCTGATACAGCGGAGGCCAGTCCACAAGAAACTTCCCACAAGAAGCCCACCCCTCAGACCCCAGGACGTCCATCGATGTTGGGTTTCGGAACGTCACGCTTCCCATCGCGAAACTATCGAAACCAAGACACCCATGGCACCCCGGAGGCTAGCAGGGTGTTTCTTGGCATGGGCCCCCAGTACATCGCTGATCGTGACCCGCGCAGCAAGGCGCTGCTTTGCCGAAGGGGGCCGGCAAATGCCCCGCGGGCGCCGCTGCCGAATGCGCTGGGCGAGGCACCGCGGGGGGCCCGGGTGCCGTGCTCCAGGCCGCCCGCCGCCGCCGCCCTCGCCGCCCTCGCCGCCTTCCGGCTCCATGGCTGAAGGGTCGCCCCCGCTCGGCGCCCTGGCCTGCCGCTCCGCGAGGAAGTGGCAGCGGGAGGCAGGTGTGAAGTCGGGCATGAGCCTGTTCTTCCTACAGGAGGAATGCACACAACTATTCAAAAAGGTACAGGAACGAATCGTTTACAATGTGTGACTATTGTTGGATGTTCGTTGACTGATGGAGGCAAGTGCACAACATGAATACAGTGGAGGTCAGTCCACAAGAGACCTCCCACGAGAAACCCATCCCTGAGACCCCAGGACGTCCATTGATTTATGGTGTGGGAACGTCACGCTTCCCACCGCAAAACCATCGAAACCCAGGAAACCCAGGGTACCCACTGTACTCTCGCCCTCTCGCCCCGGACGCCGTCCAGAAGAAAGCTGGCCCTCTGCGCGTGCTGTTTTACGTACAGGGCTTCAGAAGACGGCTCATGTTGTGTCTGCTTGTCTTACGATCCGATTGCTTTCGGTGTTTCAAAACATGTTTCCGCTGCAGCTGAGCACGATGGGGTCGTTTTGGAATCCCAGGTTGGGCATGACAGGCGTCCGCAGATCGAGAAAACAACATCGCAAAGGGAGCGGACGGGAGGGAGGGACAGGACGCCAGATGTGTCGCGAGCGCACCCAGCTTGTCCTCTCCACCCCTCTCCGTCCCTCTCTCCTCGCCTCCCCCCTCCTGCCGAAGGTAGGCATGCCCCTCCCCCGCCTGCATGATGTCGCGCTGGACCTGGTGCATCGCCCGCCATATGGCCTCCCCTGTGCGGAGCTCCGGCGGCAACTTGCCCAGCACCAGGTACCTGCGCGCAGGACCCCCATCCCTTGAGCAAGGACCGACCGTCCCGCCAGTTCTATAGGCCTACCACGAAATGTTCTGAGAACCCCAGAAATCTTCTCATAACAATACCAATGTTCTTAACACACAAACCCGATGTGTTACAACAAGACTGTATCGGCCAGACATGCTCTAAGAACATTCCGTGGAAACCACAGAGAAGGTCCTTAGAACATTGCTTCGTAGGCCTATTGGCGAACCAAGACGCTTCGCCACTGCTTGAATCCCCCCGCTCCACCTCCTCCCCGCCGCTCCCGCTCTCCCGCTCCTTTCTCCCCCCCTCCTTCCCCCGTCGTTCTCCGCACGGGGCGCCTGCCTCGGAACGCCAGCCCCCCCTCGGAACGCCGGTCCTCCTCCCGCCCCCTGGCCCTAGGTCGGGCATGTCCTCCTACAGGCGGATTCTGGACGAAAGACAAACAAAAGACCCCAAACATAGCAAAAACAATTGCTCAAAACTACTCAGAACAGCGTTCCCAGACTCTTTGTGGACTATTTTTGAATAGTCCTCCTGTAGAGGGGCAGGCCCGACTTGACTCTAGCCTCTTCCTCCTGTCGCCCCCCGTCGGGGCGCTTGCCTCTGCGTCGCCTCCCCCGGAAAACCCCCGCTGCCCTGCCGCCATCGCCGGGCCTCGGAAAAGGAGGGGCCAACGTGCCACAGCTCCCCCCGCCGTGTGGGGGGGGGCCACCTGGACCCTGCGAGGGCTGCTCGAGGCCAGGGCTGGACCTGAACGTTGTTGTTCGTTGTGTTCGGTCGGTGCTTCGTTTTGCTCGACCCGTTGCCCCGTACCGGGCAGGTTTTAACGCATGGGCTTTTTAATATCTAGGAGTTTTAGTACATGATTCATGTATGAATAAAGGAATGCATGAGCTCATCCTTGTGTTCATTAATCAACCCTTTTGTATTGTTAATACATGGTCCGCACGCGGAGCATGTATTAAAACCGGCTCTGTACCTCCCTGCCCCCCTGCCGCGAGGAGACACAAAAAAACCCGGCCGGAGGCCAGCAGAGCAGCGCCTGGGCCCGGCCCTGCTCGAGGCCGCGTGGGCCTCCCCTGGCAAAAGCTGGGCTCGGGGAAGGGCGCGGAGGAGGATGTTTTTGTGCTCCTCCGTGGGACGCCGATCATGCCAGCTGCGGGGGTGCACTAAGCACTGTGCTCACTCCCGTGAGTGAGGAAACCAAGATCCTGGAGAGCCGGGCTCTCGAAGATTACCTCCTTCCTTCCCGTCCTGGGGTGGAGGCCTCGATCGAAACGGCTCCTTCGTTCCTTGCCCATTTTGTCCAGGACGAATCCAGGCCGTCTGGCAGGGCACGTTTTGGCCAAGCCGACGGGATGCTGCAGCGCATACTGTGCGCACTGGACACAGCACAGCATACAATCACCCTGCTCGGGTGGGCAGCCCTTAGGGCCAATCACCACCCCATACAAGACATGTGAGTCCGCGTGTTCACGCAGGCTCCTCCAGCTCTTGGGCGCGTCGCGCCCGGACTCTGAGGCCATGCCAGCCTTCCAGCTCCGAAAACCGTGCAGGCACTGAACGCATCGCCAGCGGCCATCGGCCCCCTCGTGCAGCTCGTGCTGCAGGAAACACGGCCTCACCGATGTCGGTGGCCGAGCGCGCGGGGGCAAATGGGCCCACTCCACCTCGGGAGCGGGCCCACACGCCAGCACCCGCCCCAGATTCACCAGGCCACGCCGCGCCTCGACGCAGGCATCTTCCAGGATGGCCTCGTCTTGGGCCCGCCTGGGCCACAGGTTGAGGGCCTCCTTGGCCGCTTCATCGGCCCAAGAGTTGAGGACGATCATCCACTCGCCCTCAGTCTGAGGGGCGGTGGGCACGCCCTGGTGCGACTTTACCTTGACCCCCGCTCTGTATGCGAGGTCCCCGCGCCGAATGCGGCGCCAGTGCCCAGCATCCCGCCAGGCTGGGCTAGAGGTGCACGCGCACCCGCGTGCTCGAGCGGCCAACACCGCCGCATTGTCGCCAACGTACGGCTGGCTACCGTCGGCATCGTGTGCCGCTCGGCAGAACGCTTGAAGCTCGGCAGCGTGAGCGGAGGGAGGGAGCTGACAAGTGAGGGAGCCTACGAGCTTGCGAGCGATCCCGTCCCTCCCCCGCTGAACCACCGCCCATCCCCCCCGACGGAGCTCCTTGAGGGCACTGGTGGAGGCTGACCCGTCACCCGCAAGAGGCAGGTGAGGCTCAAAAACAAACTCTTCAAGTGGCACGGGTTCGTCTCCAACAAACGCTCGCACGATCATCTTCGCTGGCGCCGCGGGTAAGGCCACCGTGGGCCTGACAGGCACCGAAGGCACCCTGGGACACAACGGGCCGATGCTATCTTCGCTCCCTTGGTTGCCTGACGAGCGGCGGGGAGGAGGAGGGGTCACTTTCAGTCGGCCCTCAGCAAAGGCCGCACACAGTCCGAGGCGGTGCGCCAGGTCATCACGCACCCCGCAGAGCCTGCAGGTGCCCGCGCTCTCGTCGTAGCCCCACTCAACCATCTTGGCGCCCGTGAGGTAGGTGCCTCCCACGACGGAGGCGACGGCCCACTTCTCGAGCGGGGCGAGGTGCTTGCTGCCAAGGGTAGCCGCGATCACCCCCCACCAAACCTCAGGCAGGGCCTCCTCGTCCAAGTTCTCTCGACGTCTCACGCTGCCCGTGGCCCGCTCGCGGACCCTGCCCAGCACGCCGCGCAGGTAGAAGTACTCCATCCTCTTGGGGGCGTGCTCCAGGGCCGAAGGCGTCCAAACCGTGGAGACACGAAAACCGTCGCACTCTCCACCGACCAGCCAGCGACCACTGTCGCCTTCAGCGCTGCTCCGACTGGCCCTGCTTCGTGGGCCCCGTTCTGGTTGTCCTGGAGGGCTTGCTCGTAGACCCTGCGCAGCGTCGTGACGGGCAGCACCTTGCCGTGGCGGTGCCTATCGTCGGCCGCCCTCCACCATTCTTCGAAGTAGCGGCCCGAGGGGCATGAAAGCGGTCTTGCCCAGGGGGTCGATCTCGGGGTACATGGCGCCGAACACATCTGGCGACATGTGGCTGTGCCCGCAGACCTGTTTCGTGATTCACCTCATGCCGTCGAGCTCCTGGACAATGAACCCGCAGACCTCACCTCCCCACTTCTTCATGGGCAGGATGGCCGTGTGCAGAATGCGGCGGGTTTGCCGAAATGCCTTCATCGCTCGGAATGCCATATTCAATATTTTCTTAGCTGCCTTCCACCTCTTGCCTCGCACGGGCCCAGGGTGGATGTTGCGCACAAAGTTGCCGTGCCGACGGCGCCCTGCTCGAAAGTCAGCTCCAAGGTTGGGTTCCGTCGCCTGGGGGCGGCCGGGGAGTGCCCTACGCGGCGGCACCCTCGAACGCTGCACCACGGCGGCGAGCTGTTCAGGCCTGGGCAAGCCCAATGTCGCTGTGGCCCAGGATGGTCCCCTTGGCGTCGGCAGCCTGCATCTGGAGTTCGTCGTGCAGGGCGCTCTTGAGCCCTCGCGCCGTCTCCACCATGTAGTCCACACAGGCGTCCGCACTGTCGGCGACGACCTCCTGGCTGATGTCGTCCACGTGGACTGCGATCCCAACCTGGGGGTGCTCGGTGGCCTGGGCCCTCAGCTCGTCCACCAAGTACGCCTGGAGGGCATAGGTAGCTGAGAAGCACCCCGCGATGATGCCGCTTTCAGGGTGCAGGCTGTCTCCTGCCAGGCCATCCAGCATGAGGGTGCGCCTCCAGCGGAACGCACCGATGACCACGCGCAGCACGTGCAGGGGGAAACGCTCTGCGCAGCCCAGGCGGCACAAGGTCTTGTGCGATACTTTCAGCCTTGGCCAGGTCCCAAAGCAGGATGAGGAAGGCCCTCTCCTCGCCTGTAGCATCTTCTGCTCTCACTGCCGCGCGCCATACACAATCGGTGACCTTACGCGAGGTGCCAGTGTTGAAGATCCCCTTCTCGTCCTGGCGCGGAGGAGGAGGAGGAGGAGGAGCAGCAGCAGCAGGAGGAGGAGGACAAGGAGGAGGAGGAGGATGAGCAGCAGGAGGAGGAGGAGGAGGAGGAGCAGTAGGAGGAGGAGGACAAGGAGGAGGAGGAGGAGGAGGAGGAGGAGGAGGCCCTTGCGTACTCAAAGACGAGCCCGCGGAGGTCCGCGCATGCAGCTTCTGGTTGCTACACTCGGATGTGCCCAAAAAGGGGGCCAGGAAGACGATCACAGGGCTGGACCTAAACGTTCGTTATCGTTTTGTTCTCGTGTTGTGCTTCGTTTTGCTCGACCCTTTGTCCTGTACCTCCTTACCTCCCTGCCACAACGAAAAGCAAAACCTGGCCGAAGTCCAGCAAAACAGCGCCCAGGTCCAGCCCTGCTCGAGGCCGCGTGAGGGCCTCCCCTGGCAGAAGCTGGACGAGGGAATTGGCGCGGAGAAGAGCGAGGGTGGCAGGCAGCGGCAGGCGCACGGCGGGGTTCGTGTCGCGTCCAACAACCTTGAACTGTTCGTGATGGACCTATTTTCCACCACCACCACCACCACCACAAGTTGGAAGGGGGAAGGAGGAGGAGGAGGAGGCTCCAGCGGCCAGACCCCCTCAAATCTGGGACGGCGCCATACCCCGCGCCGATCCAGGAACTCCGCGCGGAACTCCGAACGCTGATGTTTATGAACATGCCGGTACTTCGTCTTCCAGCCTAGGAAGCCGGAAGACATGCAGGCGCAGGAGGGGGCCGTGCCACTGCGGGTGGGCAGGGGGGAGGAAGAGCTGCGGGAGGACGGCGTCGTGGGGCGCTTCCACCTTACACGCCTCCGCCTCAGCCTCTGCATCAGCCTACGCCTCCTCCGCATCTGCATCCGCCTCCGCCTCCTCCGCCTTCTCTTCATTGGCCTCTGCTGAAGACTGCGGCGGCCACTGCCGCCCTCGCCGCGCAAGGTTATGGACGGCGACGCTGCTGCCAAGGCACAGGCCCCCGTTTTTGTTATCCTCGCCCTCATGCCGATGGTCTTTCGCCTCGCCCTCGTCCTCATGCGGTTCCTCCTCCTCCCCCTCCTCCAAAATGTTGGCCCCCGCCGCCCACGACAATGGCAGCCCGTCCCGCTGGCCCCACGGGGGAGCCCCGCGGCCAGCGTCCCCGGGCCCCACTGCACTTGCTCGTGGCCGCCGGGCGGCTCGAGCAATAGGCGGGTGGCGCCACAGCGATTCGTCCTTCGGAGGCCTCCGATGTGGGCGGGTCCCATTGGATGGGGTCGAATGTTCGCGCCGCATCGCCGATGCATCACGTATGCATCGCGGGCACATCGACAATGCAGCGTCGATGCATCGGCTACGTTTGCGATGCATCGGCGACGTTAGCGATGCATCGGTTCGCACATCCGATGCACCTGCGTCGCGGCACGACATTCCCTGTCTCCTCTCCCTCCTCCTCCCCCGCCTCCGTCTCATCCTCCTCCTCCTCCTCCTCCTCTTCCTCCTCTTCCTCGTCCTCCTCCTCCTCCTCCTCCTCTTCCTCTTCCTCATCCCTGCGCATCCCTCTCCTCCTCCTCCTCCTCCTCCTCCTCCTACTCCTCCTCCTCCCCCTCCTCCTCGGCCTCCTCCTCATCCTCCTCCTTTTCCTCATCCTGCTCCTGGTGTTCCTTTTCTCCTCCTCCTCTTCCTCCTCCTCCTCCTGCTCCTCCTCCTCCTACCTCCACCTCCTCGTCCGCCTCCTCCTCCTCCTCCCCCCTCCCTCCTCCTCCCTCCTCCTCCTCCTCCTCCTCGGCCTTTTCCTCCTCCTCGATGCTTCCCTCTTCCTCCTCATCCTCCTCCTCCTGTTCTTCCTCCTCCTGTTCCTCCTCCTGTTCCTCCCCCCCCTCCTTTTCCCCATCCTCCTCCTCCTCCTCCTCCTCCTCCTCCTCCTCCTGTCCTCCTCCTCCTCCTCCTCCTCCTCCTCCTCCTCCTCCTCCTCCTCCTCCTCCTCCTCCGGAACCTCCTCCTCCGCCTCCTTTTCCTTCTCCTCCTCGTCATCCTCCTCCACCTCCTTTTTCCTTATCCTCCTCTTCCTGTTCCTCCTCGACCTCGCCGCCCTGCATGCGCCCGCACCGATTGTACATCCCCTTGCGAGGCATGCGCATGAAGTCTTCCAGCTGCTCCTCGAAGGACAGCGTGTCAGACCTGGCCACCGGGCCCCGCGCCCTCTGCCCCAGTTCCCCCTTCTCAGATCGCAGCGACCTGGTGCTCATTTGTCTTACGTCGCATGCTTTCGAACAGCGCGCCCCGCGATGCGTTTTCCCCTTTCCCGCCCCAGCACAAAGCGCGCCGCCCCCGAGGACAAAGGCAACCGACCTGGCCGAGAACGCGGCGCGCGACGCGCGATGATCTTCGCGACCCCGCGGGCGGCCGAGAGGAACGGGCCAACGATCGACAATCACCTAGCGAAAATCGGCGGATGGCCCAAATCCTGCCAAAAGTGTCGCCATGCATGCCTTTCCCCTCCCCACCCACCCCATTCCAGCAACGCAATCAGCCAGCCGCCCGAATCCCACATGAAGCCGGAAGAGAGAGGGGGAAGATGCGGATGACCGATGTTCTCCCGCATCGGTTTGGCGAATTGTCTCCGCACGTCCGCAGCGGCGCGCGCGCGCCGGGGCGGGCCCGCCTAACGCGCGCGGGCCGCGCGGCGCCACTCAAGTGGTGGAGCCCGTCAGACCCACGTAGTGAGCGTTAATGCCATACTCGTGCCAAGAGCTCCTGCACGCTGATTGCGCACTTTGGATTGACCACGCAGCAGGGCCAACGCAAAATAAAGCAGCGGACGCGCGGTCGCCAGCAATGAAGCAGATGCAACGCACGTTCGTGCGAGCGCGAAGAGGGCGGATAAAACTGACGACGCGGTGGCCGCTTGCAGGTAGCGCTCTGCCGTATAGGCTTGGCGCCACCGAGCAAGCCGCAGGCGCGAGGGGCGTCTTCCGCGGCCGCGTGCAAGTCATTCGCCCCTGCGCCCCGTGGTCTGACAGCCTCAAGGTTCAACCCTGAGGCCAGATTGGCGAACGCCCAGAGCTCAAATCAAACAGTTCAATCATGCGCCGAAGCCACTCTGCCCAACAACTGTGAGCGGATCGGCGGATCAGAAATGTTGGAACACCTGTTCTAACGGCCCCACTGCAGATCTGTCCGAGCAGCGAGCGCCCAGGGTCGGATAGGTTCGACCGGTCTCCGACGCAATGACAAAAAACACATGAGACACAAAATCTCACCGCTGGAACCAAGGCGATCGCAAGGCAGCAGCGCGTCACTGCGACGAGGCGCCAGAGGCCCCCCACGTCTGAAGAGCATGGTCAAACGCAAACTGAAGCAGAAGAGCTGCCATCAGCGGCCAGCCACAAACCTGACCGAGGCCAGAATTGCACGCAGTAGCGCACGGGGCAGCGGGGGGCGGAACGTAGGAGGATCGACCACCTTCCACTGCTTGGCCACATCCCAGGCTTCCGACAATGGGGCGTGCCAGTTGGGGGACGGAGACTGGGCGCCATGGGTAGCGGGAGCCAATATATAACGCGGGGGGGGGGGGGCGCGCAACGAAGCTACGCCGCGAATATGGCGAGAAAACCAGCAGCCAAGAGCCAGCCGCGGTGAAAAGTGGCAGGCGCGACGCGCGATTTCCCTACCAGCCGCAGCTCAAAGGCATCGGCCGACTTCGATCGTCGATCAAGGTGGGAAGCATCGGAAAAAGCGCGCGAAGCGAACGCGCGGGTCGCGGGGGCGAGCTGAGTAAAAATGAGGCCCGACGCAGCGGCGCCGCGGCATCCGCGTGGCGAGCGCAGAGGCGGCACTCGCACCGCAAAGAAAACCCCAGGGTAACACATGTCAGTTCCTCGCCGCCCCTCCGCCTCCGCCGCGAGACGAAGTGCGGAGGGCGCGGGGCGACCCAGCGAGACTGCCGAGGCCGTGGCCGAGGCCACGCGGGTCATCCGGACCTACGAGGAAGACGTGGCTCAGCGAACAGTTTGCCAACGAGGGCACGGCGCGGCGGTGGCTCCAGCACGAGATGCCCTCGATCTCCGCCGTGATGAGGTCCGCGCGCGACCTCGGGGTCGTCGCGGTCGCTGGCTGGCGACGCAAACGCCCCGCGTACTCCGCGTGAACGCGACTGACTTACGCACGTTTTGTGCGCCTCCGCCGCCTGACAGTGCCATCCTGTGGCAGTATCTGACGGGGGCTGCCGCGGGCGCGGAAGCGAGTGCCAGCGCGTCGCCCCGTGGCCGCCCCGCCGCGGGCGAGATCGAGAAGCTCGGCCGCGCCCCCGCAGCTGCCACCAGCCACAGGCCCCGCGCGGCGGCCGAGAGCACGTTGGGCGCCCTCAGCCCCACCAGGCGTCTGGGACACTCGGGTCGGGCGAAGGGGGATAGCAAAGGGGGGGGTTGAGAATGAGCTCGCGTAGCTGATTTGCCCGGCGCCTCCCGGCGCCGGAGGCGGCTAAGCATCGCGGAGCGGGCTCCTCGGTGAAGCCGAAACCAGCTGCATGCAGCAAATTTCGCACCACCCCCTTCCCAAATCCCCCACTTTCGCCTGGCCCGAGGCACAGGGCGGCAGCGACCGTCGCGACGGCGCTGCAGGCTGCGCGGGCAGGACCAGGACAGCTCGACCCCGCATCGGGTGCCGCGCGGCTGCTGAGGTCATCGCTGGAGCTACTCGCGCACTGGGCCAAGTGGGCGCCGCGCCGCGCAGCTGGGCCGAATGCCGCAGGTTGCGCCGCGCAGCCCGTGCTACGCCCGCCTGGCCGGCGGGGTTGACAGTTGGGCAACCCGCCGCTTGCTAGCTGCCAACGACTTCGCGCCCGAGGCCGCCGGCTGCGCGGCGTCTTGTGCGACGGCGTCGTGACCCAGGCCACAGCGGCGAAGTGTGAAAGCGATGCGGGCTTGCGCCCTCGCTGCGGGCTGGCAACCGAGGACCGCGAATACCTTTTTCGGCTGCGCCCAGCGCGGGCGGGCCCGCGCCGCGCCGCGCTCGCAGCCGCGCCGCGGTCGAAAAACGCGGCCAGCGGGGGACCGGCGGGGGCCGCCCCCGGCGGGGGTCGCACAGACAGGGGCTTCGGCGTCGCGCCGCTTCTCGCGTCGAGGGGAGCCGCCAGGAGCGAAGGCCCGCAGCGACCGCTAGGAGCACCCCGCCGCGCAGTGTGGGGCGACGGAACATGCCTCCTCTCCACTGACCCGCCGCTGGCGCGAGCGGCCTATAGGGTCTGCGGGTCGACGCTCTCGGCGCCCAACCTCCCGGCCCAGTCGCCGGGCCGCGTGCGGCGAAGTGGGCCGAGGCTCCGGCGGCTCCGGCGGCGGCTCTCGCAGTCGCGGGCCCAATCGACCACGCCCCGGATAGCCTGTGGACGGCGCGGGCGCGCGCTCATGCCAACGACGGCGCCAACGCGCTGGGCCGGGGGCGCGCCAACCCGAGACGCGCGCCGGCGGCGCCGCGCGCGACGACCATCTCCAGGCTCGCAGGGCGACAGCTCGCAAGACGCCAGCGGAGGCGCGCCGCCGCGGGCTCAGCGAGCGGGGCCGCCTCTGCCACGCGGCGGCCGACGGCTGCGCCGGCGCCGCCGCGGCAAGCAGGGCGCCGGCGCCAGATGCGGCGCGCGCCCGCCGCCCGGAGCAGAAGCTGCTGGGGGCCGCGCCGCGCGCGACGGCCGCCGCGGAGCGGGCCGACCTAGCGGCGGCGCCGCTGGCCGCGCGCCGCCGTCGACGCGACTGCGCGGGGCGCGCCGCGGGGCCAGGGCTCGCGCGGCGCCTGCGTTGCGGACGTCTCGCCCGCCGGGCGTCTCGCCCGCCGCCGCTGCTAACGCCCGCGCGAACCGGGCGTCGGCAGGCCGCGCCTGAGCGGGCTGGGGGGCAGCGCCCCCCGCCGCTCGGTCTGGGCAGCCCGCGGGGACCCAACGGCGGGGGCTCCGAGCAGCTCGTGGAACGCGGCCGGGGCGCCCCCGAAACGGACCTTGCCCGCCCCCTCAATTGGCCGCGTGGGCGAGCGCCAACGCGAGGCGCCCGCGGCGGGGGGCGCGGAGGGGAGAAGCGCGGCCCTGCGCGGGGACAGACGGGGCCCCTTCCCCCTCGTGGCCGGCAGAACATGCGAGAGGAGTGGAGCAATGAAGGCGAGGAGAAAGGAAGGCGAGGACAAGGAGAAACTAGAAGTGAAGGATCTGGATAAGAAAACACCGCTTGGGGCTGCGGCTCCAAGAACAACGCGACATGCATAAGACGGGAACGACGCGGACACGACGCCCGGCCACGCCGCGCACCCCAGGACCAGAAAGGCAGCAGCAGCAGAAACGATTTACGTAACAAGAGACAGGGGAAGCATGATGCGGCCCCGCCCTGGCCCGGCCCTCGAACGAAACAGCGGCGCGTCGCCGATCCAGGTGCGCAATGCGCGCCCGGGCCAGCGAAGCTGGAGTGCGATCTTAGCATGAAGGACCTTCTACTAATCGGGCCCATGCTACATATTGCACAAGCGAATCGGGCTAGGCACGGAGGACCATCCACTGACCGGGCCCTTAATGACAAGATGCCTGGCAACAGAAAATTCGAATAGAGCGCGAAACCGTTCACTTGCGCACCCTGCTGTCCGATGTCTGCTGCTCCGCGAACCCAACTCTTGGATGTGACCCGCTCGCTGGCGTGGCTCGCTCTTCGCATCTCCCCCCCTGAGAGGATGGCAAACGAACCTTCCATCGGCGTGCGGAACCCGTGACTGCGAGCATCGGATGGAGTAAACATGCGAGTCGCAGATCTCCGTATGGACGTTGCTGCTGCGGGAACTCGGCGCTGTCTTCTCGCGCCGTTCCTCGCTCAAACTCGCTGCGGAGCGTCAGGGGGGAGCCTGCGGGCCGTCTGCTACTCCGCATGCTGCGAGCAGCTCGGAGCCGAGCGATGATCGACACACGAGCTTGCGCGATCTGCTCTCAGCGTCGGGCAAGCGCCAGATCTGCTTGCCAGTATTGCGGCACTTGCCCAGAAACATGTATACGACGCCACGCACGCCACGTCCTGTCTCCTCCTCGCGCTGGAACGAGCCGTCGCTGCGCGCGCAGATCTGACCCGCGCGCGCCATCGCCCATCGCTGGGAAGGCGATGCGCGCCTCGATCTTCTGCGCGGTCAGAACAATGGAGTTGAGCTGCAATGCGCGTCTGGTAGCAGCTTGCTCTTGGCCCGCTGCAGCGCAGCAGCGCGGTGTTGCGCGAACGACGCGTGGGCGGCTGCTCCGGGGTCAGGGACTGGGACTCCTCACGGCCCGTCGGCCTTCGTCTTGACCAGGACGACGTGCCCGATGGAAATCAGCGCATCGATGCGCTCGTCCTGGTCGAGCGTCACTGTGCCATGGGCGCTGCGGTGCTGGTGGACTTCGCAGTTGAGGAAGTCGTCGTAGTACCCTTTCACCTTGCCGGCCGGAGACGCTATCGATGTGGCCGATGCGTCGGCGCGCCGGGACAGCATGGGCACTAACTCTGAAACGCGGGCTCCACGGTGCCAGTCGACTGGTGTGTGACCTCGCGCGCAGGGCCATCGCGCCGGCATAGCATCGCAGTCCTGCACCTGGGCGAGAGCGCGACCCCGGCGAGCTTCAGGGAGAAAGCCCCAGGCGCATCCTCGCAGCCAGTGCCTCGCTTGATGCAGCGCGGGCACTCGGTCCGCTCGTCGAAGGACTCGCAGCCTGGAACCTGCCCGAGGATGGCAACGCTGCCGGGCGGCTGGGCAAGGTCAACCTTTCGTGGCGCTTCGCCCTGCTCCTGCATCTCGGCAAAGATCGCACCCTGCAAGAAAGTCTTCAACGTCACGTCCACGGCACTGCACGCCCAGTCTGGGCGACTAGCCGCTTCCGCGAAAGAATGCGCCGGGGCGCACGCTCGCTGCGCCGGCAAACGTCTGCAAGGCTCCGGCGCCCCTGTCGCGGAAGTCTCTCAGCGCCGCGCGGCGACGGGTGACCTGGGCCGCCCTGCCGCCGGGCCCCCTGCGGTGCTCCTACTTGAACGCGAGTCTGGAGTCGACGACGTTCCAAGCGCGCCTTGGGAAGTCCAACGATTGATGTATTTGTGCATGACCAAGACCGCGAGCTCCGCGAGAATGGCGGCGGCCACCTCCATGGAGAGCCTCAAAACCTCGTCTTCGCGCTTGGCCGCGGCGGTCTTGGCGGCGGCATGCACTGCAAGCGCGGCTGCGATTGCGCGACGCAACGTAGTTGCCCTCGCGGCAGCTCAGGAATACCCGTCGCACTCCAGGGCCCAAGTGCAACTCCACGCGTTCTCCCCCGCCCTCCATCTGCCCGCGCCTCTAGCTCGGAGTAGTCATCTCATTTCGGGGGGCGCCGCGCAGGCAATTGCGGCGCTGCGCGTGAATGCGCCGACGCTGGCGCTGCTCCTCCAGGTGCTGGGGCCGCCCGCGCGGCCGCTTCGCATCGCGCGCCCCATGGGCGCCCGGGCGTGCCGGCCGGCAAACCACACGGCCACTCCACAAGGGGGGCACGTGGGTTGACGAAAACCAGATCGATGGGAGACTCCGTCATCGATTGCGACGCGTCTACCGCTACGGACTGCGGCGGCAATGCTGCACTCGATCCATCTTTTTAATGGGTGCCGAGCGCTGACAGTGACAGCGCGTGGGCCCTGTTCGGCAATTGCACGTCGGCAGGCGTGGCAGCTGGCACCGCGGCTCGGGCGTTGACGTCGCGCGCCCCCCAGCCGCGCCCTCGCTATGACTCCAGCGGGAAAGCGCCAGCCACTGCGGCCAGGCGCTGTGGAGCCAGCGATGGTGGGCCGCTGATGCAGCTGGAACTGCGGGCGCTGTGGGTGCTGAATTCTCCGCTGCCGCCGCGTGGATTGCCCGCGTAGATGCCCTACTTGGGAGCGGAAGATTCACACTCATACTTTGACGGGGCTATTTCCAAAAGGAAACGGGACTTTCAGCAAAGTGATGTTGATCTGTTGCGCGACAGCCGCGGCGGCGCGTCCGAATTGCCGAGCCACGTCCTGCGCTCGCGCCGTGAATCCTCCGTCAAGGGGCATCTGCGACTCGCTGAAAACATGTCCAAGGATAACCGGTTGCCAATGCAGCGCGACCCTGATTACTCGAGCAAATGCATCGCGGGGCGGATATGGCAAGGAAAGCAAAAATCCCCCCGCCCCCCGCCCCCCGACCGAGAGCCCTGGCCCCGCGACCCCAGGGCTTGACTGAGGCAGACCGCGGCCGCTACTAAAGCGAGAAGGCGGCTTTAGTAAAGCGGCGAAGCGGTTTAACCCAAGCGAAGAAACGGCTGCGCTACTGCGAGGAATCGGCTTCAGCACAGGCGCGCCGTTCAATGCATCAAAAAAACCACTACCAAAGCAGAGAGAAAGCTTTTGTAAAGCGGGCACGGCTGGGGCAAAACTGCGCGCAGACAACTTCGCCCCTGGAATAAAATCTGGCGCGGGACTCCAGGAACGAGGGCGGGGCGCAAGTTCGCCCGTGGGTCCGGGCCCTATCGCCGCCGTCGCCGTGACGCTCGACGTCGCCGCCGTCGTCGTTGCCAACGTCGTCGTCGCCGTCAGCGCTGACGTCGCCGCCGGCGTCGCCGTCGCCGTCGCCGTCGCCACGACGCCCGCGCATTCGCGCCATTGCCAGCGGACGGTCGCTCGCGACCACGCGCGATGGCGCTCGCATTTCCGCTTCTCCGCGTGGACATCGGCATTTTTCTGTGCTCTCATAACAATTCGAATTAATGACGGGCGAAGCCGATGAGGGCGATGAAATACCCGCCCAGCTTGACCCATGCCTCTGGCCAGATGCCTGCCAGGCGCCGTCGGACGCGGCGCAGGGCGCTGCTGCCGTTGATGCTGGCGCGGGCGCAGGCCACGATACTGCCGAAGCTGGAGTCGGCTGGCCCGCGTTCCAGGGATCTCTGCGCTGCGCGGGGTCGCCGCTGTCGGGCCCCAGAACCGCGGGTTCGGACGTTCCGCGGGCGCCCCTGGTCATCCAGACCGAACGGGCCCCTGGTGCCAGTTATTGGGCGACTGGTGCAGGTGCTCCGCGGTGCATGCCCCAGATGCGCGAACGGTGGGAACGCTGGCGCATGCGCGGCGGGGGCGCCGCTGAGGCCGGGGCGCGGGCGCGACGGGGGCGCCCTCGCAAGTGCCGACGGGGCCATCGCGCACAAAGTGCTCATCTGAATCGCGAACGCGGCACTCGAGACGGAGCCCGCCGAGCTTGGCGGCCAAATCTCAGCCCCAAAATCCGACGCCTGCCCTTTCCGTTGCCCCAGCCCTGCCAGAAGCCGGCGAAGGTTCCGCGGAAGTGGCTGTCGGCAAGAATGGCTGGCGGCCAGGAAGGCGCGGCGGCCTACTTCCGTGGCCCTCCCCCTTGCGCCCGCTGACCCCCCGCGCGCGGCGCGCGGGCATGTCGCCGCCGAGAAGGCGCAATCGAGGCTCGGCTCGCTCGTCGGCCCAAATGATGCGCGCCGCGCTGTCCCGCGGGGATCTCGTCGCCGAATGATGGTGCCAGAGTCGGTGCCCGAGTCGAACCCCGCTGTTGGACGCGCCGCCCGCGGCCCAGCCGATGCGTCGGCGTTGGCGGCCAACGGCGCCGAGGATGGACTCGGCGCAGCTCCCGGGGCTGAAGGACCCATGCTAGCCCGGCTCGATCTGGCCCCAGTGCCACAGGCACTTTGATTCTGATCGCGCGCGGGATCGCCCGCGATGAACGCCGAGGCGGCTGGGCGAGCGCATTGCCGAGGCGAGAGTGCACGGCGAGTCTTTCATCTCATGTCCATATCTGCGTAGCTGGCCCTCGCGCGCGCAAGCCGTGGCGCGGCTGTCGGGCAGGCCGCGCTGTAGTGCTGCAGGATCATGACGAGAAGGGCGCTGCCACGCAGCAGGGTAGCTGAGGCCCCCGTAGACGATCACAAATTTACCGGCCTGCTGCGCTCTGCCGCGGAGGATGTCGAACCTGGCGAGGAGGCCGCGCGTTCCTGCGGCTGCCCGTTGACATTCATCAGAGCCGACACCGCCTGCCCACGTCCCCCCGGGCCCCGCCTTCTGGGAGAGCTGCGCGCGAGGTAGGTCCTGGGCGCCGTTGGCGCGGCCACTTTGGATGGGCACAACTGGCGGTCACTCGCCCACGCGCTCGCGAGCCCCGTTGGTCATGCGAACGAGACGTGGGCCGCCTGGCGAAACTCGTTGGGGTCTGATTTCGCCGCTGACCAAATCGTCCAGCCGCGCCCACCGATGGAAATGCACGCGAGCCTGCTGTTCGGATGCGGAGGCGTCGCACGTTGTTACACTGCCTCCGCCGCCCGCGCCGACGCTGGCCATGCAGCTGACGGCAGCGACTACGCCCGCTCCGACGGTCTTCAATCCCGAGTGGGGCCCCCGTCTAGGCGTCGCGACAACCATGGTACCCGCCAACGGCGATGTTCCAGTAGTGGCTGTCGAAGCCGTCGTGGGCATACG
>CAUYUJ010016721.1:210126-212626 GCA_963575745.1 Prorocentrum cordatum | reverse complement strand
GCGGAGGGCAGAGGCAAGGATTGGAGGCCTGAGGAGCGGGAAAGAGGGTGAGGGGGAGGGGGAGGGAGGAGGGGAGGGAGAAAGGAATGAACGCGGGGCGTCGTCTTTCCAACACGGAGACCCAACGCTGCAGGATGGCTGGGAATCAAAACGACGACCTCCGCATCCTGATACCTACCCGTGCTGGTGGCCACGCGCGCCCCCCGCGCGCAGACCCGCCTGCCAGTGCGAGGGACACAGGGGGCGCGGGTAAGCAAGTTGCGAAATGCGCACTCGCGACGAGCACCGTCGCAAGCACCCTGAAGGTCAGGGGGCGTCGTCGTCGTCCTCCTCCTCCTCCTCGTCCTCCTCTCCTTTGTACTTCCCCTCTTCATCCGACTCCTCATCTGGCGGTTCTCAGATGAAGCCAATGGCCGCCAATAGTATCTACCACAAGTGACTTACGAGGGAGCCCCCAGAATGCGATAGTACTAGTTCTGAGGGGGGCGGCAGTGAGCAGTGGTGTAGGACTACCCCTATTTTTATCGGTGGCTTCCATGCTTCAAGCAAGCTCAAAGACCCCCAAGCCCAAGCGCCCCAAAGATGGCTCCAAACGAACTCTGATTCGATGCCCAAGATGGGCCAGGCAAGCCGCCAAGAAGCTCGCATATAGGTCCCCAGATCAGCCACTGATCGGATCCGCTCGAGCTCGCTTCAGCATCGTGTAAATCGTTCAGCGCGAGCTCAAAAGATACTTTTCATGGTTGACTCCAGGGTCTGCTCTCCATAATGCCGAACCTCGATTTGACGGACGGCCCCTGTTTGTTTCACTGGTTTCATGTGCTCCAGCACTCCCTTTCTCTGAATCACTCGCCTAGGCAAGCGCGAGGCGTCAAGAAGTACACCCACAACGAATAGGTGGGGATCCAAGCGCAATGCGAACACCCACCGCGTCGCGACTCCCTCGTGGGGACGAGGTGGAGGCATGAAGAGAGGCAGAGGAAGAGGACGGAAGGCTCCATGAAGACGCACATCGCACATATCACATATCAATCGCAAGATCATGCGACACGAATCCAGGGAGGAGGAGGAGGAAGCGAGGCAAGGCATCAATACCCCCTGTACAGAGCAGGAAGAGGCAGAGGGGGAAGGAGGAGGAGGAGGAGGAGGCGGAGGAGGAGGAGGAGGAGGAGGAGGAGAAGGAGGAGAGGAAGGGATGTGAGACGCTGGCGAGCTGCCGCTGGAGGAGGTGCGGGGGACCACGACGAGGAGACGGCGAGGGAAGAGGGGATGAGCCTGTTTTCAACCACCACCACCACCACCACCACCACCATAATTTGGAGGGGGAGGGGGTCCTCCTCCTCCTCCACCTCCTCCTCCTCCTCTCCTCCTCCTCCTCCTCCTCATGCTCCTCCTCCTCCTCCTCCTCTCCCTCCTCCTCCTCCTCCTCCTCCTCCTCCTCCTCCTCCTCCTCCTCCTTCCCTCCAACTTGTGGTGGTGGTGGTGGCGGAGGCGGAGGCAGCGCGGGGCAGAGCGACGCGTCCGAGAGACCCTGGCGAACCCCTGCCCTCCCGCGGGGGGGGGGGCGCGTCTGTCTGGGCCCTCCTGGGGGGCCGACGCGCGCCCCTGGGCATGGGCGGGGCCCGGGACGTATCCGAAGCCTGCATTCCCTGACCTAACCTCGAGCTCGCGGAAGGGGGGTGGGGGGGACTTCGCAGAGCCCCGGCGTCGTGTGATGCTGAGCTCTGCGGCAGTGTGGACACAGGCAGTCCAGACCTGAGTGGGCCATGGAAACTACGGGGCCGTTTTTTTACTGGTTCCGTTCTGCTGTTTTTGTTGCCGGTTCCGACGCCGTTTTTTTACCGGTTCCGTCGCCGTTTTTTGACCGGTTCCGGCTCCGGTTCCAATCCTGGAGCCGTTTTTTTGCCGTTTCCGGTCGAAGTTTTTTGTGCCGTTTCCATTTTCACGGGACATTTTTTGGAAACGGTGAAAAAACGGCCCTGCCATTTCTGGGGCCCACAATGGTCCAGGACCGGCCCCCTCCCCGGGGCGAGCGTCTCCTCTCGGGTCGTTCTCTGACGGTCCTGGGGCCGGGCGAGACGAGGTAGGGGCCACCAGAGGCCGAGAAAGAACAACAACCGCTCGAGGTGTCTTCTTGTCGCGAAAGGATTTACCAGCCTGGAGCATATCCCTATCCCTGAGCTGGGCACCGCCCCATCACAATGCCAATCTTAGGGATTCCCTTACGGCAGGTTCGTGTCGTGCCGACCCCAGCGTTGGTTTTTGACACCGCAGGGATCGTTCAACCTTGAACGATCGGCTGCTGCCGCAACGTCCGATCGTTCAACATCGATCGATTCTGGGTCGCCGGCGGCGTTCAACCTTGAACGCCCGCGCTGGGGTCGCCGCTGGTCGACACGACGCAAACCTACCGTAGTTTTTCAGGGCGCTTCCCTAAGATTGTCATCGCCTTTTGGCGTGTCAGTCTTAGGGATAGGGAGAAGTTCGAGGCTGGTGAAGG
>CAUYUJ010016721.1:202626-205126 GCA_963575745.1 Prorocentrum cordatum | reverse complement strand
CGGCGTGGTGAGGGCCGCTGGAAAGGCCAGCGCGAAGCAGACCGGGCTAGGACTGCCTATGTTTCCCCCTCCCCCCTCCCCCCCCTTCCCATCCACTTCACTCCACTCCACTCCACTCCCCTCTCCCTCACGCCTCTTGTGCATCGCCACCTCCATATCCTTGTCAATTTCCCCTCTGGCACGGTCCTACAGTGTTCAGCGCGGGCCGCTGCCCAACGGATGGGAAAAAAGAGTGACCGAGACAAAGGAGGAGTGAGGGAGATGAGGAATAATGGGCACGTGGCCGAAAAGGAACAAGGCGAAGGCAAAAAAAACAAGCAATGGAAGACGGCGTGCCTCTGTCTGTCCCTGCCCCCGTCCCGTGGAGGACCCCCCAAGAACACAAGCACTAACTCTCAGAGGTCTGCGAAGACCTCTAGGGTCGGCGCTGGCCCCCCTCGCCAGAGCAGCTGCCAGGGGAAGCTCAGCGCCGACCCAGGAAATCTGCGCGGATCGGGTGCCGCTTTTGTTCTTCGACACCTCCATCCCCGCATTCCGCTCTCCGCAACCTACCTTTGGAGGGTGAACAGGGGGTCCGGCGCAGGGTCTTGGCAATGGTGTGTTCATGGGCCATGCATAAGCGATACATCATCGTTTGCTGTGTTCGGCGGGGGAACCAATTGAAGTTCCCCGCCTGCACCCATGCGCGATACTTGCGGGTAAACGAAGCAAGGGGTGCGGGGGGCTCGGGAAACGCGACGAAGGCAACATTCGCTGAGGGCGCAAAAAAATGAAGTAAACGAAAGCGGCGAGGTGAGGGTCAAAATCTGCCAAGCCAGTCCGACAAGCGGACAATTGCGTCTCAGTTTTGGGGATCTTGAAGGCCAGGGAAAAACGTGAATTCACATTGTGGGGAACAGCAACATGTAAATTCACACTCTAAGAAAAAAAGGAAAATGTTTAACCACATGTTGGAGAGAAACGGAGAGAGAGAGAGAGAGAAATAAAGAAAGAACAAGAGAGAGAGAGAGAGAGAACAAGACAAAAAACACAAATCTGATTTCACAGATTGGAATTTGGTGTCGGAATATTTATGATGGGGCCAGAGTGTGAATTCACAGTTTGGAAAAAGGGAAATGTGAATTCACATGTTGGGAGAATCGCGGGACCCATTCCAAATCTGTCTTGGGGGTCGACAAGTCATCGTTTGGGAACACACGCGACCATAAATCGCACAATCAAGGCACACTTGCACTCCACTTCGCCGCCCCACGCGCAATATGCCAGAACGCCCGCCCGCATGAACGATCGTGGATGGACGGCGCGATTGCCAACGCGGGCAACGCGAGGGAATGAACGACTTGCCCTTCATGACCGCCAACATTGGATGCCAACCATACCCATTCACATACATGAGCGATACATGGAGCATAGTAATGAGTGGCCTCCGCGCAAGCGCGCTGAACAAAAAAACTCGAAGAGTAGGAAAAGCAAGCCCTGGCGCGCGCGCGAGAGCACGTAGGAATAATAATACACGCTCGCAAACTAGGCAAAATGATCCCCTCCGCGCGCGCGCAAGTCATGTATTAAAAACCTCCATGTACATGGGCCATTCAGCCCCCATTGAAGACCCCATGTTGCAAACGCTCCCTCTCACACTCCAATACCTGCCCTCCACTTCCGCCGCCCGCCCAGCGGGCTCACGGCCAGCAGCCAGCAGCCCGCATCCTGACTTCACCACTCGGCGTCGACGCGGCAACTCTCGTTGTGACCAGACGACGACCACGCACCAGGTGATAGATTGACCACGCATGGCCGCGAGGAGTGCTGGTTTGGGGGGGGGAACTCCCTGCCCCAACCCCCCTCGTCGGCCAAGGATTAAAACGCCCCTGCGCTCGGCTTCACCGGGCCCCCTTTTCTGCAGGACGCCCCCATGGGACTCCTCCGTGGGACTCTCACGCACACGCCTCCCCCCCGAGGACTCCCCCATGGCACTCCCCCGTATAGGACTCCCCCCTAGGACTCCCGCAATGGACTTGGACTCCCCCGCGGGACTCCCCGTAGGACTCCCCCGTAGGGCTCCCCCGTAGGGCTCCCCCATGGGACTCCCCCATAGGGGTCCCCCGTAGGACTCCCCCGCAGGACTCCCCCGTAGGACTCCTCCCTAGGACTCCCCCAATGAACTTGGACTCCCCCACGGGACTCCCCCGTAGGGCTTCCCCGTAGGACTCCCCCGTAGGGCTCCCCCGTGGGACTCCCCCGTAGGACTCCCCCGTAGGACTCCCCCGCAGGACTCCCCCGTAGGACTCCCCCAAGAGGGCCTCGGCCCGCGCGCAGGGACCGCTGCGCGCATTCGATGGCACACTTGTGACATGTCCTTTACACCTCCAGGGTTGAGGTCGCCTTTTACATCTCCAGAGTTGAGGTCTGGAACACAATTTAGGCACAGGGATATCAAAATAACAAGGAATTTCAATCATAAGGAATTGAAGCATCCAGGTTGCCCCGTACAGATCGCAGA
>CAUYUJ010016721.1:172257-202526 GCA_963575745.1 Prorocentrum cordatum | reverse complement strand
ACTACTACTACTACTACTACTACTACTACTATTACTACTACGACTACTGCTGTTACTGCTACTACTACTACTACTACTACTACTGCTACTACTACTACTACTACTACTACTACTACTACTACTACTGCTACTACTACTTATGTATCCCTCTCCTCCTCGTCCTCCTCCTCCTCCTTCTCCTCTTTCTCCTCCGCCTCCTCTTCCTCTTCCTCCTGTTTGATATCCTCCTTCCCCTCCTCCTCATCTTGCTCCTTCCCCTTTTCCTCATCCTCCTCCTCCTCCGCCTACTCCTCCTCCTCCTCCTCCTCCTCCTCCTCCTCCTCCTCCTCTTCCTCCTCCTCCTCGTCCTCCTCTGGCGTGACTAAACCTTCACTGGTATTGGAACTCTCTCAAAACCTCCCTTGGCCACGCAGGCCCTCTATGCCCTTCGATGTATCTTCGAACGTGTTGGAAGCAATTTTGGGCCGCGTGGGCGCCGCCTGGGGCGTGTGGAGCGCCGCTGTTAGCAATTGGTGGCGGTCTTGGAGTCTGTCGGGGGCCCTGTGGGCTATCTTGGTCGGGCTCACAACCGTTTGGGACGCATCGGGGCCGCTTCGAGGGCACCCTCTGGTTGGGCCCCCAGGGGCTCCATGGGCACCCTCTGGTTGGCGTCTGAGGCGGTCCTGGGGTCGTTTGGGCCGTCTGAAAACGCCCAGGGCTCAGCAAGGCTTCTCCACACACGTGACTTGCAAGAAGCACTAAGAGAGGGCGGGGGCCTCCTCCTCCTATTCCTCCTGCTCCCTCCTCCTCCTCCTCCTCTTCCTCCTCCTCCTCATCCTCCTCGCCGCTTCCCATGGTCGCAGCTCGCGGCTGGCCGCATCCACCGCTCTCCTAAGGTATTGGCGGCCCGAGCGCGCCCAGCCCTGAACCTCGCCGTCATTGAGTTGGGCGACCGAGCTCGGCACAGGGCTTGTCCACAGTCCGAATCATGGAAACGACAGGGGAAAACGGGACGACGCCTGGCAACCTCCGAAAACGGTTGGGGAGCCAGCGTTGACCTCTCATGAAGTCTCCCACTGCACCTCCGCCAGATTCCGCCGAGCTTCCGCCAGCGGCACCGTCCTCGGTTTACTTGCGTTGGCTTTCGCCGAGGGCGAGAGGTTCACCCATCGAGTCCTCATATTGGATCCTTAGACACCTCAATGGTGCACGGCGGATCGGGCCAAAACTTGCATCCAAGAGTCAGATCGGCCAGGAATCGAAACTCCTAAATTGGCCAAGCCAAACTTGCTGCTGGCATATCACTGGCCAAACTTGCTGCTGGCACATCACTGACCCCTCCCGCGAACGACGCTCCATGACTTCCGAAACCGCCGGCCTTGAAGGCGAAGTGATCTCATTCTTGGGCGCAAAGACAAGGCGAGGTGCAGCAGCAGTAGTCTTGCGGATGGGGCATCGTCGGGCCTCCCCTCCGACGAAATGCCGCACGGCATCTGAGGTAAGGAAAATCCGCCCACCCCTCTGGGAGACTAGCGTCTGAAATCACTTCCTCCCCACATCCCCCCGGCAGAGAACGGGCAACTCGCCACATGTAATGCCCAGTACCCTCGCCTGTTCGACAAGTGGCCCCGATTGACATATCTGCCACTGGCAACAAGGAGGGTTCCACTCTCCCCGAGTGTTCATCTGACAAGTGACACAAATTGTCGAATGGGTCATCGGCGGCAGCATTGACAGGACATCTCTGATCCCAGAAAGGGGAGATATCTGGCAAAAATGGTTAAACCACCTAGTCCCGACGATCTCCCAGGCGAAAAGGACGGGGACCACGTGAGGTGAGGACCTCAGTACATGGACCCAGAGTTGCAAGGAAATCTCAAGCGAAACGAACAGTCAACGGCAGCTGCGAACCCCGAACAGCGAGGAACGGGATAGGATACAGTGAGGCAAGAGCATCGACTAACTCAGAATAGCGATGATGCATCGGGCGAAGATGGCTGGACGACCCCAGGCCAGCTCATATCCAAGCCCAGAGGTGTGACGGAGTGTGAAGCGAACCTGGCTGGACCAGCTCAGGTCAGGGCATCCGTGGGCCCTGAGTCGCAAGAGTGAGGAGAAGCTGTTTGGACCTCTCGCGTGCCTCGAAGCCCACAACTGCGAGGATGTTTCAAGCCAAAAGGGCTGGACCACCTCGGGACAGCGCGAGGATGTCGAAGCGAAATAGGCTGGACAATCTCTCGCGCGGCATCTCCAAACCCACAATTGCAGGAAGGCCTCAGGCGAGACCGAACGGACCGCCTCACAGGCGGCACCTCAAGGTCCAAAATAACGATTATGGCTTCGCCGACACCGATCCGGACAACTTCTCGCATGGGGTCTCCTAGCTCGACCCCCCCCCGCCTTCTGCCAAGGAGATGGTCCATCGAAGTTCCTTGTCGAACCCCATTTTGCCCATTCGTGGATGGGATCATCGTTACTCCTGGAAAAAATGTGCCACCTCGCCCAATCTACCGACCGCTAACCCGAGTCACTGTAACCCCCCACGATTCCAACCAAAACCCAATTGAAATACCCCCAAGCGGCTTCCCCATTGGAGCTCGGAGATGCGATGCGATCCATCAGAACCATGGTCATCGAAATAGCATGGTTCTGTAGATCCGCCACCGTGCCTCTGAGAACGGAGTGGGCGTGCCCTCAGGTTCTTACCCTGAGGAGTCGTTCAGAAACCCAAGCCCCACATCGCGAAATCTTCTCCTGGGGCTTCTCGCGTGACTGTTTCGGAGCGATGGGAGCCCCAAAACAAGCCAACGGGTCCCAAAGAGGCCCACGACGGACGCCAACGCCCAGAGACGCCAAAAGATTGCCCCAAGACACCTTACGTGGCCTCAAGACGGCCCATGAGGCCTCCAAGATGTCCCAAGAGGCCTCGAAGATGCCTCCCAAGAGGACCCTGAGAGGCACAAGTCATTGATTTGCGTCTGTTGCTTGAAAGATTTTGGCGTTCTCGCCTTGTTTCCTTTCCGAAGATCCCAGACGGCCCGAGGTCCCCAATACCATTCCAGGACTGCCCAAGAAAGAGGCCTCTCAGAGGCCCCAAGACGGCCCTCGAGCGCCCCAAGACGGCCCAGGAGGCGCCCGAGACGGCCCAAGAGGGCCCCATAACGGCCCCAAAAGTGGCCCAAGGGAAGGAACACGCACCGACAATGCTAGCGTTCCGCCCCAAGAGGCCCCCAGGAGGCCCCAAGAGGCACCCAAGAGGCCCGAAGAGGCTCCAAGAGGCCCCCAAGGGGCCCAACAGCGACCCCACGAGGCTCAAAACTGCCCCCAAGAGGCATCAAAACTGCATCCAAGACGCCCCCTAAAGGGTCCCCCACGAAATCCCAACGAACATCGAATTCGCCGGCCCAACGAGCCAGATCTGGCCCGTTGGGCCAGATCTGGCCCCACGCCTCGAGGCGTGCTAAGATCTCCGGCAACTGCTTGACAATATTTCTAGTTCGCGCGCACGGGGCGGCCCCTGGGGGCCCCCGGACGAAACGTACCCCGGCCGATCCCGGCCGGGTCCCGGGCGATCCCCAGGGGGGAGGCTACTTTTCGGCACCCCTCACGAGGATCGTGGCCTCCGAAGGGGGGGGGGCTGCAATCGACTACCCCCTCTCCCGCCCCAAAAGGCCCCAACCCAAAACGCCGCCAAGGAGCCCCAAGAGGCTCTCAAGAGAAGCCCCCAAGAGGCCCCCAAGAGGCCCCAAAGAACGCTCCAGGGCCGGCGGAATGAGCGAAGCGATTAAATAGGCTTCATACCCACGACCAACAGAGGTGCAACAGAGAATCAGGAGTCCAGGGTGCGAGGCTCAGGCCTGGATGTCTCACCTGAGCCCTTCCTGCCGTGCTCGGAAACGCATCCCGACAGCAAACGACTCAAACATACATCGCTCAATAGGGGTCGGCGGCAGAGGCGGCAGCCTTTAGATAAGCAGAAAGAAAAGAAAAGGAGGAGGAAGAGGAGGAGGAGAAAAAAAAAACGGAGGAGGACACACGCGCGAGGAATGAAGCGGACGACGACGACGGCGACGGCGACGGCGACGACGACGACGGAGGACAGTAAGGAGCACGAAGAAAAGGACGTCGACGAGGGGTGCCCTCGACGAGGGGTGCCCTCGACGAGGGGTGCCCTCGACGAGGTCCTGCACTAGCGAGAAAGACGCGCCGTAGAAGATTCTCCCGCTCGGGGGCCAGATTCTTGAAGAGCATGTTCAAAGGAGCTTTAAATAAAGCTCACGGGCGGCTTATAAGGGTGGGAGCCCCCTGACACCCCACCACCCTGTCACCCCAACACCCGAACCCCGACACCCAGCCGTCGTGCTCATCATCATCATCATCATCATCATCATCATCATCATCATCATCATCATCATCAACAGCATCATCATCATGATCATCATCAGCATCATCATCGTTATAATCATCATAATCATCATAATCATCATCATCATCATCATCATCAGCATCATCAGCATCAGCATCAGCATCACCATCATCGCCCACGCATACGGGCCAGAAGCACTCGCACAGCGCCATCAGATAGGTACACAACTCTTTGGTTGGTCTGCATATCGATTCTAGAGGGTTTGAAACTTATTGTTTGATAAAGAATATTATTATACGACGCATCGTAATGCAAAGAGCAATCTGAGACAAAGCACAAACTCAGAGAGAGCGATCTCCACCACCGCACCAACAGCACAAATCAGAGACAGTGAAGTCGGTGTCGTCGTAGTAGTCCGTGCACTCCCAATGAAAAAAGGCCCAGTGCTTGCAAGTAAACCCCGCGGCGTCCGTGGCCCACTGAGAGCCGCGGTTAGCGCAGTCGTCATTCTCCTCGTAGTGGTAGTAATATTGGTTGAAGTAATCGTCCATGCCGTAGTCCTCGTCGTCCGCGCCGTCCGAGCTGTCGCTGTCGCCGCCGATGGCATCGTAGCTGGAATCTCCAGAGATACTCGGGTGCGTCATCAGGCACGCGGCAGGGCAGAAGCCCAGGTCCTCCAACCTGTTACTGACCATGACGATGTCGTCAACACGGGTGAACTGGACGCCGTCGGACGACGGAGACGACCTGTACATCTTGCCGAGAGAGCACCCGCACGAGACCGGGCACATGAACTGGATCGAGGAAAACTCGCTCGCGCTGCAGAGGTCGGCGTTTAACAACACCCTGACCTCGTAAGATGCGAGGTAGTCGCACCCAGTCAGGTTCCGCGGGTGCGGTACGTCGCGCATCAGCTCCCAGTGGCCATCCAGGAACGATTCAATCAAACTCCCGTTCGAGATCCACCTGGCAAGCTCACGCCTCTTGCTGTCTTTAAGGTCCGGGAACACCAGTTGCACGGAGGCCTCGACAATGTCTGGAAATGCCACGTCGGTCGTGAGGTGCTCGAACAAGCCCGCTGCAAACGAGAGCCACCAGAACGCGTCTGGGGGCAAACCGCCACATTCGGCGGCGACGGTCCCGTTGACAAGGCACTCCTTTGAACTCTTCATGCTGCCATCGCCGCCAAAGATGATTGCATCTGGCTCAACATCTGCGCACCTGCCATCAGTGCTGTTCGCTCCAGTCGAGTTGGGTGCGGCCCCTCTGACGAAGCGCAACTCGTTGGATGTCATCAGCTGTGCCCGGCACGACTTCGGGCACCCGCCTCGCGGACTCTGGAAGAAGCCGGCGAGAGCCTTCTGGCCTTCGATCTCGTACGTCGGGGGCACGTGGCAGTTGCAGCGCACGGGGCACAGCGCCCTGAGCTGCGTCATCTCGCGCCGGGCACAATACCCCCAAGGAACCTCAGCGCAAGTTATGATGCTGGCGTTGCCCATCAGCTGCCGCAGGGCTGCGCGGTAGCTGGGCCTCTCCGACTTCGAGCCAAGATCGTGGCACACGAGGATGTTTGCCGCCAGCTGCAGCGGGCTGTCGCCGAGCTCCTCGAGGGCGTCGTAGCTGCTGGCGTCGAACGCTGTGTCTTGGACAAGCGCCGCCGAGTGGCCGAGAACGATAGCGGGGGGGTCCTCCACGCCGCCGTTGCGGAGCTCCTGCTGCTTGGCCAAGATGCTAGGATTCCAATCGAAACGGGGCTCAATGTCAAGCATCGACACCTCCAACACGGTGACTTCGTCCGCCGTCCAGGCGTCGGCATCATGGGACCTGGCCACGTAGATGATGCCGTTGGCTGAGTTCCGAGCGTACACAAAATCGAGCAGACTGTCCTGTGAGCACAAGATGTGATCGACTTGCTCCAGCTGCCAAAAGAATCGCTTGAGCACCAATTCGTTGGTGGCAAAGAGTGACACGCACACGAAAACCACCTTCAAGACCGGCGCCAGCACTGGCATGACATCCTTGATGCGATCCGTTTGGACAGCACTGGCCAGCACTCGTGCGTGGCACGGCAAAGGCTCCATATTGTTCAGCAGCGTCTTGAGCCGCCTGGGTGCCAAGCAGTCGTAGACTAGCTCGTCTAGTTCGATAATGAAGACTGTCGCCAGGCAGTTGAGGATAAGGTCATCGATGTTGCTGGTCTTGCCTTTTATTCGTCGACATCTGGGATGAGTGCTCTGGCCTGAATGGATGGCTGGAGTCTTGCAAAAAGAAGGCTTCGATGGCTATACCACCGCTTCGAAAAGAATCCCGTCGCACGGAGGGCTGGACTCCGTAACTCGCAAAGCGCGTGCACAGGCAGGTGCTCGAGCGGCGTGGCTGGCTGTGCGGGGTGAGGGGTGGCGGCACTACAATGAAGAGGGATTCAAGCGCAGACTCCGTGACAGCCATCACGGTGCCCGATCTCTGCACACAACTATACGATGAATGGTATCTGTCAGAAGATAACTATAGTCCGAAGTCTGCTGCCGCCGCTTCGTCGGCCGAGAAGTCATGCTCTGGGGCGACCTCAGCTCCTAGACTCGGCGATTCAACCTCCCGATCGCCGTGTGAGTCTGTGGGTGCGGCCGACGGGCGAGCGTATCTAATGCTGATGACTGGTGTCTGGACCGGTGCCGCGCGAGGCGGCGAGCTTGAACGAACAAAGAGGATGGGAAGAGAGAGGTCACGCGCGGCGGGGCCACGCGACAGAGGTAGCACAGGCGCCTTCAGTTCGTGATCATCAGGAGCTCCGTCTACTGAGCGAGCGCGTCGAGCCACGTCGACAGCTCCTCCTCGAGCCAGCCCGCTGGCATGACCCCCGTATGGATGATGGCCGAGCCCTCGCAGCGGAGGGCGGCGAGGATGTGTGGGCGCATGTCCCACTCGTTCATGGCGAAGAGGATCTTCGTGTTCTTCGTCTCGTGGCATTTCTCGAGCCTGATGAAAGTGACCGCGTCCTCGATCGTGGTCTTCGCTATCGTACGCAAATGATGACGCGGGGCACGGTGATGAGAGCCCAGGTAAAGCGAACACGCATCCGATGGATCTTTTCAAATCGAGCCGTAATGGATGACAATTTAGGACCCCTTTGTACAGTCAGATTAACCTGAGTGGTATCCGCCCGATCTAGCGACATGACGGCTTGGTAGAAATGCACGATGGCGCCCATCTCCTTGACGATGACTACGAGAAAGAGGATCTCTGCGATTATCATCAGCGTGGGCCCGCCCCTTACGAATTTCTGCACGTCCGACAAGACGCTTATCTGCCCAGCGGCGAAGTGCACCTTCTTATTGGTGCTGCAAACCTGCCTCGCCAAAGATTGCTTCGTCATGGGGTCCGCGAACTCTGAGTTGTGCGCGAGGCTCAGCCGAAACTTGAGCAAATTACTGAGCGTGGACGAATCAACGTTCGGTTTGAGCATGTATGTATAGACCACGAAGCAGAACGCGAGCTGGGATACGAGATTGACGACGTAGCCGAAGAGCAGCGTAAAGGACACGTTCCATCCGAGCTCGGGGAACCCGAAAAACATCATGCTGTCCCAAATCGACGTGTTGAGCTCGTACGTATCTGCCATATCCAAGTCGTCCGTCCAATCGGCCTTCTCGGGTTTCACCTCCTGGGGCTTCACCTGTCGGGCCGGGCGAAATGGGGGGATAGCAAAAGGGGGGCTTGAGAATCAGCTCACGTAGCTGATTGTCCTGGCGCCTCCCGGCGCCGGAGGCTGCCATGTATCGAGGAATAGGCCCCTCGGTGGGACTGAAACCAGCTGCATGCAGCAGATTTCGCAACCCCCCCTTTCCATATCCCCCCCTTTCGTTCGGCCCGAACCTGGGACTCCACGTCCAACTCCTCCCCCTCGTCAGCGCCTGGCTTCCGCGTGGCCGCGCTACCTGCCTCCCCCGAGAAGCGGTCCGCCGCCTGGCGCACGGCGCCCTCCCTCGGCTGCTCGAGCGCGTCGTCCTCGAGGCTCGGGGCGCTGAGCACCTGGAGTTCCACCTGGGGCTTGTCTGCGCGTGGCTCCCGAGCGGCAGCACTGGCTCCCGAGTGGTCGCGCTGGCGCTCCACCTGGCGTTCCGCCTCCTCGGCAGCGCCTGGCTCCGCGCTGGCTTGCTCGCCTGCTTCCCTCCGGCGGCGCCTGCGGGGCTTCTCGTTCTCGCCCTTGAGCGGCTGCGGGTCTGTCGGCTCCGGGGCTGTCATCGCCCTGCCTTCAAAGCTCTCCGACGCCCCGGGTGCATCGCCTTCGGGGCTGCGACGCTTTCGGCGCTTGCGTCCAGTGGTACTGCCCGTGGGCTCGGCAGCGTCCGGCTTCTGAGTGGCCTCTGGCTCCTGGCAGAGCACCGATGACACCGATGCAAGCGCCGATGTCATTGACTGGCGCATGCGTCGAGGCGTATTACCGATGGCGCTGAAGACGCTGGGTGCCGATGACATTTCGGGGATGGACAGACCTCCCTTTAGTAAAACGTGGTTTAGTGAAAACGACTTCGGGCCCAAACCTGGCGGGCGCAAGCCTCGAAAATAACGGCCACGGCGCCCTCACGAAAACCGAAAACGGACAATTCACGAATCGACGTGTCACTGGTGGGGGTTCTGTCCACCCCCGAACATTGGGCGAGCACGGCGGGCGTCTCGCGCCACAAGCTTCAGGGCCCTTGGGCCCACGCGGCTTGAGCTTAAATGGCCACGGAAGACGAGGAGAATGAGGAGGAGAAGGAGAGAGGCCACGGAGGACGGACAGTGGCGTTGTGTGCGTGCGCATGCGTGCCCAGCTATCCCCAAATCCCACCAGCCCTCAGGGCGTAGGTGGTTTAACGAGCTTTGTCTTCTCTCTCTCTCTCTCTCTATCCACAACCCCTCCTTCCCCTGCTCAGGGTAGAGGTATATCACTGTTCCGGATTAGTATACGCCCCCTCCCCCACCCGACCCGCGGCCAACCCGGAGCCATGCCGACTCCATGCGGGCCCGCCCCCCACCATCCCTGTCAAAAACAATACAACCGCACTCTGTCTCCACATTTGAAGCATGCGCGGCCAACCCGATGCGCCCCCTCCCCACTACACTTTGGGGCAAAGTCTTGAGTCAGATTCGCGAGGCCGCGAACACTATGTATTGTCTCTTGCAAGGACGGCGGGGGTGCCAGCATATTCCCTTCTGTGCGCAGGGCTACCAGCCCTGACAAAAAATACAACATGCACCTCAATGCTAAATCTGGACCATGCGCGGCCATCCCGCGATCACTGTCAAGTGGTTTTTGGCAGGGACTGCGGGGGTGGTGGCGCGTGGCCTGCTGTGCGCATGCCCACCAGGCATGGTGATGGGCAGCGGCGTTCGACAAGGATGGCGGGGGCCGACATGTTTCCCGATGTGTGCTGTCACGTGCGCAGGCGCACCTGACGCACTCTGCACGTGCCCCGAACGTGGCGCACCTGGCGCGGCTGGGAGTGTGCAGCACACCTGGCGAACTCAAAGCACGTGGCGCATCTGGCGCACCAGGCATGCCTGGCACGCTCGGGCCCCATGAGTGCCTGGCGCGCGCGGCGCCCCTGGCACGCGTGGCGCACCTCGCCCAACGTCGCGCACCCGGGATCGGCTTCCAAAGACGGCCGCTGAACATGCTCAGGCTCGGGTGCTACTTGTGTGTAGGGAGGGCGGGTGGGAGTGAGCTAGACGGCTTGCGGGCGGGTGGGTGTCTCGACACCTCCCCCTACCCCTCTCCTGGACCTGGACGGGACACTTCGCGACGCGCTGGGGCGTCCGAAACGGCCTCGGCGAGGGAGCCAAAATCAGTGGTTTTACAAAAAGGTGTTGGCCCCATGTTGGCCTCCTGAGGGGGGGACCTAAATTAGGGACCCCCCCCTCCTGTGAGCGATCTCGCCCAAGATGGCCCAAAGATGGCCCCCAAGGCTCCCAAGGGTGCCCCAAGAGGGCCCCAAGAGGTGCCCAAGAGGTGGCCAGGAAGCCCCAAAAAGCCCCCAGGATGCCCCCAAGAGGCTCCCAAGAGACCCCCAAGAGGCCCCAAGAGACCCCCCAGAGGCACCCAAGATGCTCCAAGAGGCCTCGGCGAGAATATCAAATCATTAGTTGTACCAAGGTTTTAACCACATGTTGGCCTCTTGGGGGGGGGCGGGTTAAAATGGCTCCAAGAGCGCCTGGGAGAGCCCAAGATGACCTCCAAGATGGCTCACGATATCCCAAGATGTCCCATCATGGCTCCCACGATGCTCCAAGATGCCACAAGACCGCACCAAGACGGCTCCAAGTAGCCAAAGGGCTCCCCCAGGAGGCCCCGAAGAGGCCAACATCGTAGGACAATATATGTGTTTGACGTTCTCGCCGTTTCGCTTCCGATGGCCATCCGAGGCCTCAAGATGGCTCCAAGATGGCCCAAGAGGGCCCCAAGAGAGGCTCAAGCGAGCCCCAGGACGGCCCCGAGAGCGCCCCAAGAGCGCCCCAAGAGGCGATGTTTTGGGCTCCCGAGAGGCAACGCGAACTAATGCTTGCTTCTCGTTTGATCGATGTCCTCCAAGATGGCCCCGAGAGCGCTCCTAAGGCCCACAAGAGCGCTTCAAGAGGGCCCCACGATGCGCAGAGGAGGCCCTAACAGGCGCCCAAGAGGCCTCCAAGATGCTCCCAAGAGACCACCGAAAGGCCCCAAGAAGCTCTCCGAGGCACCCCAAGACGCTCGAAGAGGCCTCCACTGGGGGACCCTTCCTCTGGGTGCTGCCCACTTACCTGATCGAGGCAATTCCTCTGGGCATCGTTCTGGATGGGCTAGTGGGGGGTACTTCTGTGTAGCCAGCCGCAGGCGAGCGCGCCGACGGCGTGTAAGGTCCGAGCGGGCCGCGCGAGGTCCTAAATTACCTAGCGCGAGCAGGCCTGCTGCCGCAACTCAGGCCGAGACCAGGAAGGGGCCGAGGGGCGGGGGCAGGGCGCTGCAGGCTCCTCTTGGGCCCCTTTGGGGGCCCGTTTGGGCAGTCTGGGGCGCTCCTTGGACCGTCTTGGGGCCCACCTGGGCCGCCTTGGGGCCCTCTGGGGCGCCTCCTGGGCCGTCTTAAGGGCCTCTGAGCTCGTCAAGGACACTGCGGCAGCGAAAACAAACAATATGCAACAAATGCACGTTGTACTAAGGGAGTGGGGCTATGTTTGCCCCTCGGGGCCCGGGGCTCTCTTTGTTGGCCTCTCGGGGACCTCTTGGGGTGTCTTGGGGGCTTCTTACGCAGTCTGGGGGCCATCTTGGGCGTCTTGGAGCGGCCTTTGGGCGTCTCGGGTCCCTCTTGGAGCGTCTTCGGGCTCCACTGGTGTTTTCTGGTGGCGTTTTGGGGGCCTCGGGGAGCCCCCAAGGGCCTGCACACCTCCATTTGTGGTAGATGTCGCGGTCCCAGGGGCCCGGGCCCCGGTGCGCCGTTATATGCATGCATAGTAGATGGAGATGTTGGCCGACAAACTGAGAAGGGGACTGCCGAAGCAAATCCTGGCCTTGGCATCAAACCCGATGCGGGAAATTTTAAAGATACCAAGATACCGTACGCCGCTCGGTGTAACTCAACGATATGGTTCCCAGCGTTTTCAGCTGCAGAAAACTGAGGCATTCAGTTTAGCTTCATCACTGCGGCCTTCCTAGACGCCGCGCACGTGTTCGTAGCAGTGAAGTCATCGCAGGCAATATCGGTCAACATATGAGGGCCCATCATATGCACCTACACGTCAGAAAAATGAGCGGCGTAGCGCCTATATATATAGAATTCGTGAACGAGGAGTTCTGCGCGTAGTGCTCAACTGTTGAAACGCTTAGCCAGTCTGCGAAGACCAATCCAACGCTACGCTTGTGCTGCCGATATACGCGTGCGATCCAGACGTGAAATGGTCGGTAAACCATCACGATGGTGGTACTGATGTGGCTTAAGTCAAACGCAAGCTGTGCGACGCTGGTGTCATTGTGCTGGCCGAAACGCTCACTGAACACAACTACACCGGACTCATCTCTCTAGCGCTCACTTCTACAGTGCTCACATTCAGATTGAAATCCTGAAGGGGCCGCACATGCAGGCACATGCCGCACAGTCGAATGCACATACATGCCCCTGCAACTCTACAAAGGCCTCAACAGCACTGCCGCACATGCGCGCACATGCCGCACAGTCCGATGCACAGTCGGATGCGCAGTCTGGCAAAACTCCGAAAACATGAAACGCACATGAGCGCACATGCTGCAGAGTCGAAAAATCGGAGGAGGAGGGAGGGACAAATAAGCAGGCAAGAGGAGTGAGGGGAGACGCGAGGGGAAGGAAGGAAACTAATGCGGCTGGCACTCAAACTGAAACACCGTAACCTCTTAAGGCGTGTGGCATGATATAACACCAATCCAACACAAGGATGGGGTCAGCGCTCCGGTAATGTAGATCACGCGAGGATGTCTCAGGCGAAAAGGGCCTGACCACCTGAGCGCAAGGCATCTCGAAACCCAGTGTTGTGAGGATGTCTCAGGCGAAAGTGGCTGGACCACCATAGGGCAGGGCATCTCGGAGGTCAGAGTTGCGGGGATGCCACAGGCGAAAGTGGATGGACAACCTTAGCTCAGGGCATCTCCGAGGCCAGAGTTGCGGAGTTGTCTCAGGCGACAATGGCCTGACCACCTCAGCGCAATGCATCTCGGAACCCAGAGGTGCGAGGATGTCCTGGGCGAAGGTGGCCAGACCATCATGGGCAAGGGCATCACCGAGGTCCGAGTTGTTGGGATGTCTCAGGCGACAGTGGCCTGACCACCTCAGCTCAGAGCATATCCGATGCCAGAGCTGCGAGGACGTCTCTGGCGAAAATGACCTGCCCACCTCCTCAGGGCATCTCAGAACCGTTGCGAGGATGTCTCAGGCAAAAGTGACTGGACCATCATGGGGCAGGGCATCTCCGAGGTAAGAGTTGCGGGGATGTCGCAGGCGACATGGACTTCTCAGAACCCAGAGTTGCGAGGATGTCTCTGGCGAAAGTGGCCTGACCACCTCAGCGCAGGGCATCTCGGAAACCAGAGGTGCGAGGATGTCTCAGGCGAAATTGGCCAGACCAGCATGTGGCAGGGCATCCCTGGTCACACAGAGTTGCGAGGATGTGTAAGGTGAGTATCCCGGCAAAGCAACCTAACAGCGATGTGTATAAGCATATATATATATATATATATATATGGAAGCATTCCCCATAATATTTAGGTGAGAATCCAGTTGTAGAATTCTGCTGTTCTCGCAGTCGCAGCCTCAGCCTGCCTTGGCTTGCCTCGGCCTCGGCCTCAGCCTGCCTCGGCCTCAGCCTCAGCCTGCCTCAGCCTCAGCCTCAGCCTGCCTCAGCCTCAGCCTCAGCCTGCCTCAGCCGCAGCTTGCCTCAGCCTCAGCCACAGCCTCAGCCTCAGCCTCAGCCTGCCTCAGCCTCAGCCTCAGCCTCAGCCTGCCTCGGCTTGCGTCAGCCTCAGCCTCAGCCTGCCTCGGCCTCAGCCTCAGCCTCAGCCTGCCTCAGCCTCAGACCCAGCCTGCCTGGGCCTGGGCCTGCATCAGCCTCAGCCTCAGTCTGCCTCAGCCGCAGCTTGCCTCAGCCTCAGCCACAGCCTCAGCCTCAGCCTGCCTCAGCTTCAGCCTCAGCCTCAGCCTGCCTCGGCTCGCCTCAGCCTCAGCCCCAGCCTGCCTCGGCCTCACTTCAGCCTCAGCCTGCCTCAGCCTCAGCCTCAGGCTATCTCAGCCTCAGCCTCAGCCTCAGCCTCAGCCTGCCTCAGCCTCAGCCTCAGCCTCAGCCGCGGCTTGCCTCAGCCACAGCCTCAGCCTGCCTCAGCCTCAGCCTCAGCCGCAACTTGCCTCAGCCTCAGCCACAGTATCAGCCTCAGCCTCAGCCTGCCTCAGCTTCAGCCTCAGCCTCAGCCTGCCTCGGCTTGCTTCGGCCTCAGCCTCAGCCTGCCTCGGCCTCAGCCTCAGCCTCAGCCTGCCTCAGCCTCAGCCTCAGCTTGCCTCAGCCTGCGTCAGCCTCAGCCTCAGCCTGCCTCAGCCTGCGTCAGCCTCAGCCTCAGCCACAGCCTCAGCCTCAGCCTCGGCCTCAGCCTCGGCCTCAGCCTCAGCCTCAGCGCAGCCTCTCAGCCTCAGCTGCATCAGCCTCAGCCTCAGCCTCAGCCTGCCTCAGCCTCAGACTCAGTCGCAGCTTGCCTCAGCCTCAGCCACAGCCTCAGCCTCAGCCTCAGCCTGCCTCAGCTTCAGCCTCAGCCTCAGCCTGCCTCGGCTTGCCTCGGCCTCAGCCTCAGCCTCAGCCTGCCTGAGCCTCAGCCTCAGCCTGCCGCAGCCTCTGCCTGCATCAGCCTCAGCCTCAGCCTGCCTCAGCCGCAGGTTGCCTCAGCCTCAGCCACAGCCTCGGTGTCAGCTTCAGCCTGCCCCTTCAGCCTCAGCCTCAGCCTGCCTCGGCTTGCCTCAGCCTCAGCCTCGGCCTCAGCCTCGGGCTCAGCCTCAGCCTCAGCCTGCCTCAGCCTCAGCGTCAGCCTCTCAGCCTCAGCCTGCATCAGCCTCAGCCTCAGCCTCAGCCTGCCTCAGCCTCAGTCTCAGACTGCCTCAGCCTCAGCCTGCCTCAGCCTCAGCATCACAGTTGGCTCCGGGTAATCAAAATATGGTACAGGAATGGTGTTCTGGGAACACGAAGAACACGAAGTGGCCCTCAGTTGGCTCCGGGCATTCAAAATGTGGCTTGGGAATGGTGTTCTGGGAACACGAACACGAAGTGGCCTACAGTTGGCTCCCGGCATTCAAACTGTGGCCAAGGAATGGTGTTCTGCGAGAACGAAGAACACGACGTGGCCTACAGTTGGCTCCGGGCATTCAAAATGTGGCCTGGGAATGGCGTTCTGGGAACACGAAGAACACGAAGTGGCCCTCAGTTGGTTCCGGGCATTCAAAATGTTGCCTGGGAATTGTTTTCTGGGAGCACGATGAACACGAAGTGGCCTACAGTTGGCTCCGGGCATTCAAAATGTAGCCTGGGAATGGTGTTCTGGGAATAGATTCCTAAGGATTCCTGAGAATTCCTAAAGATTCCTAAGGATTCCTGGGGCTGCTGGATTCTGCCGGTTTTGTCTGTTCCCGCCCAGACCCCCCTGGGGCGTCAAGATGCTCTCTTTTGACACCACTAGAAACCTATCAGCAAAAGCTGAATGGCATGACCACCTGAGTTCAGGAAATCCCAGACCATCATGGGGCAGGGCATCTCCGAGGTCAGAGTTGCGGGGATGCCGCAGGCGAAAATGGATGGAGCACCTGAGCTCAGGGCATCTCGGAATCCTGCCCGCCCGACCATGGCCTTGCCGGCCCCGCTTTGTTGCACGTTCCGCACATGCCCCGCACAGCCACGCACTGCATTTGCACAGGCCAGGCCAAGCAAGCAAGCAAGCGACGACCCTAATGGACACCAAGCTCGCATTCAAAATCAACACGAGGCGTCTCGTGAGATAGCGAGGCGTCCCATGGGACAGCACGGTTCCGGAAAACTCTCGGCGCCCCCTTCGGCACAGCCCTCACGCAGATCGAGGCCTGCAAGGACTGGTGGCACCTCGTGTGAGGGCATATCCCAGGTCAGCATTTGGAGGATGTCTCAGGCGACAGTGGCCTTACCATCTGGGTTCAAGGAATTGTAGAACCCAGAGTTGCGCGAATGTCTCAGGCGAATGCGGCTGGATCACCATAGGGCAGGGCATCTCCGAGGTAAGACTTGCGAGGATGTCTCAGGCCAGAGTGACCTAACCACGGCAGGTCAGGGCATATCCGACGTCAGAGTTGCGAGGATGTTTCTGGCGAGGGTGGCCTGACCACCTGCGCAGGGCATCCAGAGCTGCGAGCATGCCCCAGGCGAAAGTGGACGAACAGCAGGGCATCTCTGAACCCAGAGTTGCGAGGATGTCGCAGGCGACAGTGGCCTGACAACCTCAGCGCAGGGCATCTCTGAGGTTGGAATTCCGCGGATGTCTCTGGCGAAAGTGACCTGACCACCTGCTCAGGGCATTTCGGAAACCAGAGTTCGAACCTCACTGCCAACGTGGGCTGACCACCGCAGGTCAGGGCATCTTGCAATCCAGAGTTGCGAGGATGTCTCAGGCGAAAGTGGATGGACCAACTGAGCTCAGGGCATCTCTGAAGCCAATATTGCGAGGATGTCTCAGGCGGCAGTGGCCGGACCACCTCAGCGCAATGCATCTCGAACCCAGAGTTGCGAGAATGCTTCACGCGAAAATAGCCAGAACACCATGTAACACGGCATCTCGGAGGCCAGCTCTGCGAGAACGCCTCAAGCCAAAGTGGCCTCGCCGAGGCCAGAGCCTGATTGCCGATGGAAACTTTGGGACCCCCACGCAGGCCCCGAAGGTCACGAAACGCCGAAGGCCCTTGTACTAGGGAGCCCTGAAACCTCAGAGAACGCATGTGCGTGCATGCGCATCGGCATGTGCGAGCATGTGCGGGCGCGGGATTCACCGCATGTGCGTGCATGTGCGGGCCCGCGCTGTCGTCCGCAGGGGGAGACACAAGCGAGTGCGTGCATGTGCCACTGACCGATATGCGAGTTCCGCACATGTTCCGCATGTGCGGGCATGTGCGTGCATGTGTATCGGCATGTGCGAGCATGTGCGGGCGCGGGGTTCAGCGCATGTGCGTGTATGTGCCGATCTGCGACGTTCGCACAAATTCCGCATATGCGGGCACGCGCGGCCATATGCGTCGGCATTCGCGGGCATGTGCGTTACAACGCAGGCAGCAAAACCCAGTGCACATAGCCCCGCACACGCCCAAGCACGCACGCACAGTGCAACATTCCTCCAACAGCGCCCGCACATGCCGAGCACATGCTTGGCACATGCTGCGCACATGCCCGCGCAAAAACGGCCGCACATACACCCACCCAGGGGTATAAACTAAGTGCGGCGTACCTTGCTTGAAGTTACTTTGGGCTGGTCAATCACGTGCAGCCAATCTGAACAAATTGCTTCCGTTTTGTCATTGAACTTGGACGGGTGGGACAAATAACACTCTGCAACATTGTCGAATTGAGTCCGCCGACCCCGTGGGGTCACGGCGTGCGAGATGCTTCCCCCTCTCCAAACCCCTCCCCCGGGGGACCGGTCCGGCCCGTTTGGAGGGGGGGGAAAGTGTCGGCCGCGCACTTGGAGCCTCAGAAGACCCCAACACGGGCTGTTAAGGCCCAGTAAAGCGACCGGCGTGCTGACCCCCCCCCCTTCGCGACAGGAGCTGCGTCGCGCATTCGTCGCCCGTGCGCCGCCCGTGCGTCGGCCGCCGAAAAGGCCAGCCGTCCTCTCGAACGTGCACGTCGCCCTCGCAAGGGGGCAATTTGGCGAGTGCGTCGCCAGCGCGGCGGACGCCCACGGGGCGGATCGCACGCGCGTCGCCCTCTCCACGGCCGCTGAAAAGGCTGGTCGCCTTCGGGAAAAAGAAAGTCGCCCACGCTGCGGCCTTCTTGGCGAGAAAAAGGCGGCCGCTGGGCTACCTCTGCAGAGCAGCAAATCTCCCTAACATTACAAATGCAGCGATGCTGCAAAACGCACCCCGGCGATCGGGCATCAGGTCCCGCAGCCGCCGCCGCAGCCGCCGCAACCGCCGCCAGCGCCAAAACTACCGCAGCCACGATCACCACAAACGGATGCGACCGCAAGCACATCCACCGCGACGATTACGACCAACACCATTTACCGCCATCACCACCACCACCACGACCACCACGCTTCTCGCGACCACCACAACGACCGACACCAGCACGATCACCGACGTGACCACCACCAACCCGCCCACCACCAGCGGC
The DNA here is from genome assembly GCA_963575745.1 of Prorocentrum cordatum. Lineage (NCBI taxonomy): Eukaryota > Dinophyceae > Prorocentrales > Prorocentraceae > Prorocentrum > Prorocentrum cordatum. The sequence continues at coordinate 184,318 of CAUYUJ010016721.1, read as the reverse complement.
ACGACCGCCGCCAACGCGACCAAGGCGACGAACGCGACCACGACCATGATCACCAACATGGCCATTACAGAAACACCCGCCCACTCCGCCCTCCCCCCCCTCCCCCCCATTCCCATGCCGGGCCGCCCTTGCCGCCGCGCCCGCCTCGCGCCCCTGCCCCGCCCCTCCTCCTTTTCTCCTCGTAATCTTCCTCTCCCACCGCCAACGGCGGGGCCATTCGCGGAAGGCGCGGGCGCCGCTCGCGGCGACGCGCCGCGGCCGTGGAAGGGGGGCCAAAGGAGAAAAGAAAATGAAGAGGGACACGGGGTGGCAAGGGAAAAAAAAAACAATGACGAGAGAGGAGGAGGGAGGGACAAACAGAGGGAGGCCGGTAGAACGGAGGAGGAGAAGGGGAAGAGAGAGGGAGACGAGGCAGGAGAGAGGACGAAGGAGGAGGAATGACAAAAGAGGAGGGGCGACGAGGAAGGAACAGGGAATCACAAGGCCAAGCACCGCCCTTCCTGGCGCAATGGAGTACGCAGCCGCCGCCACTTGCGAACAGCGCAAGCACGGCGGACCGACGGCCGTTTCGCATTGCTGCTCGGAGAAACGCTGGGGGCGGGCAAAGTCGCGACTGCGTTGCGCATGCGTCGCGCGTGCGTCGCGCGTGCGTCGCGCGTGCGTCGGGCGTGCGTCGCGCGCGCGTCGCGCGTGCGTCGCGCGTGCGTCGCGCGGGTCGATCGTGCGTCGCGCGCTGGCAGGGGCGCATCGCGCGCGATCGGGGTGCGTCGCGCGCGCGTCGCGCGTGCGTCGCGCGGGCGTCGCTCGGGTCGATCGCGCGTCGCGCGCAGGTCGCGCGCGAATCGCTCGTAGGGCGCCGTGGGCTCCTGGCGGCATGTGGACTGCGCGGCCCGCTGGCGAAACGATCAAGGGATGCGCGCGGCAATCGTAGAAATAGCGAGACACGCACGCGAAAACTACGAACGCGAGGAAACCAATAGACGACGTGGTGATGCAGCGCGCACGGACTAATCCATTTCAAGCGCACGCCCCGTCAGATTTTGAACATCGGTCCGTCGCTGCAGCAATTTGGCGACGTCTCGCCCGCCGACGCATTGGGGGGGAAAAAGAGGATGGAAGTGAGGCGAGGGAAGGGCGGGCGGAAATGGGAACGGACGGGCGAGGAGGGGGCGCGCGGGGGCGGCGCAGCGGCGGCGGGAGCGATAGAAGGCGATCGAAGGGGGGCGGCGGGAGCGAGGAGGGCGAGAATAATTTCCAGGAGCGTGGAAGGACAACGGGGGGTGAGTGGGGGGGCGGACAGGACGGCAGCCTGACACAAAAGAACTGAATACAAATTTCGCAAACGGGACAGAACGCGCGGCGCGTTGGACGAGGGGAAGAGGAAAGAAGAGGGGGGGGCAGGAGGATTGGCGCGAAACGGCATGGGGGCGCGGGGCGCGATGCGACGGGGCGAAGTGGCGCCGCGTCGCGCGACGCGACGTGACCCCCACCGTGGCGCGACACGCGCAGACCCCAATCAACGCGAGGCGTCTTCGTCCTCAGCAACGGTTGGCGCCCCCGACAATGAGCACCAGCAACGGTTGCGCCGAATTGGGAACAGAACGCGTTGGTGGACCGTCGAACTAGGAAGGCACCGCGACCGCCAAAATGGCTGCTGGCGCACCGGCGTCGGAAACCTATATATCGCCAGAGAAATTCCGAAGTCGCGCCACATGTCGCCCACGCACTCTGGGGGGCCAGGATCCGGGACAGAGACGCAAACCAGGGCCGGCGCACGGGCGACGCTCGGGCGACGCACTGAACGAAACTTAAAGGGGGGGGGGGGGTCGCTTCACTGGGCCTTAACAACACGGGCCAAAAGGTTCAAAAGGGTCCCGGAACAGCCAAAAAGGGTCACAGCGTGAAACCCGCGATATTTTGAGCCGAAACCCAGAACCCAAAACGAAGCGAAACTCAGATTCGGCCCAGCCAAAGACCGGAACCAGGAACCGAAATCCAGAATCTCTGGGGGGCATTACCCAAACACGCCGGCAGGCGAAACCCAGGTTGAATTCACGACCGCCCAACAAAACTGCGAGTCGACGAAAGATCGCTCCTAAACGTTGAAGATTGCCTCCAGACGGCCCCATCAGCCCCCAACACTATTATTTCAGTGTCACGAGGCGCCCCGCGAATGCCCTCCAGAAGCAAAATCGCCCCATTCCCCAGGGGGAATGTACTGTTCAATGCATTCGCCTTCTTTTCGATCCCCACGCGGCCCACAAGGCCCAACAAGCCTCAAATAATAACCCTCCGCAGCCCAAGAGGGCCTCAAAAAGGCTCCACAACGGCTTCTAGGCGATCCACGAACGCCCCAGAATCCATGGCAACGGCCCGGGAGAGCTGCAGGACGGTCCCAATAGGGCCAACAAGGCCCCCAGAGGCTGCCCAGATGGCCCACGCGGGGGGCGATTCGGTCCAAACCGCCCAAGACTGTCTCCAGACGGCCCCATAGGACCCCAAGACGTTTGAAACCGCGTCCACGGGGCGCCCCAAGAGGGCCTCCAGAAGAAGACATCGCCCCATTCTTATAGAAAAACATACATTTTCACCACATTCACATCTCGGGCTTCCACGAGGCCTACAACGGCCCAGCAGACCTCCAAGTTCGACTCCCGACACCCCAAACTGATTTCCAAAAAAACGCCGCGACTGCTTCCGGGCGCGCCACGAAGGCCTCAGCAACCGCGGCAAAGTCACACGACAGTCGCAGAACGGCCCCACGAAAGCCCCACAGCGGGCCAAGAGGGCCCCCAAAGGCCTTCTGGGCGGCCCATTCGCCGGCGTCGCCTCTCGCCGTCAGCACGGGCTAAAAATGTCTCTGGGGCGAAAATTTCCGCCGCGCGCAATCGCGGCGCCGCGACGCCCGCTCCGAGCAAACGCATCAACTCGCACTTTTCTCGCGACGGAAGGTCGGCAAGATGCTCCGCCGACGGGGCCCGCGCAAGCCACGGCGAGCAACTGGCGCGCGCAATGAGAAACCACATCGCGTGAATGATGCGCGAATGGCCCCAAGCAGAGGCGCGACCGCTCCGCGCTGCCCTTTTGCGCCCGCGCTGCCAGACCAGATCGCAACTCCGCGCTCCGCCGACAGCTCGCAGAAGGTGGCTGCACCCATCGCCGTTGCGAGTAACTCAGGCGCCATGACCTGGGAATCCTCGCGCGGTGCCAAGTCGATCAGCAGCTCTTCGTCTAGAGGGGCATCAGACCAAAAGGCGCATCCATCGACGAATAATGCGGCGGCGAACCGCGGCTCGGACCCGCCCCTAGCATCGGCGAACAAATTCACTTCCTGCCGTTCCAGCCGCGCCCACGGCTTGGCGCGATGGACGCCGAGGACCAGCACCTCCGGCCACCATGATAGCGCCAGATTCAGCGGCGCGCGAACGACGCCGCGACGCGCACTCTGCCGCGCGAAGAGGGGCTGCAACATCGCACGCCCGAGCCTCGCGAAACAATGCTGCCCCTGAGAGCGCCGGCCAACTCGCTGGCATGGCCGGCGCGCAGCGCCCCGCAGTCGAGCGCCTGCCGCGCCTTCTTGGGCGCGGGAAACAAAATGATCCCACTGCGAGAAAATGGCGCGTGGAGGCCGAAAAGTTCGAGCTCGTGGCCACACGCCATCTTCTCGTCGGGAACCAACCTCGGGCCCAGGAGCAAGCGCGCTAGTCGGGCGAGCGATTCCATGGCGCGCCGCTCTGTTGCAGGTGCACACGGACTAAAGAAATCGCCCGCGCATCGGAGGGCAGGAATCTTGAAGAACTCGCGGGCCAGCAGCGACGAGGCAGCACCCGCTCGGGCCCGCCTGAAGACGGCAGCCAGCGCGCCGAACGTCATCGCGAGATGGCCAGCGACCCAAGTGTTCACGTCGTGCACACGCGCGTTGTGGGCGGCCCACTTGAACACGGCCGACATCGACGCCTCGCGCGCCGGGGCTCTCCTGACATGAAGCTGGGGCAGGGCCCTCCTGAACCCGACGCACAGGCCCACGGGCAACGCCTAACTCGAAAACCGAGGAAACGCGGGAACCTGCGCGTGAAAGCGGTGAGAACGCACCTGTAAAAGGGGCCGATGTCGGCCTTGAACAGCGCCAGTGCAATGCCGCGCCGATCGTGGTAGCAGCGCAGAGCGTCAACTAGAATGTCGGCCCCGTCCAGCGACAACATCTCGGCCGGCTGACACGCCGAGTTGATGCCTCCTCTGGACTCGTCATCCACGACGCTGATCTTAGACGCACCATCGGGCTTGAACTCCTGTAATAATGAGAATCTCGGCGTCAGACGCACTTTGTCGGGTTCCACATTTGCCGCGAGAACAGGAGCGGTCGTCCGCGAAACAGACGCGCCGGCCAACGCGCCATCGCGGATTGCAGACGAGTTCGCGCCCCCTCCGCAGAGATGGCAGGACAGATCTGTCGTGCTCGAAGGAAGAATTCAACAAGGCCTCGGACGACGCAGGCGCTGGGAACATCTTCGCGGAGCCTCTGCCCGAGCAAGGTCATTCTCCAAGCGAGGGCGCGCCGCGACGGAACGAATCCGCCGCGCCTGCGTCGCCGCAGCCCGCCGCGTGGAGCAACGCGGCCAGAATCGGCGCGCTCGCGTCGGCGGACGCGGCTCGAGTCGCGACGTCCGCGCCAGCAAACCATTGCTCTACAGCCCCGTCTCGTCGCAAAGTTTGTCCCCGCGCTTCCAGGCGCGATGACAGATTGTCGCGCAGGCGCATCGCCGCTGCGTTGTCCCCGAACGCTTCCCATACTATGGCGCTGCGAACGTCCTCATCCATCCCTCGGGAAAGCGCCGCGCGAAATCCGCCCTTCATTGCATTGTTGATGAATTCTATTCTCTGCACGTCGCCAGCGCCAAGATCTCCTTTCGACAAGTGGGCCGCAGCGGTCCGACGACGCGCGCGCCCTGCGGCGCTGTGCGCCAGTATATTCTACCCCCCCCACAAGCACCGCGGGGAGAAACAAGGAAGCATTCAGCGCGAGTGAGACGAGGGACACCAAATACACGGAAACCCGAGGCGAACCCTCAACCAAAACTCACCCCCCTCCAACCTGACCCAACCTGCCCCGCCACGGGCGCCGCGGCGAAGCGTGGCGGCCGCGGCGGGGCGGCAGTGGGCAAGGTTCCCGGGTCCGTGTTTTTGTGACAGCGAACAAAACGGCGCTGTGTTCACGCCCACAACGTTTGCGTCTGCGGCTGGGCAGAAGTCTGCTCTGGCGGGTAATTAGGCAACAGGAGACACGTTGCATGCAAATTATGGCCGCAACGCACGGAAGGAGGAGGAGGAGCCCCGGCGCGATGGGGAGAAAGGAAGCCGGGCCAGTCAGAGCTGCCAGCAGCAGCGGGGGAGCGCCGGGGGGGAGCAGCGCCGGCACAGGCTGCACTGAACTGCGCTGACTTGAAGCTGGGGGGGGGGGGCAGCCCGGAGCTGCAGCTGGCGGTGACCGAGCGCAATCCAGGGAGGGGCCAGACACCGAGGCCGGCGGGCCTGCGAGGCGCAAGGATAGGGAGGAGGCCATGCGGGCCAGCCTCGGCAGCAGGCGATGCGCCGCGGGCGCAAGGAGGGGCGGTGGGCGGCACAGAGCGCGGAGCGTCAGAAGCAGGTGCCGAACGGCTTAGAGCCGAGCAGAGGAAGGGCACCCGATGGGGGCGGCGCCCAACGCAGTGAGACAAGGCACGGTTCAGAGAGGAAGCGGAGCGCCAAGGCCAATGGGCCTGCGAGGCGCGGGCGCGGGGGCGGGAAGGCACCGCCCAGGAAAAGTTGAACGAGAGCGGCCGAGGAAGAGCGGCGGGAGGACGGGAGGGACAACCAGCCAGGAACTCGACCCGCGCCGACGCACGCACTCAAGGGCGCGCAAACACGGCCTTTGACCGAGTGCAGCCATTTTCCATGCGAAGGCGCACCATGACGGAACGGACCAGCCGCGCCTGTGCGATCGTAGCCCGTCATGTCGAACAGGGCGGCTAGAAGCGGCCCGTTCACGTCGGCGGACGCGGCTCGCGTCGCGACGTCCGCGCCAGCAAACCACTGTTCTACAGCCCCGTCTCGTTGCAAAGTTTGTCCCCACGTCTCCAGGCATAATAACAGATTCTCACGCAGCCGCATCGCCTCTGCGTGATCCCCGGGCGTTTCCCATTCTATGGCGCGGCGAACGTCCTCTTCCATCCCTCGGGGTGGCACCGCGCGAAATCCGCCCTTCATTGCAATGCAAATGCAATATTTTGCACGTCGCCAGCGTCAAGCTCTCCTTTCGACAAGTGGGCCACACCGGCCCGACGATGCGCCCGCACTGAGGCGGTGCGCGCAGACGCGGGAGTATGTTTACCCTCCCCCCACCGCGGGGAAAAATAAGGAAATAGCGAGCTCGAACAAGACGAGGAACACAAAATACAGGAAAACCTGAAGCGAGCCCTCAACCAAAACTCACCCCCCCAACCTGACCCAGCCTGCCCCGCCACGGGCGCCGCGGCGAACCGTAGCGCCCGCGGCGGGGCGGCAGGGGACAGGTTTCCCAGGTCCGCGTTTTTTGTGACAGCGAACAAAACTGCAATGTGTTCACGCCCACATTTTTTGCGTCGGCGGTTGCGCAAAGGTCGAGTGCTCCGGCGGGTAGGCAAGAGGGGACACGCTGCATGCAAGTTAGGGCCGCAATGCACGGAAGGAGGAGGGGGAGGAGGAGCCCCGGCGCGACGGGGAGAGAGGAAGCCGGGCCAGTCAGAGCTGCCGGCAGCGGCGGGGGAGCGCCGGGGGGGGAGCAGCGCCGGCACAGGCTGTACTGGACCTTGCTGAACAGAAGCTGGGGGGGGGGGGGGGCAGCCAGGGGCTGCAGCTGGCCGTGACCGACCACAGTCCAGGGAGGGGGCGGCGCCCAACGCAGTGAACCAAGGCACGGGCCAGAGAGGAAGGGAAGCGCTGAGGTCAGTGGGCCTGCGAGGCGCGGGCGTGGGGGCGACGGCCGGGAAGGTACCGCCCAGGAAGAGCGGAACGAGAGCGGCCAAGGAAGGGCGACGGGAGGGCGGCAGAGACGAGCGGCAAAGACCTCGACCCGCGCCGGCACACACACACAGTCGGGCGCGCAAACACACACACACACAGACACACATACACAAACACACACACACATACACACAGCACACACACAACACACACGGTGGCGGTTACAGCCTCGCGCGCAGCGACGAGGCCGCGACAACGCAAACACACACACACACACACACTCACACACACACACACAAACACACACACACGACAATAGAGGAAAGAACACTGCATACATAAAACATCAGCGATATGCAAGAAATTCCTTGAAACGGCGCTGGACCCCCCACCCTAGAGTCTAGCCCTAGAGCGAGCGCGGGGCGCGCCAGGGGTGGCGCCAGAAGAGCCGCCAGGGTGGCCCCAGCGCCGGTCCAGGGAATCCGCGCGGAGCTCCGAAAATGCATGTTTGTGTCGTTTCTTCACTTCGGCACACACACACAACCACACGCACGCACGCACGCACGCACGCACGCACGCACGCACGCACGCACGCACGCACGCACGCACGCACGCACGCACGCACGCACGCACGCACGCACGCACGCACGCACGCACGCACGCACGCACGCACGCACGCACGCACACACACACACACGCACACACACACACACACACACACGCACGCACGCACGCACGCACGCACGCACGCACGCACGCACGCACGCACGCACGCACGCACGCACGCACGCAAGCTGTTGAGAGCGAGCTTGGAAAGCCCACCACGACCCCAGACTCACTGGCCAGCGCCTCGGGCTCCACCTTGCTGGTGATGCCGACCTTGTTGCCGGTCTTGTTCTCGCTCTTGTTTTTCGTCGCGACCTCGCGGGGCAGACCCGCGCGCCGAGGGAGCCGTGCCCGCGACCATCCTCCTCCCCATCCTCCCCCCTCCGTCCACCGATGCCCGTCCTGCAGCTGACCCTCGCCATCACGCTTCCGCCTCCTACTCCGCCCCGCGCCTGCTGCTTCCCGCACCAACTCCCGCCCGTCCTCCGCCACCGGAGGAGAGCCGGGGAGCGCCTCCACCGAGAGCCCATCACGGGGGCGGGCGGGCGGGCGCGCCCGGCCGCCCGCGCGGGCACTCCGCACAGGACACAACTCCCAGGACGAGCGCAGTACCCGATGGGTTCTCGATGGCGGTGGTCCGCGCTCCTCCTCGGACCCCTCCTCTGAACCTCCTCCGGTTCCCCCGCTCCTGCTTTCCCAGCACCCACCTCCGCCCCCCTCTCCGCCCCTGCTTCCCTTCCCCCCCTCTCGCCTGGTCCTTCCCTGAGGAGGGTCCAGGATCCGAGGTGTCGGGGATCTTCTGACCCGGGTCAATCCAGACCCGGGTCAGCAGGAACCCAAACGCTGCAATGCAGGAGAAAAAAAAACTGCAACGCAGGCCTTCGCAGACCCGGGTCGGCCAATGTGCGCGGCCGCCTCGCGGCCACGAGCGGCTCGCTAACCCGGGTCAGCTAGAGGGGGTCTTCGCAGGATCCTGCAGGATCCGGCGCCCTGGCTGACCCCCGTCTGCATTGACCCCCATCTCAAGGCTCCCGAAGGTGCCTGAACGTCTCGGCCCCGGCCCGCCCCCCAGAGCTTCCCCTCTCCAGGCGGGGGGATCGAGCGTCGAAGGCGACCCATCGCTCCCCCCCCCCCCAGCCTCCAGAGGCCTCCGGCCTTCCAGGGCCACCCCCTGCAGAGGAGGCTCGAGGACCGACGATCGACTCCCCCAGCGATCGAGGATCGAGGATCGAGGATCGAGGATCGACTCCCCCAACGATCGAGGATCGAGGATCGAGGATCGAGGATCGACTCCCCCCCGGCCCCCTCCCACTCCCTCCCCCAGCGCTCTGCGGTCCGTCGGCAACGGCAAAGGGGGAGGGGGCGAGGGCAAGATAGATAGAGGGCACGGCCCCCATGGCGGCAACGAGAGATCGGAGGCGCAGAGGGGATGGCTCCAGATGGTCCATGGAGGCTGGGACCCCTCCTGTGGCGGAAATCCTGGCCGGCATCAGATGGCGACGCCAGATGGAAGGAATGGGGGGAAGCCAAGGGTAACGACGACTCTCCAGAGACTGACAAATCGCTGTCTGTGACGGGGAATGGCCACTGGGGGGAACAGAAGGATGCCGATACCGCTACTCACCTGACCTCTCCAGAGGCGTTCTGACCAGCAGTTCGAGGCGAATCCAGCCGTTGCGAAAAAGGAAGCGCAGCGACATCGGAAGAACATGGTCCTCCTCTTCTCTCTTTCGTACAGCCTAAGTCAACTTGAATCGAAAGCGTTGAATTGAAAGCGTTACTTCGCTTGTGTGGACAAAGAAAACCAGCACGGACGATGCCCAACAGAGAATGCTGTCCAAAACCGACAGCGGCCGCCGTTGCGCAGGCGGTCGCCTTTCTCAGATGGACAACGACCGCGGCGACGCCGACGGCGAGCGAAGCCTGTGCAGAATCAGCAGGTGGACTGCTGCTGGACGTCGCACCCCTTGTTCCTGTGCGCACCCACTTCTCGGGAGCGGCCAAGAGGGGGGTGTCCAAGGGGGGGGGTGCAAATCATGACCGGCGGCATGTGCGCGGCCCAGCGGGGGGGGCCAGGAACGTAATGAAAGAAGAAGAGGCGCCATGAAATAAAGGGGAAATATCATGGCCCACGCCATGATATCCACCCCCCCCCTAGTCATCACCCCCCTCTTTTCCGCCCCCGAACTTCGACCGTCCCGATTATTCTGCCAGGGCCTCGGCCGGGAACGAAGGCAAGGGGCCTTGGATAAACGACCCGGCCAATACAGTCGGGGCGGATCGGAGAGGGCATGAGAGAGGGCACAGGACCCTTCCGAGGGCCGCATTGCCGTGGGAATGTAAGACGTGCAAGAAGGCACACGGGTACCGCGGAGCACCTGCAAGAAGACTCGCAAGAAGGAGCCCACAAGGCTTGTGAGAAGGCACCTGCAAGAAGACCAGTAAGAAGCCTTGTAAGACATGGGTCGCGAAGCTTAGGACACAAGGGTACCCTTGATTTCGCAGGGTCGGCCTACTAATCCCACCAGCCCTCTTGGCGTCGGTGGTTTAGGGCGTTTCCTCTTCCACCCTCCCTCTTCCCCGTCGGGGAGGGGTTACCCCTCCCCCTACCCCTCCCCATGGACCTGCACGGGGGGGGGCGGGGAGGTGTCAGCGCGTCCAAAACGGCCTCGGCGAGGAAGCCAAAATCACTGATGTTACCAACGCTTTCGCAGGGTCGGCCTACTGATAAGTCTCCACATGTGCGTGCTCTCGTTCTCCCACGCTGCGGATCGCCCTGCGGATTCCCACACGGGCATGGGCGGAGGCCGTGCCTGCCTCGACTGCATCAAGAGCACCGCTGCGGTGAGTGAGCCTCGAAGCGTGCCCCGCCGTCCTCGGGCGTGCCCCCCGGTCGGGGATCTTCTGACCCGGGTCAATCCAGACCGGGGTCAGTAGGAAACCAACCGATGCATCTGACATGCACCGGAGATCCTCCGTCGTTGTGGAGAACATCGGGCTCCACATCGAGCTGCATCGCCGATGCATCGCCGATGCAGCGCGATCCTCCGACCCAATTTCACCGACGCAACAAATCGGAGCCGTCTTCACCAACATTCGCGCGTAAGCTGCCCGCGTGTGGCCGCGCGTGGGCGCCCTCGCCTCCAGTGTGGCGAGCCGCGCTGGCGCGGCGCGTGAGCCACCGAGAGAGGCCGCTACGTCGTCTCGCCTGAGACCTGTTTTTTGGGGGGCTGCTCACTTGGGAGGCCCAGAGCCACTCCCTCACCGCCGCATCTCGAGGCAACGGCGTTGCCGCAGGCCGCCGCGGGCGGGCTGCGCCAGAGGGCGCGCCCGCGGCCGCCGAGGCTGGCAGGACGGAGGCGGGGCCCGGAGACTGCACGCGCGGAGAAGAGCTCGGGACGCGCCGGCGAGAGCGGCATGCCCGAAACAAGTTTGACGGCGAGCCCCGGGGACGTCAGAGGGGACAGGCCTTCTCAGGAGGCGGCGGGGCTTCTCAGAAGCAATCTGGCCTTCTGAGAAGCCGTCGCTGCGTTTGGAGAAGGCTCAGGCAGATTCTCGGGAGGCTGGAGGCCTTCCGAGGCTTCTGAGGAGGACCCGCCCCCTCTGACTTCCCCCCTGTGCTCGCCGCCGGCGAGATCACTGCACGGACCCCCAGTTCCGTGCAAAGACAGGCCGCGAGGGCGACACACAACACTCAAGAGAAGACAAGCGACGAGCAGAGTTGCCAGCCGCACCCTCTGGACACCATCCGAGAAGCCACCCCGGAGGGAAGAGCGGGCCCATTCACGGACTGCCCGCCAATGCGCTCGCGGTGTCGCGGGGGCGATCGCCACGCCAACGACCAGTGCTCTCTAGAGCCCGCCTGCTGGCGGGGCTCGTCGCCGCGCTACCCACGCTGGAGCTGACAGGGGCCTCCCCGCAGCAGCTGACCACGCTGGCCTTCGCCATCGCCTCCTTCCCGCGGCGCCGCCGCCTCGCTTTCCTGAACGCGCTGGCTGCCGCCAGGAGGACGCAGCTGCAGCACCAGAACCTGGAGAGGCCCGCGCGGCCCTCGCGGATCGGCGCTGACCCCCCTGCCATGCCGCGCGGAGCGCGCCGAGGCGCCGTCCTCATTCGCCCTCCTCCTCCTGCCCCTCCTCCTCGGCTTCCTCCTCCTCCTGCTCCTCCTCCTGCTCCTCCTCTTCCTCCTCCTCGTTGTCCTCCTCCTCCTCGTTCTCCGCCTCCTCCTCATCATCCTCGCTTCCCTCCTCCTCGCTCCTGCCGCTCCCGCCCGAGGCCCCGCCCCTCTGCCGCCCCGCGCCGGCGGCGGGGGCCACCTCCCGCACCAGCTGGTCGGCGCCGTCGACGAATTCCTTCCGGCCCTGCATGGGGGGGGAAGGAGAAGAGGGGGGGGAGGGAGGAGGAGGAGGAGGAGAAGGAGGAGGAGGAGAGGGAGGAGGAGGAGGAGGAGGAGGAGGAGGGGAAGGAGGAGGAGGGG
>CAUYUJ010016721.1:147491-172157 GCA_963575745.1 Prorocentrum cordatum | reverse complement strand
GCTGCCCATCCTTACTGTGCGGGTTGACTGTTAACGTTGTTATTTGCTTGCTTTTGTTTTGTTTTGTTTCTCGTTTGGCCCTACCTCTTTCCCTGTACCCCCCTGGCGAAAGGAAAAACAAAACACAGCCGAAGTCCAGCAAAACAACGCCTAGATCCAGCCCTGGGGGAAGGAGCCGGGCTCCCCACACCTCCTCCCCTTCTCGACTACACGCAGGAGTGACCCTGGGCTTTTCGTGGGCCCTGGAAACGACAGGGCCGCTTTTGTTACCGGTGCCGTTCTGCCGTCGTCTTGCCGGTTCCGACGCCGTTTTTGTTACCAGTTCCGTCGCCGTTGTTTCACAAGTTCGGGTTCCAATCCTGGAGCCGTATGTTTGCCGCTTCCAGTCGTCGTCTTTGTTGCAGTTTCCATGTTCAAGACACTTGTTCGCATACGGTGAACGAGCGGCTCTGCCGTTTCCGGAGCCCACTAAGGTCCTGGGTAAGAGTGACCTTTGGGAGGGCCGCGGGGGGGCCAAACAGAAGCGCGCAATCCGCTGCTACCTCTTCGCTTTCAACCATCTGGGGGCCCACTCCAGCGAAAGGTCACTCTTACGTGTTGTCGACCTTCGTCGTCCTCCTCCCCACTCCGTGCCCGTTCCCTTTCCCGCCCATCTTCGGCCCGGGCTCCCTCCTCCTCTCCCCAACTCTCCGACTCATCATATCAACATGATCATGATCATGAGCACGACCATCTTCTTTATCACCATCATTACCATCATCATCACCATCACCATCACCATCACCATCAGCAACAAGCTGTCATCAACACCACCATCGCCGTCATCGAAAATACAGTCGCCAGCATTGTCATCAGTCGTAGCATCACTCTCAACTACAGCCCTCTCTTCATTCAGTGTCAGTACCATCACTACCACCATCATCACCATCACCGTCACCATTGCAATCAACATCACCAATCACCATAACCATAAGCAAGACCATCACCATCACCAATACCCTCATCGTCACCGTCGCCATCACCGTCACGACCACCAAGGTCATTGTCCTGGTCATGCTCTTCAAAACCATCATCAACATCATCATCATCATCATCAGCAGCATCAATGACACCACCATCATCATTAGTAGCATCATCATCAGCAACATCAAAATTATCATCATCGTCAGCAGCAGCATCAACATTGCAATCATCATGATTTGGGTAACCCACAGGGGGATCCAGCTGAAAGGGGGTGGTTCAATAGATTTGGGGCAATTGTATTGCAAATGTATCGCGCCGGAGAGTTGTTTTGCATTGGATTGCAAGTAATGTATTGCACGCGAGAATAAAGGCATACATTTGCGCCACGAAATGTATTGCACGCCCCAAATGTATTGCAACCCCACAATTATATTGCACAAAATCTATTGCATCACCTCCTTATCGCTGGACCCCGTTCCGCTTGTTGTGGTTTTATCGGGTCAACCCGGCATGAGAGCATCGTACACCATCACCATCACCATCACCATCATCATCATCTCATTTATCGATCATCATCAATCATCTTAATCATCACATCATCATCATCATCACCATCACCATCACCATCACCATCACCATTACCATCACCATCACATCATCATCATCATCATCATCATCATCTCATCATCATCAATCATCAGCATCATCATCACCAAATACGCATCGTCGTCGAGTTCTTGCGCGCTCCTGCTCACCTGGCTCCTGCTCCTCCTCCTCCGCCTCATCCGGCCGCCCCAGACTCTGGGCACCGAGCCCCCCCGTCGTGGGCGCTGGGCCTATGGGCTTCCCCCGGCTTCGTCCCGGGGCTCTCTGGGGGTGCACCCGCGTCGTGCCGCAAGGGATCCGTCGCCCAGCGGACCTGGCCCCGTCGGCATCATCTGCAAGGTCGTCGTCGTCGTCGTCGTCACGACCGGCCTCGGCATGGGCGCGAGAGGGTCCGGCCCAGGCTGCGCTCGCGAGGAGAGACGGCGCGGCACGGGGTCAGGGGTGCAGGCCTCGCAGTTGCGCAGCAGTTTTTTTTTTTCGCTGTGGCATCGTCGACGTTGTCGCCGCCACCCTCGACTCGGTCATGATACCCCCTCCACCAGCACCACCGCCGACATTCGATCGCCATCGTCAGACTCGAAGACCCCGCGGGGGTTCCGCGGTGTGCGAGATTACTTGGCTGCCCCATCCTTCAAGCCCCCTGGCCCTGACGGCCCCCGAGACGCCACCGAAAGAGCCCTCCAGGCACGCAAGATGACCAACCACGCCATGCAGCCAACCCCAAGACAGCGCAAGCAGGCTCGCAGCAGCAGCCAGGACAGGCCGAGACTGTCCAACCAGCACCAGTCTCGGGGGTCGGCGAGTGTGTCGCGTGAGCGAACCTAGGGGGCAAGCAAACCTACCTCGCTTTTGACCACCCTCGCTTCCAAGAGATACCAAGCGATGCCAAACTACGGCCTGTACTGGTCAGGCCGCTTGACGAGGAGGCGCATGGCATGACTTGGTTTTGCCTGGAAGCGAAAGCGGGGTAGGTAATTCACGCTCTGCTCTGAGAACCCGAGGACAGCTCGCCGCGTCGCCAACCGAAAAACGAGAAGCATACATCGGGTTGCACACTCGGCGGCCTCGAGCAGGACGGCCTGCGGCTGTCGCCCTCGGCGGCCGGCGCTGACCTTGCGCCGTAAGCTGCACTCTCGGCGGCCGAACCTAGAACGGCATCCTGTGGGTCTCGCGATAGATTGCGCACTCGGCAACCTATGGTAAAACGGCCTGCGTGTGACTGCGCCAAAAAGGTTTCCCACTCAGCGATGCGGCATAGGCTATCCCAAGCAAGTGTCACAATAGGTGGGGGATTTTTTGACGGCCCGTCTGGGCCCCGCCCCCCCGAGAGCGGTGAAACCACACCAAGATCCAGACCCCCCCAGAAAAATCGTTTGACAGTTCGGTCTAGACCCACCCCCAAAGAGAAGCGTGTGGGCAGAACTTGTACGACCCCACGAAAAGGCGACGACGACGAACTCGACGCCTTTGACGACGACGTCGACAACGACTACGACTAGTTGCAACGAAAACGACAACGACGACGATGCCAACGACGGCGACAATAAAACGACGACGCCGACGACACCGACGACGACGACGACGACGACGATAACACCGACGACGACGATAACACCGACGACGACGACGACACTGACGACGACACCGCTGACAACGACGGCGAGGACGGCGACGACTGCGACGACGACGACGAGGACGACGACGATGATGAGGATGACGACAACATGACGGGTCGCAACAGCGCAGTCCACGTCATAGTATCACCGTGAGTTTCAACATTACTATCATTACTATGTTGTTCGCTCGGCTTATCATCACGCACTGCATTCGCATCACAAAGTTGTCATGAGGGAGTCGAGAGGCTTGACGTTACCCATTCCCCCCCCTGGCGAACTCCCAGAGACAATCCGTTGGCCTTTTCTGCGCCCACCAACCCTGCGGCCGGTTTGCCTCGCGGGGAAACATTCCATCATATTTTTCAACACCCATCCTCCCTCCGCGGGCCAGAGCATTGCGGGGTGCGCTGTGGCACTGGTCGTCGGCATTGTCGTCGACTGCCGCCCTCCCTCCGCGGGCCCACAAGAATGCGGAATGCGATTTGCGCTCAGCGTCATATGTCCGCACCCACCCACTCGTCAACCAGCCCCCATGCGGCATCCGAAGTTTCGTCGGTGGGTCGTCGTCGTCGCCGCCATCGACGTCGTCGTCGTCGCCAGGCCTTGCGCGCCCCCCAATGGGGCGTCCGCAATTCGTCGTCGTCGTCGTTCGTTCGTCGGCGTTCGTCGTCGTCGTCGTCGCTGGGCCTTTTGTTGCACCCCTTTCGTCATCGTCGTCGTTGAGCCAAAGGGAACAGGGCATCGCCTTACCAACCACTGTACTAAGAACTCTACCACACGCACCTCTCCAGGGAGGCCTCGCCAGAGCGAGCAGGGCATCGTTCTACCATACAACTTCCCGCAAGGTTTCGGTGGTGACCCCTCCTAAATTGTCACCATATTGCTATTGCTCTATTGCTGTTTCGTTGTTATTATCCGTCAAACTCCGGCAAGAATTTCATGATCACCAACATGGACATTATCATAATGAGCATCACGGTAGTGATCCACGACCGTCATAGCATGTACAATCTTGCGATCTGCCATTTTGCGTTCCATCGTCCATACCATCATTGGTAAAATCGGCATGTCATCACCATCGTCACGGTATTACCTAGATGACTACCGTGCTCATCATACGTAAGCATTTCGTCGCCGTCGGTGTCGTTGTCGTCGGTGTCCACGTCTTCATCATGTTCAGCTTTGTCGTCGGGATTGTTGTCGTCATTTTGGTCGCAGTCGTTTGCGTCGTCGTCGTCGGCGTCGTTGTCGTCGTCAGTGCCGTCTTCATTGTCGGTGTCGTCGTCGCCGTGGGTGCCGTCGTCGTTGTCGATGTCGTCGTCGTCGTCGGGTTCGTCGTGGTTTTCGTCGTCGTCTGTCGTTGTCAGTGCTGTCGTGGTCGTGCTCTTCGTCGTCGTCGGTGTCGTCGTCTTCGTCGAAGTCGAAGTAGTTATCTTCGTCGTCGTCCTCTTCGTCAACGTGGGCGTCGTTGTCGTCGGCGTTGGCGTCGGCGACGTCGTCGCGGAGTTCGTCCTCTTCGCGGGCGTCGTGGTCGCCAGCGTCGTCGTCGCCAGAAATCCGGCGATTGCGACGGGGCTGGACCGCCCCCGAACCCTCATCAAATGTCGAACAATTATATGCACACCCGAACGTGTTACACGACAGCTCGAAATTGACCCCCCCAGAGAGACAACAAAAAATCGAAACTCCCCCGCAATCTTGTTTGACGAGGCCTGTAAGACCCCCCGAAACCAGAACCCCCTATTGTTATAGGATCTGGAATTCACGGCCTGATGTTACGCACTCGGCGGTCGAAACTAAAACGGCCTCCGCACGGGGGTGACCAGTCAGTCAGTGAGTCCAGGGCACCTGATGACGAAACATCTAGCTACGCCAAAATGGTCCTGGCGAAGGACCCAATCATGTGCAGCTGTGTAACGCGGTTGTGGGTATCGACCTCGATGAACCTCTCTCTGGGGCCATGTCGCGTGTGACGGGTGTGCCAAAATTGGTTCGGGTACACCATGCGGACGCTGCAACCGGAGCCGTCGGTGCAGCCCCATGTGAGGCCACGAAACGTGTGAGGCGTGCGCCGAAAGGCAGGGTGGAACCACATGCGGGCGCTGCCGCTAGGGCCTTTGGGGGCCACGAAACGTGAAGGGGTGCGCCGAAATGAAGGGTGGAACTGCACGTGGAACCTGCCACTGGGGCCTTAGGTGGAACACTCTAAGAGGCCACGAAACGTGTGAGGAGTGCGCCGAAATAGAGGTGGAACTGCATGCGGACCCTGCCAAGGGGGCCTTCGGTGGAGCACCCTCTAGGGCCACGAAACGTGTGAGGGGTGGTGGAACTGCATGCGGACCCTGCCACTGGGGCCTTGGGCGGAACACCCTATGGGGGCACGAAACGTGCGAGGGGTGCGCCAACATGAATGTGGAACTGCATGACCCTACCACTGGGGCCTTCGGCGGAGCACCTTTTGGGGCCACGAAACGTGTGAGGGGTGCGCCGAAATGGAGGTGGAACTGTATGCGGACCATGCCACTGGGGCCTTCGGCGGAGCACCCTATGGGGCCACGAAACGTGTGAGGGGTGCGCCGACATTAATGTGAGACTGAATGCGGACCCTACCACTGGGGCCTTCGGCGGAGCACCCTTTGGGGCCACGAAACGTGTGAGGGGTGCGCCGAAATGGAGGTGGAACTGTATGCGGACCCTACCACTGGGGCCTTCGGCGGAGCACCCTTTGGGGCCACGAAACGTGTGAGGGGTGCGCCGAAATGGGGGGGTGGAACTGCATGCGGACCCTGCAACGGGGGCCTTCGGTGGAGCACCCTATGGAGCCACGAAGCGTGCGAGGGGTGCGCCAACATTAATGTGGAACTGCATGCGGACCCTACCACTGGGGCCTTCGGCGGAGCACCCTTTGGGGCCACGAAACGTGTGAGGGGTGCGCCAACATTAATGTGGAACTGCATGCGGACCCTACCACTGCGGCCTTCGGCGGAGCACCCTTTGGGGCCACGAAACGTGTGAGGGGTGCGCCGAAATGGAGGTGGAACTGTATGCGGACCATGCCACTGGGGCCTTCGGCGAACACCCCGTGTGGCCACGGAACGTGTGAGGGGTGCGCCGAGATTGGCGTGCGAGAGCGCATTGGCAGGAAGGGGAGGAGGGGGAGGAGCGCGGCAAGTGAGATGAGGTGAGACGCGGGGCGCTGTCTCTTCAAAACGAGGACCCAAGACCACAAGATGGTTGGGAAAAACCATCATCGTCCTGACCATCGCCGCCGTCTCCGTCGTCGAAACCGTTGACGTCGCCATCGCCAGTCAACATCATCCTCGTTTGCGGCGAGACTCGCTGGGACGCGCTGGCGGAGCCTTGGTCTGCATCTTCTTCTTTTCCTGCCCCCATTCCGCGCATCCGAAAGTTTACCTCCCTTGAAGCGCACGATATGTGTCTCTGCATCCTGACCCCATCATCCGAACAGAGAGACAAAGAGAGACAGCAAACCCGAAAAACGGAGATGCGGAAAAAGAGCGAGGGAGAGAGAGAGAGAGAGAGAGAGACAAAGAGGGAGAAACAAGCGGCAGTACAGAAAGAGCAACAGAGAAGGAGAGAGAGACGGAGACATTGGCAGACCTGGGCGAGAAAACGTTGCCATCTTCGGCCGCCGAGCACTCCTCAATCTGCGTCGCCTCACGGCTTGGCTCGGATCTCGCCTGGAGAAGACAGGAGGACGCATCTGGTCTCTCCATTCCGTGGCGATCCCTTTTCATAGTTTGAGCTATCACGTGTCCGTCCCAACTGCAATTATATATATACACATATATATATATATGTATATATATATGCAATTATCTCGATATTCCGCACTGTTGCAATTCCCAAGCGCAAAACAACACATCGCCACACCTTGCTTCCTGCTGGCCCGGGTCCGCCCCAGACGAAGCCCAAAAGAGGGCCCGGGACGGCCCCAAAAAATGCCCCAGCACGCTAACATCATTGACGTTTCTTCGGCGTCCTTCGAGGCGGCCCAAGAGGCCCAACACATCGCCCCAATAGAACCCCCGAATGGCCCGAGGACGGCCCAAGATGATCCGCAACAGGGCCGCCGGAAGAGCCCCGCAGCCCAAGAGAGTCCCACTACAACCACCTACGAAGGCCCCCGGACTGCCCGCCTCATCGCCATCCTCCCCCCGGCAATGTCCCGCCCTCCTCTTCCCTTCACCCTGCCCCCGTCCTCTCCCCTCCACGCCCAAGAGGGAAACCACACAAGGTACCGATGCCGTCACGCCTCAGACCTCTCCCGGTGCGCATTCCGACAAGGATTTCGGAGCGAAACCAGCCGAGGGCCGTGGCGACGAGGGGAAGGTAGCGGTATCGGGCATCAGTGGATCAAATAGGGGATCGACTACATAATGAATTACGGAGCATTGTACGCATTCTCCGCCGACTCGCCGGAAACAGCAACTTTGGGGCGAATCAGCTCTGCAGTCGACCCCCCCATACTCGAAATGTTCCGCCTCAGACCCCCTGCCCTTCATCCCCGCACACCCCCCACATGCTCCCCGCTCCTCGTCCTCCTCCTCCTCCTCCTCCTCCTCCTCCTCCTCATCATCATCATCATCATCATCATCATCATCATCCACCTCCTCCTCGCCCTCCTCCTCCTCCTCGTCCTCCTCGTCCGCCTCCTCCTG
This sequence comes from Prorocentrum cordatum, assembly GCA_963575745.1. Classification (NCBI taxonomy): domain Eukaryota; class Dinophyceae; order Prorocentrales; family Prorocentraceae; genus Prorocentrum; species Prorocentrum cordatum. The sequence goes on along the minus strand of CAUYUJ010016721.1, from coordinate 164,290 downwards.
CTCCCCATTCTCCCCCTCCTCGTGCTCCTCCTCCTCGTCCTCCGCCTCCTCCTCCTCGTCCTCCTCCTCCGCCTCCTCCTCCTCGTTATCCTCCTGCTCTTCCCTCTCTCCTCCTCCTCCTCCTCCTCCTCCTCCTCCTCCTCCTCCTCCTCCTCGTCCTCCTCCTGCGCCCCATGCTCCTCGTCCTTCTTGTCCTCCTCGTCCTCCTCCCGCTGGCGGGGCGATGGCGCACCCCACCGCTCTGGCGGCGGCCCGCCCGACGCGCCGCCCCCAGTCCCGCAGGCCCCTCCCTGGAGTAGTGCTCGGGGTCCTGCGGCCCGAACTCGACCTGCCAGGCAAGAGGGCCGAGGAGGCATCCACATCGCAGGATGGCCGGGCAGGACCAACAGATCCGACGCTCCAGCGAACATTGGAGCGGCAAATTTGAAGCCGCTTTGGGCCTCTGGGGGCCCTCGCCGGGCATCGGGACCGTCGAGAAACGACTCGGGACGGGAAATCGGCCCTGGGAAAGTGGTCCAGACCTCAAGGCCCACGCATCGAAACGATTAGAACGGCCAGAAGCATGCGGAGGGCGGGGATGAAAAGAGATGCGACGGAGGGGGTCCTACGATCGTGGAAGGTGCAAGTAAAAGTTCAAGACAAGGGAAGAGGAGGAGGAGGAAGAGGAGGAGGAAGGTGGAGGAAGGTAAACCTGGGAGGTGAGGGATTCTGGACTCCGGACCAAGTAAACGAAACACCCACGCTCCCGTCCGTTGCCAGGCATTGTCACACATCTCGCGCAACACACATACACAATCAAGGCACGTTTGCTGTGCATGATCCTGCGCTGCTGCTATCGAGCCCGATACGCTGCATAGGCTGAGGGCCCAGGCGTGCACGTCAGGCCCCACATTTCGAGGGCCCCGATCGTGAATCCAGGAGCCGGGATACAAACAACCAGGAATTGACGCCTCCAGCTGCAACGCCATTTGGCCAAAACTCGCCCTGGAGAAGCACCCAAGTGACCCAACGGCAACATCGAGCAAGTCTTCTCTATCATGCACGAGACATGAATCCTCGCAACGCTTCCAGGCCCGAGCGGCAAAAAGGTTCGCCTGCCGAGTAACGCCTTGGGCATTTGGCACGGCCAATCGTCAAAAAAGACTCGACGGGCGGCTGGCCGAACTCCGCTGGAAACTCCAGTGCATGGTCGAACGGGTGTCAGATCCAAGACTGCGGCCAATTCGCGCGAATAAATCTGCACCCGTTCATAATTAAAACGGATTTCCACTGCTTAAGCACCTCATTGTTAGACGGCGTCTTGACGCGACTGCCAGACGACCCCGGAAATTGTCCCATCAAGCACGTGCGCGTATTTCACCAGAGCGGGGCTCATCGTTTGCGCCACATTCCAACATAATATGAGTTTCCAAATTACAAAGCGCAGCAGTCACGCAGCGAGCCAGAAACGCGCAACGCAGCCAACTCCAACGCAGACCTGGCGGTGTCCGGGAACAGCATGCCTGATAAAAAGCCCGCTGGGTAGTCTCTAAACGCTTCGCGGCCCCTCCGACGCCGAGCCTCCGAAGAGAATATGCCCCATCCCCAAGACTTCCCTTAACCTCGTAGACGCACCCAGAATCGGAAACCCAATTTTTCTCTGCAAGTCCCCTCCCGTTTCAGAAACGATTCTGGCCAACGAAGAAACAACTCAGTTTGCTCGCGTTCTGTAGGTATCCTCGTTCGGCTACGCATCGGCCGAGCAGTTCGCTAGAACGCATTGGTTTCGCGGGCGGCCCGTCGAATCCAGCCCCAAAACCCCGAATCACATCATAAAAACCTGCCCGCGTAACCGAAGGACTGTCTTCGGCAGCAAAGGGTGGGTGGTGACCGGCGATCTGGCCATCGGGTCGATCTGGCCATCGGGTCGAAATTCGCCTGATCGTTTTGCCAAGCACCAATCAATGGCTGGGCGGAACGACCTACAGAACCGGCGCACCGCGTCCGGATCTCCCACCACCGCCCCCGCCCAAATTCTGATCGTGGCGCTCCCACAGGCCTGTCACTGGTAATATGACGGTCACTTCCTGCGAGCGCTGCATGCCGTAAACTGTCTCGCAGGGATTAAAGCTGATGATTCGCCGCTTCCAACGAAGCCCAGAAGGATGAGGCGCATGCATTGGCCATGCCCTCGCCCACCTACGGGCGTGGAAGCCCGCAAGCACGCGCGAGAAACATGCTGAACTGCTGCGCCAGCCTCGCACACTCTTTCCGCCTTCCTTCTGACGAAACTGCGCTTGCAGTTCCCCAGGTCAGTCGAACAGCCGCGCCCGAACGCGGAGGCGGAAAACAACTTCTGCCAACCACAGAATGTAAACGAGCAACTTGCTGGCTGGCTGCGCCCTCCACTTGTTTTTTGGTTTGGTAGCGGGCAGACCCTTAACTCCCATGCCATTCCAGTGGCGCCCTTCCCGACACCGCTATCTTACTGAACCCCCATCACCAAAAATCTGAAAATCCTGAGGACAATGCCCACCGTTCTCCATCTGTCAACCCAATCCGGCAGCAGCTGGGGAAACCGATCACGAGGTAGGCATGACAGCAGCCCCGCTTCCAAAGCTGCACCTGTAGCAGAACAGCCTCTGCGTTTGGGGGCCCTTTTGGGGCGCGCGACCGCCCCGTCGATCATCGCCCCCGCCTCCTCCAGATAGCCGGCGCACGAACGGTCGCGAGCGAAACGGCCCTCCAGCCTCTCAGCCGTGTGCTCCGCTAGCGTGGTTCTCATGGCCTCCATCCGGCCTTCTCCTCCAAGTCTGCCCCATGCCTCCACCTGATCCCCTCCGCAAACGCAGACCCAGGGTAAAGACTGGTATTGCTCTTTCGGCCTCCCCGCGCACTGCCAGCCGCCAGCCTGGGCCAAGTCTTCACTCCCGAAAATGTACTCCGCGCATATTCGCGAAGTTCCAAATACAACCCGCGCTTAACCTCATTCACGGCCTCGCGAATGTAGCGAACGAGTTGAATGATTTCTCTGAGCTGCCTTTTCACCGCACTTTTTCCTCATCAGAGACATCTGGTAGGCCAAATCTAAAGCGTCTGCGACGTGCCAGCAGATCGCCCGTCGGAGCCAATGAATCGCCTTGCGCCGCGAATTGCCAAACATTGGCGCCGAACCGGTTCGCGCCGTGTCGTCTGAGACAAACATCGCGTCTTCTGGGAAAGCAGCCCCGTCATCTCCTCCATCCACTTCTGGCGCTGCCCGCCCATGGTTTCCTGTAAGTATGTCTCTGTAGACGGCCGTTATTTGGCGCGTCCTTTCCCAAGCGCACTCCACTCACAAAGGCGTTTTCTTCTGACATTCGATCGAAGAAAGCAGATGCCAAACAACATGCACAAATAGACGGTCGCGGGAAGGCTTTGTACTAACGGATTGAAGTTGCCTGCCAAACTGGCGCAGACCTCCAGACGCGCCCACCCTCGTCGCCATCGAAGCACTGGCGAAGAACATGCCGATTATCTTGCATTCACCCTTCGGGCAGTACCACACATGAACACGCGGTTCATCAGCATCAGCGACGACGGAATTCGATTCCCCGATTAGCGCACGATGAGAGTGCACAACCCCTTCCCCCCACACTTATCTCACCGCGACCTCGATCATGATCAGACATGCGCCAGCGAACTCATGTGCACCGCGATCTATTTCAATCCTCATCCCATCATTTGAACCAACCACCTGGATAGGAATAAGTCAACCGCGTATTCTCTAACCAAAAATCTCAGCCAGCCGATCATCTTTTTGACCTCATGCTAAACGTGGAACGGGCCTTTCGGATGGAACAAGCAAGCAAGAAGTCACGCGCCCGGAGGTGCGTGGGACACTGGACTGGAAAAATGCTGCTGACTAAAAACTAAAATTCGGACCGCGCGGCGCTACAGGGTCGGATTTGCTGAGCGCGCGGCTTGCCGCCAGGACACTTCATTAGCCAAGAGCGGGTTTACCTCTGACATGCCGCCTGCCGCCGCGCAAGCGACTCATAGCGCGCAGGTTGTCCAGTCTGCGCTTGGCGGGCCTACCTTTTCCCACGCATCGGTCTGCCGCCGGCCTGGAATTTCCAGGACAGAAGGTGGCGTTCCTGAGGGGCCCCCCTTCTGGCGCCCGGCGATTTTGCCAAGCTGGAGACGCGGCTGTCGCGCCACTGTGCCCGTCAGAGGGTGTTGTCCCGTTTTGTCTATGACTATCGCGTTGCTCACCCTGGAGACGCGCGCTGGTTCGGTTCCCGATATTACGCGAAGATACCGGCAATAGAAGCCGCCCAGCCGCCTTCTCTCCGCAGCATTGAGCCACAAAGTCAATAAACAATACGTGAGCTCGGTATGAACGACGGCGCTGTAGACCTCAATGTGTCTTCGCCTGCTCAAGCCTGAATGTAACCACATCTTGGCATCATGCCAAAATCGGCGCGCGCCGCGCCCGGGCGGCAACTGAGCTCCTTGCCCGCGGCGCCTGTTCCAGAAATCAAAGCACCAAAATAAATCGCGCATTCTTGCGCCCGCATGATCTGCCCATTCGAATCCTGAATACTGCTTCTGCGTCTGAATTGAAGCAGTTGGAACATGTCTCGGCGCAGCTCCATGCCATAGGATGTCCCTGACATCTGAATGGCACCTGATATGTCTTTCACTGCCCACGTCGTCCTTCCCAAAATCGGCGCGTCGCCCGCGCACAGCAAGACGGAAAGGGACCCATTGTCTCAGGGTGCTTTGTGTTCTGCTGCAAGTTGGGAGACAGCGCCTGCGACGATCACTGCCATGGTCTTCAAGAACAAGAAGTGTGATAGAGGGCGTCCTTGCGACATTCGGAGGACTGCGGCCTCGAGGGAGAAGTCGCCCCGCAGCTCCGCACCTCGAAGGTTCTTCAGACCGCACTTATTTATGACCTCCAATATGTGATCGGGCAAGCCGAAACGTCGTAGACCGCGCAGCATGGCCGAAGGGTCGATGGAGCCGAAAGGTTTTAGCCAATCCAAGGCCAATACATACATATTACCCGGTGATGCATCAAGCTCCAAATCTAGACGCCGACGGAACGCAAACGTCGCCTCTTGCGCCCCATGCTTCGATCGAAAACCAACTCGCGATCCCGTCAGCCTGGATTTAGCTCCTGCCTCCACCAAACGTCGGCGCAACAAAGACGCGAATACTTTGCGCCCAATCGCGAAAAGACTGATTGGTCCGATAGTTCGCGCAATCGTATATTTGCCCTTTCTTGCGCATTGCTGTTACCCTTGCTTTGTGCCATCCTTGCGAAGCCCTTCGCCCTTGCCAACAATGATTTCACGAAAGTCGTGATGCGTTGAAATGTCTTGGAGTCGTCTGCAAGCGCCTTCCTACATTATGGTGGGATCACGTCTGGCCCGGGTGCTTTGCCACCGCGCAGCTTGCGCAAACATGCCCTGACCTCGTCATCCGTGATAATGGCCAAATTGACCGGCAACGCAGGTCCAAAAGCGGGTGCGTCGACAACGTCGGCTGGACGCACGCCCCATTGCACCGTCTCGAGGTTTGTTGCCATGGTATCTGCTCGATCTTCGCTGCTGACAAATTCTCCTTGCAAATTCCGGAGCCGCCCCTTCTTGGCGGGACGGGGTTTCGGAACTCCCGGATACCGTTCCAGAAACCAGTCGCCACCAAATCTCCCAGCCAATTGGATCTATCTTCTCGTGCAGATTGTCGTACAGCTTTGTACTTCTCTTTCTCCAGAACGGCGTTCCCGTCCACTCGAGCCTGCGCTCTTCCTTGGATGAGCTGCGCTGTCCGGCCACTGATCCACGGTCGTCTGGGCTGGGGCGGCTCGTCAGGCAAGACCCCGGATGCAGCCCCGATCGCGGCCGAGATGTTTTGCCAGGCGCCTTCGACCACGTCAGCGGCGCCCACGTCCTCCGAGCAGTTCTCCAAAAACGCCGTAACAAATTGCTGTCGTACACCAGGTGTTTGCAAACTCCCTCCCTGTTTTCGATTGTGGTGTCGACGTGGTTGAAAATGCTGAATGTCGAGGTCGATATGACAACATACTAGGAAGTGCCGCGTGGCCAATGCTACTTCTCGGTGGCTTTCAACGGACACCACTCGGTCAAAACTTACGCCCGGCACGAGAAACAAGTCGAGCAGGGCAAATCTGTCCAGCAGGATGGCGTCGTTGGGTTTTGTGCCGCTCTCCACGTACGTAATCCGTTGTCCGTCGGGGACATGTTGAAAACTGTTGCTGATGCTGTAATGCTGACCAGTGCAAAACTCCATCAATAAGTCCCGGTTGGGTGACTCTACATTGCGTTTCGCTTGTTCTCCAAAAATGCACGGCACAAGTGCATGTTCTTCGCCTCGCCGTTGTTGGACAAGCCGGGCGTTGAAGTCTCCAGCGCTATATTTGGATCCATGCTCCAAGATAGTACTGAGCAGGTTTTCCAATTCCAAGTAAAAGTGCAATCGTTCAGGTAGTGGTCGGAGGTTGTGCGGGGCGTAGCCGGTGATCCGCGCATGCTTACCCCGTTTCCCAGAATCTTCAAGCCAACGAGCCGGTCTGAATATTGCAGGAAGCCGCAGATGCACGTTGCCATGTGGGGCGCAATGATAAATCTCACTCCTGATCTAGGTTTGCCTACGCTGTCTGCATTTGCCGAACTTGATAAATTAATACGGCGCCCGTCGTTTGTGTACTACTCTGCTTTCGAAGCCCATGTCTCCTGGAGGCAGAGAACTTCAATCTTCAAAACACGCATTGATTCGCAAAGAATGTAAAGCTTCTCGTCGGTTAAACCGGTGACGTTCCACGTGGCGATTGTGACGCGCCCGTTTTGTGCACTCAAGGCCCCACGTGGGCGCATTGGGTGAAACAGTGTCCTCGCCCTCCAGGCCCCGTCAAATATTCCCTTTCTTCCCTTTCCCTTTTTCCCATGTCAGTGCCACGGGCCAGGGTTTCCTCGCAGGACGTGCGGAGCTCGATGAAAGCCGCATCGTTTTGGAAGTTAGCCCAATTCTCCCATTCTGCGCTGGGCCATGTGAGCTTGAGCGCACCTCCCACGGAGCAGACTGATAGGATGTGCTCGCCCCCGGCGTGCATGGTCAGCTTCCGGTCGTCTATCTGAACGCTGTGTTTCTTCAAGCCCCACTGCACCAGAAGCCGCTTCAGGCGGAATAGCATCCGGATCGGGTTCCTGATACAGGCTGGCCTATCTTTGTGTGCCCAAATTCTTTGTTCTTGTAAGAAATCGGTGAAGCTCGTAACATACGCAGCGCTGTCTCTGCATCTGTGTCGTCACTCATATTTGCAAACACAATGCCGTTGTAGATGTCACCTTTCATGTAGATGTCACTCGGCGCTGGCATGTTTGACTTTGCCATCTCTTGTTTGAGAAATGCGCTCCTGTCACCGTGACGTCGTGTCTTCCCGACTTTGACCGAAGCCCAAGCCCTCTCCCGTGAAGCTGTCTAGGTGGAAAAACTGGTAGCCCCCGATGCATTTGTCTGGAAACCCCGAACCAATAAACACGGAAATGCCAGCACCCTTCGTCAAACTCGGCGATGGAAACCATCCAGATTGAATCAACATGCTCTTGCCGAGCTTCCTCTTGGTCACCTCTCCATCGGGGCCCGATCTCTGCTGCGTGCCGACGGGACTTGAAATGTTAAACGAGCAAAACGTAGAACTTCGGATCTCCCAACCGACCCGTCGAACATGCACCGAATGGGTTACGCGCTGGGACACGCAACTCTCCGTGATAGTTAGCGGCCGCCGCCATCCCAGCTAGATGAGAGCTGTGAACGGTTTTCAAGAAAGAGGTGTACAACAAAATGCAGCGTCATTTTGCTGCCCTGCCTCGGCCCCCGACCCTGCACGGCAGCTGGGAGGTGAGGGGGGGAGAGGAGGATAGGGATGAAAGGGATGAGAAGGCTGGCAGGGCGTGCAGGGAGCGGGACAAGGATCAGCAAACGCAAGAGGAGGAAAGGGATGGTGTACGGGAGAATTGAGCAGGGACCGACCGTCCTGGCATTCCTGTAGCCCTACAACGATATGTTCTTTGACCCCAAATTTGTTAAACAACACAGATGTGTTAAACAACACAGTCTCAATCAGAAGCGTCCTAAAAACCTTTCGCGCAGGCCACCGAAGGTTCTCAGACCATTCTCTGGTGGGCCTATAGGCGAGCCAGGCTTCGCCACTGCTCGAGAGACAGGGGGCCAGGAGTAATCAGAGGTGGAGGACGACGACGACGACGACGGCGACTGCTTCTCTGCAGCCGCTGGCCTGGAGCCGGCCATGGGATCCACCGGCCCCCGAAGGGCCAGTGACGCCGCGGCCGCGGCCAGCGGACAGCCCTCCGAGCAGCGAGAGAAAGGCGCAGAGGCTGGGGTCGCGCCGTGGGCGGGCTGCCCACGGCTTCTGGGACGCGCCGAGGCCAGGCCGGCGCTGACCACCGGAGGAGGGGCAGCCTCGCACGAGAGTCATACGCTCGACCAGGCTAGTAAGGATGCGCGGTAAGGATGCCAATGGCCCTGGAACGCCATGTTGACGTTTCCCGTGCGGAGCGCAGCGGAATGCCGAAGGATGCCGGATACCGGAGGGGCAAGGATGCAAGGGTAGCCTTGGAAAGTTACCCCATCCTCACTATCATGGTTGACTGTATCCTGATACGATTGGCTCAAGATCACGGTATCTGAGAACGTGTCATCATCATGACTCCTCTCCCCTCTATTGAGCAGGGACCGACCGTCCCGGCATTCCTATAGTCCTACCACGAAATGTTCTTAGAACCCAAAAATGTTCTAAGAACAAAAACGATGTTCTTATAACCTAAACCCGATGCGATGAAACAAGACGGACTCCGCCAGAAAGGTTCTAGGAACATTTCGTGGAAACCACACAAGGTTCTTAGAACATTGTTTGATAGGGCTATAGGCAAGCCAGGACGCTTCGCCACTGCTTGACTCTGGCAGTCGAGACAACGGCGGTCTCCCGGGCGTCCTCCGTCCTTCTCTCTGGGCCTCCCGGGAACCTCTTCGCACGGGCCGCCTCGATACGAGGGCCAGGAGGGGCCCCCCGGGAGGGATCTCGGGGAAAAACGGTCAGTGGATTTGGACCAGTAGGGGGCCACATGCGAACCCTACCCCTACCCCCCACGATTTCTGAGGGGGAGGGTGGGGGTAGGGATCGCATGTGGCCCCCTAACCAGGCGGGAGAGCCGTCGCTGTCAGAAACAAGGCCCCCCTCCTCCGAAACCAAAGACAGCCAGGGCCGCGTCGCAACCGAAGCCGCGAGATGCCCTCTGCCTGGCGATGGGAATCCACGACGTACCCCTAGTAGCGGTAGGTGTCCGGCTTGAAGGGGCCAGTGACCTTCACGCCGATGTAATCTGCCTGCTCCTTCGTGAGGGTCGTGAGCTGGGCACCGAGAGCCGGCAAGTGCAGGCTCGCAACTTTCTCGTCGAGGTCCTTCGGGAGGAGGTACACGTCGTTCTTGTAGCCCTTCTCTTTCGCCGTGAGCAAGTCAATCTGCGCAAGGACCTGGTTCGTGAACGAGCAGGACATCACGAAGGACGGGTGTCCAGTGGCACAGCCGAGGTTGAGCAGCCGCCCAGCCGCCAGAACGATGATGCCGTGCCCGTCTGGGAAGACGTAGCGGTCAACCTGCGGCTTGATGTTCTCCACCTTGATGCCTGCAAACTTCTCCAGATTTTCCATCTCGATCTCGTTATCGAAGTGGCCAATGTTGCCGACAATGGCGTTGTTCTTCATCTTCTTCATATGCTCCAGAGTAATGATCTTGAAGTTCCCTGTGGTGGTCGTGAAGATGTCGATCTCGCTGACAACGCTCTCCATCGTAACCACCTGGAAGCCCTCCATGCATGCCTGGAGCGCGCAGATCGGGTCACATTCGGTGATCAGCACCCTGGCACCAGCACCGCGCATTGCGAACGCGCAACCCTTGCCCACATCGCCATAACCACAGATCAGCGCGCGCTTGCCTCCGATCATCACGTCTGTAGCACGCATGATGCCATCTGGCAGCGAATGCCTGCACCCGTAGACATTGTCGAACTTGGACTTGGTCACGCAATCGTTCACGTTGATGGCTGGGAACAAGAGCTCGCCCTTGGCAGCCATCTCCTTGAGCCGGTGGACGCCAGTAGTGGTCTCCTCGCTGACACCCTTGCATTTTGCGGCCATGCGCGAGTATTTCGTCTTGTCGGCTGGAATGGAATCCCGAAGCAACTGCAGAATGCACTTGAACTCCGCATTGTCCGTGCTGGCTGGGTCGGGCAGGGAACCGTCCTTCGCGAATTTCTCCTCGAACTCCTTCCCCTTGTGGATCAGCAGCGTCGCGTCACCGCCGTCGTCCACGAGCTGGTCGCAGCCGTCCGCGCCTGGCACTGTCATCATCTGCTCGGTGCACCACCAGTACTCCTGCAGTGTCTCGCCCTTCCATGCGAACACCGTGGATGTCTCGGCCTTCGCGATAGCCGCCGCCGCGTGGTCCTGGGTGCTGAAGATGTTGCAGGAGCACCACCGCACTTTGGCCCCAAGTGCGTGCAGGGTCTCTATAAGGACGCCGGTCTGGATAGTCATGTGCAGAGACCCGTTGATGTTCATCCCCTTGAACGGCTGCTTCGGCCCGAACTCCTTGCGCGCAGCCATGAGTCCTGGCATCTCGTGCTCCGCCAGGCTGAGCTCCTTACGGCCGAACTCGGCGAGGCCCATGTCCTTGACCTTCGACTCTGCCATGACCTCACAGCTCAGCGTGACGCGCGGCAAGAGATTGGGAGATGCTCGTTCGACGCTTGTCCGATCAAAATTCCTGCAGCCAACATTGTTGATAATGATTCAGGAGATGCCGGTGTTGATGGTGAAAAATGACAGTGAGACTCATGCTCAACAAGCGTTCCAGTCAGAAGCGAGAACAATGACAGACTTTCTTACAGCGCACCAGCGCGCCTTCCACGGTGATTTCGTGATCCAGTAAGTCCCTAAACTCAATCACAGCTGTAACCAAGTCCTTCACGTCGCTTTATAGCAGACGGGCGATCGCGGCGAACACGAGACTACCAAATTCCAAAATCTACTACTCAGGCTGGTACCCTCCACGCGACCTGAACATGCTTACTTCGGCCAAATCCGACCCTATACAACAAAAGCCCCCCACCGACAACACCGATGTACCACGTTGTGACCTCGGATTCCGAATCCCCAACGACCTCCCCGCGCGGTCCGTCACCGCACGGTTTTGGGACCTCGGAGGCCCCAGTCACCCGAGAGTCCTCGCAGAACGACCCGAGTCCCAAAACCGTGCGGTGACCCCCAAGCAGTGTGGTGCAACTCCATTCCGGGTCCCCCGAGATGAGGACGGGGGCCCGAAAGGGGTGCCGGGAGGGTGAGCAGAGAAGGTCGGCTTAGGCCGTCCTTGAGCCATTGTCACCAGGATCGGTCAGCATCGGAAGGGGCCCCAGGACACACAAATGAATACACACAAACAAGATGATTCCCCATATTCTCCCACATGTTCCGGGACTTTGTCCTCCCGCCCAAGTCCCATAGTTTCCCATCTCTTCCAGGGACTCGACGATGAATTGTGTCTGTGTGTTTTTTTCCCTCCTGAGATCAGGACGGGTGCCCGAAAGGGGTGCTGGGAGGGTGAGCAGAGAAGGTCGGCTTAGGCCGTCCTTTCGGGAGCGGCCAAGAGGGGGGTGTCCACGAGGGGGGGGTGCAAATCATGACGGGCGGCATGTGCGCGGCCCAGCGGGGGGGCCAGGGACGTAATGAAATAAGAAGAGGCGCCATGAGATCTGGGGAAAAATCATGGCCCGGGCCATGAAATCCACCCCCCCCTAGTCATCACCTCCCTCTTTTCCGCTCCCGATCCTTGAGCCATTGTCACCAGGATCAGTCAGCATCGAAGCGAGCAGCCAGATCGCGTAGCATGGCGCGTCGGATCGGGCTGCCATCGGCACGGAGACGACGTCGGGACACCGGATCGGCCGCGCCAGGGATGCACAGCAGCGCCCTGCAGACATCGGGGGGCTGAGTATGGGGGCACAACGGGTCCTGAGAGAAACGGGTCCTGGGCTTAAGTCCCCCTACAGGGGGATTTTCAACGAAAAATTAAAAATACCCCCAAAAATACGCCCAAAAAGGGCCAAACAATACCTCAAAAACAGTCCCCTGGCTATTTTTGGACTAGTTTTTGAGTATTTGTCTGGGGTATTCTTTATTTTTTCGTCGGAGATCCCCCTGTAGGGGGACAGGCCCGACTTAGTCCAGGCCCTGGGGCTTCCCCCAGTCCCCCAGGCTGGCCATCGCTCGGACGTCCATCCCCTGTGCTTTTTTCGGTTTCGTGCGTGGCTTTTCTCGCCAAATGATCAAGGATGCTCCTCGATGGTCCTCGCCGGAGGAAAAAAAATGCACATGTCCGAGCGATGCCAGGCCAGGACCACTTCTTCCTCCCGAGTCGTCTTCTGCCGGTCCCCGGGGCCGGCGGAGGGCCTCGAGAGCCCGAAGTCGGCGAGAAAAGCCTCAGTTTGGCCCCGTGGCGACAGTGGCTGCCAAGATCCTGGGCTGGTGCTGTCCACACGAAGGGGCCCTGGGACACACAAATAGATAGGCACAAATAACAGGGTTCCCTATATATTCTCCCACATGTTCAAGGTTTCCGTCTTCCCCCCCACTTCCCATGTTTTCCCATATTTCCCTGGGCGTCGACGATTAATTTTGTCTGTGCTTTTTCTCCTCCTGACAACACGCGCCAGCGCGTGCCAAGGAGGGGGGAGAGGGACTGGAGGAGATGGGCAGGGGAGGATGACGACACCGAGGCGGCGGAACGGGGAGAAGGATGCGCAGGGGGAGGAAGAGGAGCCACGAGGAGGTCCCAGGTACTTCGTGGCGAGCGTATTCTCCGGGCCTTGGGCTTCCCCCACGGCGAGAAGCTTCAGAATCGGAGCAGATCGGGCCGGCCAGGCGAGAAACCGGATCGAAGCGGGCCCTGGCGGGGGGGGGGTCCCTGAGCCAGGGTCACTGGGCACCTGGCCACTGCTCTCGACGACGGGTCGCCTGCGGCGCCGCCCCTGCACGGACCGTCGACCACCATGGGGACCACCACGACCCACCTCCACCCCCGCAAGGAAGGACCCACACTCCCGACCTAGTGATCCGGGTCCTGGCGGTGGCGGCGCTTGGCCCCCAAGAACCCAAAAGAAGCACCCCCACCCCCAACCAGGACCGCCTGGTGATCGAGACGAAAATCTGGGCGGCCGACAGGTCACCATCATCCCTCCTCATCTTCTCTGAGCGGGAATTGTTAGGGGGAACCAGCTCAGGAGGGGGGAGCATCGACCTGAAATCGGTGATGCATCGCCGATTGATCGACCATAGACCCCCCGATGGCGAAACCACACGGTCCTGGTCAGGGTGGGCTATCGGGCCCCTATCGCTAATCGATAAATTACCCCCTCTGCCTGTCCCCCCCTAACGTTGCCCCGGATTCTCTTCCCACACAACGTGCCGCCTTGAGTCCAGCGGCGCCACCAATGTCGCTACCGTTCAGCTTCAGTCGCGCGTTGTACGCGTGGTTGGTGTGCTTGAACTTTGCGACCACCACGCCCTGCAACCGGGTCACAGCTCGAACGCACTACCCCTGCTAACAATTTCCTGATCAGGTGAGGTGACGGCACCGCCGAGAATGCTAGAGTCCTTCATCGTCTCGCCCCTCCACCTCCTGCTCATCATTCGGATCCTCTTCCTGCTCATCCTCATCCTGGACTACCCCCTCCTCCGCCTGCTTATGCACCTCCTCACCGTCCGCCTCAACTCGACTCTGCAGGCATTACGCTGCAATCTGCCTGTCCTGGCCGGATGACAAAAACAGTGAGGGAGAGAGCGAGAGAAAGAGAGAGAGAGAGGACAGAAAAAGCGAGGGGAGAATGAGAGAAACATAAGCAGCAGCATCAGCATCATCAGAATCATCATCGGCAGAACAATCATCAATGCCATCATCACTATCATCGCCATCACCACTATCATCAGCATCGGGACCCTCAACATCGTCATCGTCGTCATCATCACTATCACAATCCTCATCCTCATCCTCATTCCCATCCTCAGCATCATGAACAGCAGCATTATCAACATCGCGGTCTCCGTCCTGGTATTCCTCGATCTCGCCTTTACTATCATCATCAGCATCAGCGTCAGCATCAGCAACATCATCACCATCATCAAATCTCCAACCAATTTATCAGCATCAACATCAGCATCAACATCATCTTCGTCACTAGAATCGTCTTCATCACCAGCACCATCATCAGCATAGTCAGCATGATTATGATCATCACTATAATAAACAACATTGTCATCACCACTATTGGCATGCTCATCATATGAATCAGTATCATCACCATCATCAACATGATCAATATTATCATCATCCGCATGCTCCACATAATCATCATCATCAACATCCTCATCATGATCTGCCACCTCCTCATCATCATCATCATCACCACCCGCTTCATCCGCATCATACGATCCTCATCACCATCATTATTGTTTCATCATTATCACCAGCAGCATCAGCATCAACATCATCATCAGCACCATCACCACCACCATGATCACCACCACCATCACCATCACCATCACCACCACCATCATCAGCATCATCATTCTCCTCAGCGTCAGCATCACCATCTTCTTCGCCATCAGCATCCGCCTCCTTCTCCTCCTCTTCCCCCTTCGACGTTCATCCCTTCTCCTCTCCACCCTCCCCCGCCTCCCGCATACGTACTGCCCCAGACGAGCTCCTCATCGTCCTGACCCTTCTCCCGCGGCAGTCAATCTAGACTGCCCGCATTCGCTCCTGGCGACGCGCAAGGCGCCAGGCGCTCACCCCCTCGCCACCGCAGTGCCCTCCACCGTCCCCTCGCCGGGCCCGGAGGAGACACGCACTCCCCTGCCCAGGCCCCGGCGTGCGAAACGCACGCGCCCCTGCGCGCCCCTGCGGCCTCAGCTTGCGCTGCGCGGACATCTATCGGGTGAGCACTTATTGCTTGTCAGTGTCAACACATGCTGGCCGACAGGTGCTGTGGCTGCCAGAGCCACAGCCTCAGTGAGCGCAGCAGGCGAGGGAGGGCAACAGGTTCCTGCTGCTCCTCCTGCTCCTCCTCGTGCTCCCCTCGATGTCGCCCCTCCCTGATCTCACACAGGACGAGGGGCATAGAGAGAAAGAAAGGACGAGTGACAGGAAGCAGCAGCATGATCATCATCAACATCATCATCGTCATCAGCATCACCATTATCATCGTCATCACGTTGTAATCCTCATCATGGTCATCCTCATCATCAGCAACATCATCAGCATGAACAGCAGCCGCATCATCAGTAGCAGCATGATCACGACCACCACCATCGCCATCCTTATCATCACCATCAGTATCACCATCATTGGCAGCATCATAGTCAGCCTGACCATCACCAGAATCATCGGCATCATCGTCATCGTCATCGTCCGCGTCATCGTCATCATCAGTATCAGCATCAACAGCATCAGCATCATGATCATCCTCATCAGCATCATTATATGTCCTCATAAGCATCAGCATCATCATCATTATCATCACAAACATCCTCTTAATGACCATCATCATCAGCATCATAATCAGCATCAGCATCATCATCACAGCATCACCATCGTCTTCATGATAAGCATCATCAACTTCATCGTCATCAGCATCATCATCGTGATCCACACCATCATCACCACCACCAGGATCATCATCACTACCTCAATCATCATGATAAGCATCATCCTGCTCCTCCTACCCCTACCCATCCCGTATGCTCTCCGCTGGTACTGCTCCTAACCACAAGGCATGCGGAGGATGGGCAGGTCCGCGCTTCGCGGGCGCTCGCGCGCCGCACCTGCCGCATCTCGCACAGGAGCAGCTCGCCGAAACGCTTCAGCCTAGCCGTTCTCTCTCTCTCTCTCTTTCTCTCTCAATCTCACATTCTCTGTCTCTGCACGGCACGGTGGATGCACCTCCCATCTTTTCAGTCGGGGATGACTGGAGTGGACACGAGAGAAGACACAAGACCCTTCTGAATGCCACATTACCATACGAATGTAGAAGGCATGGGTCGCGAAACACAGGACACAAGGATACGCTTGATTTGACAGGGTCGACCTGCTAAGCAATCTCGACTCTAGGTGGCGACATCCGAACCCAACCACCACCAACCATCGATTCCCGAATCGATGCGAGGCGGAGTAGAGTTCGGACTTCGCTACGTGTTCGACAAATTCGGAACCCTACCCCCGCCGCCTATCGAATTGCCTGAGTCGTTGATTGGCGAGGGTGGGGTCCGCATTTCGCGGCTGGCCTCTTACTGCAGTCGCCGCACTCCAAGGGGCGCAGGGCAAGGACGCACGATCCTTGCTGGAGCCCTCCCAAGTGGGACCCGAATGAGTTAGCTAGGTCGAAGCATCGCGCCGCATCGCAGATGCATCGGCGACGTAGGCAATGCGTCGCCGCTGTCGGCATGGAGAAAATCTGGCTTGAGGATGGACCAATACTCGCAGATTGTTCGTCGCCGTCCCCCTTCAACTGTATCCCCGTCTTCAATGCAGCCAGGTAGCCACCAACCTCCAGCGGAAGGTACAAGAAAAAGGAGGAGAAAAGGAGAAGCGGTTTGGGGCGGAGGAGATTTCTGCCCGGAAGCTGTCAGACATGGCCGCGCGAGGCCCACTCCATCTGAACATGGATCGACGCATTGGCTGC
>CAUYUJ010016721.1:107500-147391 GCA_963575745.1 Prorocentrum cordatum | reverse complement strand
CCCCCCTCCCCCTCTTCATCCTCCTCTTCCTCCTCCTCGGGTCACCTACCGCCCCGGGGGAAAACGCGCAAAGTGTGTTTCTGCCAGGGTGTGGATTGCGATCCGCGTCGCTCGGTGCGACGACGGGCTGGCCTTCGGTCGGGCGTGTCCCCCATGCAGGCGGATTTTGGACGAAAACTTCTAAACAGTCAAAAAAGAATCAGGAGCTGCCCAAAAGTAGTCAACACAAATCGTCCCCGGGCCATTTGTTGACGGTTCTGGACTTTTCTCCCCGTGTAGATGGACAGGCACGACTCAAAGCTGGCTAGGAGAGACCTCGGGAGGAACTGGAACTGGAACGGGAGCGGCGTGCGCAGGGGCGCGCCCTGTGCGGGCTGCCGCGGGACGTCTCGCATTATCGCGTGCGCCTCCTCGCAGTCTCGAAGCCGCCTGCTCGCATTCTCGCAGGCGCCTTCGATCGCAGTCCCGCACACCACCAGGCCCTCTCATTCTCACAGTCTCGAGACCTCGGGAGAGGGCTGGAAGGAATCTCGGAGGAGAAACGGCGGCCAGCGAGGGAGGGGAAGAGACATCGCGGCAGCCACAGGCCCTCAGATCCTGGCGACCCAATTTTCGAGCCGCGCGGTTGCGCTCCATTTCGGGCCCGGGACTCCCACAGATCGATCCGGCTCGAAAAACGATGCGGAATGATGGGGCTGGGGGTCCAACGGCGATTTGTTTTGCGATGTTGCAATTCTGCTGTAACGTCGGATCTCAGGGAAGGTCGGCGGCAAACGAGGGGGAAAGCCTTCTCAGAGGGCGGCGGGGCTTCTCAGAATCCCTCGGGCCTTGTGAGAATTTATCAAGGTCTTCGGGGAAGGCTGAAACAACTTCTCAGAAGGCCGGTGGACTTCCGAGCCTTCTGAGAAGGCCTGCTCCATCTTCACTTCCCCCTCTCGCTTGCCCCCGAGCCTCCTGGGAAGCCCTCGTCGCCACCACTGGATGGTCCTCGAAAACATGGTCAGCTTGCATCTCGGGAGAGGTCCGGGAGTAGCAATATAGGTACCTTTTGGTATCCCCAAGATCCGCTCCCTCCCGCAAACACGCGAAGCTGAAAAACTTAAGTCCGCCTTCCCGACAGGACGGCGCAGAGCGCACTGCGAAAACCACGCGCTAATACGCTCATGGTGAAGAGAATGCGAGGATGGCACTTATCCATATCGCAGCCTGGGCAAGCAGTGTTCTGGGACCCAAGCGGGTGGCGGCTATGTCTGCACACATATATATATATATATGTATATATACCTATAACTATACACAAATATGTATGCACGTATGTATGGTATGTATGTATGTATGCATGCATGCATGCATGTATGTATGCATGCGTGTATGAATGCATGTATGTGTGTGTATGTAGTTGTGCATTTATGTGTATGTATATATGCATGCAAACGTGCATGCATGTATGTATGTGTGTATGTATGGATGCAGGCATGTACGTATGTATGTATGTGTGTATGTATGTATGTATGCATGTATGTATGGATGTATGTATGTATGTATGTATGTATGCAGGCATGTATGTATGCAGGCATGTATGTATGTATGCGTATACATGTATGTATGTATGTATGTATGTACGTATGTATGTATATATGCATGTATGTATGCGTATGTACGTATGTATGTATTTCTGTATGTACGTATGTATGCATGTATGTATGTATGTGTCTGCCTGTCTGTATGTATGTATGTATGTCTGTATGTCTGTATGCCTGAATGTATGAATGCCTGTCCGTATGCAAGTGTGTATGTATGTATGTATGTGTGTATGCTTGTATGTTTGTATGTGCGGATACATGCATGCATGTACGGATGTATATGTAATTATGCATTGAACGATACACCTATACCTGTTCCTATACGACCACCCTTCGGTGAGACAGCGTATCGTGGAGGAACCAACGTCTTACAAAATCGATGCCACTATCGATGAAACTATCGACGTCACAATCGATGCCACAATCCGTCTCACTATCGATCTCACGATCGATGTCCTATCGATCTTACAGGCGACCTCAACATCGATGTCACTATCGATATTACTATCGATCGTACTGTCGATCTCACAATCGATCTCACTATCGGCATCACGATCGATCTCACTATCGATGTTACTGCCGATCTCACTCTCGATGTGACTATCGATCTCACTCCTGGTCTCACTATCGATCTCACCATCGATATCACTATCGATCTCGCTATCGATCTCAAGATTGTTCTAGCAATCGCACTCGAACGGTCTCACTATTGATCGCACTCGATCGACCTCACTATCGATCTCACTATCGCTCCCACTACCGATCTCACTATAGATCTGAGCATCGATCTTACATTCGAACTCAAGATTGATCTAACCAACGGTCGTAATATCGATCTCACTCGCTCGATCTCGCTATCGATCTCA
The DNA here is from genome assembly GCA_963575745.1 of Prorocentrum cordatum. Classification (NCBI taxonomy): domain Eukaryota; class Dinophyceae; order Prorocentrales; family Prorocentraceae; genus Prorocentrum; species Prorocentrum cordatum. The sequence goes on along the minus strand of CAUYUJ010016721.1, from coordinate 144,942 downwards.
CTATCGGCCCCACTATCGATCTCGCTACCAATCTCGCCACGGGACACCGACGGGACACCGACGGGGAACCGACGGGACCCCGACGGGACACCGGCGGGACACCGACGGGACACCGACGGGACACCGACGGGAAATCGGCGGGACACCGACGGGACACCGACGAGGCAGCCACGGGACAGCCAAGGAACACCAACGGGCCACCGACGGGACACCGATGGGACACCACGGCGGCACAACCAAGCCAGCCAGCGCACGCCCAACCCGCGGGGGAGGGGCGGGCAGCGACGGGCTACCACGGCGGGACAGGCCGACCACCGCCCGCCCACTGGGGAGGGAGAAGGGGCGGTCACATGGGTGGTCCTCCCATCGAGGGGCCACCTGCCCCTGATCCTAAGCCTCCTGCAGCGTCAGGAATCCTGCAGCCAATCGCAGCGAAAGTTCTGATGAAGATTCTATACGGCGCACAAGTGGCTCGCCCTGTTCTGCTCAACGCCGTCTGCAAGACAGCTGCGACCCGCCCTAGCCACAGCGGTGTAATATGCTGTCGCCCGCCCATGCAGCTTCGCCTCGCCGGCACGCAGGACACGAACCCGAAACCGAAACCGATTTCATGGTAGGGGGCTTTCCGTTCCACTTCGATCTCACCGCCCGACCTGCTCTATTGCATACATATATATATATGCACATGTATATACGTATATATGCATGTATAGATATATAGATTCTCATATATATATATATATATATGTAAATAGTATATATACATACATACACACTGGTCAGAGGGGCATCCCATACATCTCTATCACCGCCTGCCGAAGTCCAGAAAGATCAGCTTCCCAGGTGGTGGCTACGGAGAAATCCCAACCTTGGAGCAGTGGACAGCGGCGGACTTCAATCCGTGCTAAGCGACGCGATACCAACGCGCCTGATCTCTAGCTCCTCGACCTCCACGTCATCCGGCACGTTGGTGATGTGCAGGGTGTACGACGGCTTGCCCGTACCGGCCTCCAGTTCGGGAGGCTCCTGCGCGAAGCGCAGAGGGCACGCTCGAGAACAGCTGGCCCGAAGGCTGTGACCATGTCTACACTCACCGTGATACTACCAACTCGCCATCGCTCGGACGTCACGTCCCCGTGCACGTGCCGGCTTGGTGCCCTTCTTCTTCGCGGGATGATCCAAAATATGGGGAAACCAAAAGGCACCGATACCGCTACTCCCCGGACCTCTCCCCGGGGCGCGTTCTGACCAGAATGCCGAGGCGAATCCAGTGGTGGCGACGAGGGCAACCCAGGAGACCCAAGGAGGGGAAAACGGAGGAAAAGTAGCGGTATGGGTACCTCTTCCTCCTCTGAAGACATGCTCCTCCATGAACCCCGCCGAGAAGACCTTGCGCATGTCAGAGCGATGCCAAGACCAACAAGAAAAACAAACACAAAGGAACGAAGAGGCCTCCCCGGCCACGGCGGGCCCTGGTCACGATGAGGTCCCCATGGCCTAGATCTCCTCCTCCTCCTCCTCCTCCTCCTCCTCCTCCTCTGGCCATCGCTCGGACGTCCATTCCCTGTGTGTTGTTTCGGTTTCGTGCGTGTTTTTTTCGCCAAATGACCAAGGATGCTCCGCGATGGTCCTCGCCGAAGGAAAAATGCACACGTCCGAGCGATGCCAAGTCCTCGGAAGCGGCGGCCCGTGGACAGATTCCCTCCACAGCCCAAAATCGTCCCTGGCTCGACGCTTCGGATGCACAGCGGCTACACGCAAGAGTGACTCGAGGCAAGAGGGACCTTTAAGTACGCGGCCAGGGGGGGCCCTTTGGGGACCACGCCAGGCGCGAAAGCCGCTGCCATCGCGCTGCTCTCAGCGATGGGGCGAGCCCCATTGGGCCCGCACCAAAGGTCACTCCGGCGAAGGGTCACTCTTGCGTGCAGTCAAAGACATCAGTGGGGAGCCCACAAATGACGCACGCACGACCACGTGCATGAGGACGGCCCCCTGGCCCGCGAGACCGGCCTCGTGGTACAAACGTTCGCGCGACAGGAAGTCTCGGAACCAGTGTGGGTTCATGCGCGTGTACGTCCTTCTCTCGCTCCTGAAGCAAGGACATTCAGGAGGCCTGGCAGGGACAACCAGGGAGCCTGGAAGTCCTGGGGACACTCTGCAAGGATGTCCAAACAGTTTTTGTCAGCGGCGAGGCGGCGAACTCCGCTCCAGCGAGAAGCTAGAAAAAGGGTGTCTAAACAAACATTGCAGAAAAATGCCGTGCAATGTTGAGAGTGCAAGGTGGAATGGGGGATTCCTGAATAGAATGGAATCGGGCCAAGGCCAGAAGGGTTGGAATCCCCCTGGAAACCCCCGTTGAGAAAGAACTGCAGAGGCCCCGCGGAGGAAGTGACTTCAGGGGCCTCTGGATGCCGACGGGAAGCACCTGGAGTTCCCCTCACGTCTTGGGCGCGTGCTCTCGCGAGAACCCTTTGGACGCCCGAAGATGGCCCAAAAATCACCCCCTAAAGTCTTGAGGAACGCATATCTATACATAAATGCATGTGTATATGCCTCATTCGTTGTTGCATGGTTTCGGGCCACTCGGTCATTCGATTTTCCGGTTTCCTGAGAACGCCTGACAGGCACCGAGAACCCCTCCAAGACAATCGAAAAAGGCTTCCTTATAACCCAAGAGAGCCCCAAGACGGCCCAACAGGGCTTAGAAACTGGCCAAAGAAGGGCCCCATGACGGGCCAACAAAACGCCCTCTGGAAGCATTCAAACCGTGACCCGAAACCGCGGTTCGAGGCATGATCCGAGAAATCCCCGAGAGGCCACAAAAGGGCGCCAGGGACGTCCCCAGAGGCGCCCCAAAAGCCTCTCAAAAATTGTCGCGAAATCTTCCAAAAGCTCGCCTCGGAGGGGCCTCCGCAAACATTCTGCAGAGGACGGGGAAGGGTTCGCAGGGCAATGAACGCGAAAACGAAAAGAGGAAAAGGAATATGACTCACGAGGGAAGGAGAAGAACAGGAACAGCAATATGAGAAGGCAAATGGAAAGCACTGCAAGCAAAAGCGATCGCTGTTTTGATTGATCGAGCTTCTCTTGTGATGCCAGAATGTTAGACGTGAAAGACCCAAATTCATGGCCCGAACCACCTACCCTTTATATACAGATGTACGAATATACATACATATACGCATGTGTATATACATACAGATGTAGTGTATGCATGAGGTGTGTCCATATACACATGTGTGTATATATCAATATATACACACATATACATGTACATACATGTATATGTGCGTGAGGGCTTTCCTCGTTGGGCTCCTACACAGTACACCATATGGAACCTTGCTGCAAGCACAGGCGTGCCAGCTGGTTGAATGTATTCCCGAAACTATCCTCGGTACTGCCTCCAACATGTCTACCCGCCTGCGCGAACACTGGAGGTGGGGCCCTGTGAAGAATCTGGTTCCTCCTTGGTTGGGTCGATATGTGCAAGCCCCTTGGCCTGAAGCCAAGCGGTCCCACGCGGGCCTTCGCGGGGGGGCACCTGTCGTTGTGTTAGGGTCAATTTCACTGCGGGTGGGGAGAATGCAATGATTGGTGCTCAGGGGCCATACGCGATGTCTGGAAAAAGACGAACAAAAAACAACGTTTCGAAGGCCCGTGAACACTTTTTGGATTTGCGCTGAAGCCCTTCCCTGGCGCGTTCCGCGCGGCAGCGCCAGGCGCCGCCAGGGGGGCCCGACGCAAATCTCCCCCAAAATCCGCGCGGAGCTCCAACAGAGGATGTCTGTGCAAATGTTCCCTCTTCGATGAGGTGCGGGGTGTCACTTCCGCCGCGGTGACCGCCTGCTGTGATCTCGCGGTCACCAGGGGAAGTCGCCCAGAAGGATAGAACATGGGGCATGAGTTGGCCTGCCTCCAGAGAACCAAATACGAAACAAAAAGCAAGCGGGACACATGAACACAGGTTGCCGCCACGGGCAGCAAAGGGGGCTGGGCAAGAGCGGTATGCGCCAACAACGTGTGGCCCCTATATACCCCGACGGTAACAACAACATCATCATTACCATCATGGCCAACACCAGCGTCAAACAGCAAATTATGTCGAAAGTCGTCGGAAAACGGCACGCCCGACAACGGGGCTCCGGAGAGGGGGGCGGTCCTCCGTCTTCGCAATGGTGACGGGCCCCTCCTCTTTCTCCTGGCGGCGGCGCGGCGGTTGACAGCGCCCCCTCCTCAATTCCCGCCCTCCTCCTGCGGATCCCCCGGGAAACTCCTGCCCCTCCTCCTCCTCCTCCTCCTCCTCCTCCTCCTCCTCCTCCTCCTCCTCCTCCTCCTCCTCCTCCTCCTCCTCCCAACATCGGCTGTCCACTGTCCGCCCCCGCGCCCGCGCGGCCCCGCGCGCGGAGCCCGGGCCAGCGCGCTGTCCACTGTCCGCCCCCGCGCCCGCGCGGCCCCGCGCGCGGAGCCCGGGCCAGCGCGCGGGCGGGGGCCCATCTGGACGCCACCGCGGGGCCAGTTTCAAGGGGAGGGTGAAAGAATCGGGGATGGACAGACCCCCCTTTAGTAAAAGGTGGTTTAATGAAAACGACCTGAGGCCCAAACTTGGCGGTCGCAAGCCTGGAAAATAACGGCCACGGCGCCCTCTCGAAAACCGAAAACGGACAATTCACTAATCGACGTGTCACGTTTGGGGGTTCTGTCCAGCCCCGAAAAAAGGAGGGGCCACCGCACCTTCCTGCCATCCCGAAGCCCGCGGAGGAGACGGGAGAGGGTGGAGGGAACAGCGCATCGTAGCGTTACGGATGACGCGGTGCCAAAGATCCATCACATCCCTGAAAGACTCCAAGGGTGCCCAACCAAAACAAAGGACAAACAACGTCGTCGGATGATTGATATTTTCATATACCTCATGTACAGGGACAGGCCCGACTTGAGGGTACCTTGCCTGTAACGATGTACATGGCACGCATTGTCGGCAACGCAGGCAGGAGGCGTTAATCCATGAAGCGATGTACATGGCCGCTTGTAGCGATGTACATGACGAGGTAACGTTATAGCCTCTGGACGGATAAAACTGTGCTTGTATCCGGGGTGATCCGTGTTGTAGCTCAAGGCTCGTGGTCTTCACGGCAACGCTCCGTACTGTCGCGGGGATCGTGAGGTACTCGCAGTGCTGGGGCCGCCGTGGCTCAGCGGCATGCCCAACCGGCAGTCCACGGTGCTTTGCTGGCGGCCCTCGCAGTTCAGCTGGCGGCCGTCGTAGCTCATCCTCTGGCCGAAGTAGCACAACTGGTGGCCCTCGCAGCCGTGCTCGTGCCCTTCCTAGTTCACATCGCAGTCCTCGTAGCTTTGCAGGTGGCTCGGGTGGTGGCCGTCGTGGCTCCTTTAGTGGCCACGGTCGCACAGCTGGCGGCCCTCTTGGAACCCGCTTGTGGTCCTCGTAGCTCAGCTTGCAATCCTCGAAGCTCAGCCCGCGGGGGGGGGATATTCATCCAGCTTTCTTTTTTGGGGTTTGCGCCCAAGTATACCTCGGGTTGAGGCGCCCGCGGGGGCAGGGGCCCCTCCTCAACCTCGGCGGCCGTTTCCTCCTCCCTCTCGCGCCGGGCCCGCTGTCCACGTAGCTGTAGTTTTGCGGCCCTCTCCTGCGTCGCCTGTGCATATTCCAAATTGAGTTCGTCCTCTGCTTCGTTTCCACTTCGCATACGCCCTCCTGGTCCTCTGCGGCCATTCCAAGTTCCCTCTTCCACTGTGGCCGCCAGCCCTGGACCAGCAATTCGACGCGGCACTTCTCCCGGGCGCACGAAACGTGGTCGCAGGTGCACATGACGTCGCAGGATGCACGGTCGCACGGGCGCACCTCACCCGAAAAGACACGCCCCGCACATGAAGGGGGGCGCGGCCCCCGGCCCTGGACGCCGCGAGGCCAGAGGCACGGGGACGCCTTCGCCCACGGGCGACACCCCGAGAGGACGCCGGGCGACAGACGAGTGCGTTCCACCACTCGCAAGGCAACTCCTCGCAAGTGGCCTGGATATCCCCCGCGGGGGATCTGCAACAAATGACACCAAAGCAGACATGTGTGTTTGTTCGGACGTTTGCGAGCACACACTTTGCGAGCAGAGGAACGCGCTCGGTGAGGCGGGCCCAGAATCGAATCGACGGGTCGGGCTGGCGAGCAGGACGAATCGGTTCGGAGCAGCTGGGCGGCCAAGTCGGGAGAGGCCGAGTCGGCGGAGAGCTCGTCAGGCCAGCAGGGCCTCGGTCGTGCGGATAGCAAAAGGTACCGATACCGCTACTCCCCAGACCTCTCCTGGGGTGCGTTCTGACCAGGATCTCGAGGCGAATCCAGCGTGGGTACCCTTTTCTACTCTGAGGTCGAGGCACCGAGACCGTCGGAACCGGGGTCGACTCGACTCGGGATCGGAACCGGTCGATCTCGAGGAGGAGGAGGAGGAGGAGGAGGAGGAGGGGCAAACGAGAGGCGGAGGAGGAGGAGGAGGAGGAGGCCTGCTGCCGCCGCTGCCAAGGCCAGGGGACTTCTTTTCTGCGGCACCTCTGGGCGCAGACGAGCTTAGGCAAGGATGCAGGGAAACGATCGGTCGCGTCGAGCGGAGCCTGGACGCGACCAGAGAACATTAGCCAGAGGCGAGGGCTCACAACACGCGCGAGGGGTGGGAGGGACTGGGAGCGCGAAACTGAAAGGGCCTAAATGGCAGCGGAATGCGGCCTCTTCAACTCTCGGCAATCGGCAATCCCCAACGAAGTAGGATACATGCCTGCTGCCGCCGCTGCCAAGGCCAGGGGACTTCTTTTCTGCGGCACCTCTGGGCGCAGACGAGCTTAGGCAAGGATGCGCCGGCTCTGGGAAACGATCGGTCGCGTCGAGCGGAGCCTGGACGCGACCAGAGAACATTAGCCAGAGGCGAGGGCTCACAACACGCAACCTTGCCATACTTTCCAGTTGGTCATCTCGACGAATTACACACTGCAGGGGGAAACATAACTAAGAAAAAAAGGGTGAGAGCTGTCGTTTTGGCGCTTCCGTGGGCCTGGTCGAAAGCGGCCGCGAGTGCGTTGCAAAAACGAGGGGGGTGGCGCTCAGCGTCCTTCGTCTTGAAACCGCCCGCAGCTGCCAACCCGTGAATAGACGTGTGAGGCTTGTCAGTGCGACTACAGACTTTTCCTGAGCACCGACAGGCAAGATGAGCGAGGGCGATTCGATCGCCAAGAACACCGGTAGGTTTCTTCAACGGCGTCCCCCACTGACGCAAGTCTGTAATAATGAAAGAAGATGTGTTCCAGCTGCTGGCTTTCAAGAGACGAGAAAAGAGCCGCAAACGCGAGCGAGCAGGATTCTCGATGGCGACAGGCAAAGCTAGAAAATGCATGAGTTCGAGGATGCTGCAACAGAAGGCGGCCAAAAGATTGCCTACTCGCACAGCCTCGAGATCGCCTGGATGCTTGAGGGCACTCAGGCCCATCAATTCTCGATCACTGCGAAGGCGGGATGGCAGGCAGGGTCGAGGGTGGTCAGGACCTCGAAGGGGCCCGGTGCCCCGCGCCCTCGTCCAAGTCTGACAAGGAGTGCCCATGAACACCCCCCGCACGAGCCCGGCCATAATCCAGCCCAACTTCTGCCTCGCCTGCTGGCTCAAGCCCCACTGTGGACCGCGCGCCTTGCCCCGCTCCAGGACGAAAAAACCGCGAGACCGCAGGCTTTGAGACAGGCCGCCGTGCCCGCTGAAAAGCTCTAGAAACACCTGCGGCCGGACGAGGCGGGCACCCCTGGAGGCCAGGGTGCGAGCAAAGGCCTCACGAGGGCCGCCCGGGGCGTTGCCGTCGAGCCGACAGCTCGGCCCCGGGCGGCGCTTGGCAGCCTCTGCAGCTGCTCCCCCAGGCGGCCCTCCTTCTGGCACCTGCGGACGCTCGAGTCGCAGTGCCACCGCCCCCGCAGCTCTATCTCCTGCAACGTCCGCAGCCCTCGCGCCCGATCGTGGCTTGGCCCGCTGTGCCGCAGCATGCACAGCTCTGGGCCCAAGCGCTCGACCTCGGCGCGCGCGGCCGCGGCCCTGAAGTGGCGGGCGAGGTCCGCGCGCAGGAAGCCGAACACAGGCTGCCTTGGCGGCGCGCTCCTCTTGAGGAACGCGAGCACGCTGTGGAGGAAGCTGAACTCCGCGAGGTCGAACACCACGGTCTCGTCGAACTCCCTCGTCTTGCTGCTCACCTCCTCCTCGGACGGGCGCAGCACGATGGCCCAGCTCGAGATGTGCGTGCCCGGGGTGGGCGCGATGATCATCTCCGGCGTGGCCCGCCCCAGCTCGCTGGGTCGCAGGTAGCAGTGGGAAGTGATCGCGACCCACGCGGCCATCGCCCAGAAGCCCGCGGCGACCAGCTCGAGCGCGATCAGCGACACCACCTCCCAGGGGAGCGGGAGCCGCGCCCGCCCAGGGGCGAGGCGCTTCCACCCCTTCAAGGCCTGTGCCGCCCGCGGCAGCGAGAGGCCGCCCGCGCGGCTGAACTGCGGCCGGAAGAACTTCACCGCCGCCATCGCCTTGGCCCCGCGCTGCGACAGCTCGCAGGCCAAGCGCTCGCGGTCCATCCAGCTGGCAAGCAGGCCGTCCATGTCCTCGTCGCTGGGCACTCGGGCGGCGCCCGCCTTGCAAGCAGTTGCTGCCCACGCCCGAAGGATGTCCTGCCACAGCGCGTCGCACTGCGCGACCGTCTGCGGCGTCGCCGAGGCGCCCTGCAGAATGGCCCCTCCTGTGACCAGGGGCGCAGCCCGCGCCCGCCGGCGATCCGCGCGAGCAGCTCCCCGCGCCGGCGCCGCGCGCACCTGCCGCCGCGCGGCGGCAGCAGCCGCCCCGACGTGGCGAGGCCGGCGCACCGCCGACAGAACAGGATCGCCCCCGTCGGCAGCCCGCTTGCCCCGCAGCCGCCGGGGGGCGCCGGGCGCCCCGGAGGGGGCCGCTGGCGGGCCCACGGACGGCCAGCTCGTCGAGCTCCGCCCCCGCTGCCGCGACATCGGCGCGCTGGCTGCGGAGGCTCCCGCCCCGCACGTCCCAGCGGTCGAGGTCCGGCTCAGCACCGCCCGCGCCCCCGTCCAGCCACGCGACGGAGCATCCGCAACGTTGCGCTCCGACGGGATCCAGCGGGCAGAGGCCTGCACGCCTCCCGCCAGGCACCAGGCAGCCCATTGCCGGGTGATGCGGAGGACCCCCCCAGCCGATGAACGCCCCTTCTGCGACGCACACGCGAGCCCCATGTTGTCGGACAGGAAAATTAGACGACGACCAAAAAAAATCGAATCACGAAGGGCGTGTCGGAGCGAGTGAACGATGGCCCGACCCTCCAGGACGATGATGTTCTCGGCCCGGGCCCAACCTCCACTAGACACCGCCTGCCACCTGCCCCCGTACAGCTCGCCCGAAACCTCCTGCACCTTCCACCTCTCGCCCTCCGAGCTCCCCCCCTCGAAGTCGTCGACGATCTCCGGCTCCTCCGCGGGATCCCTGGGACCACCGAGACAATCGCGAGGTCGAGAAACTCCAGGATGACGAAACCTCCACCTCTCTTCCTCACGACCCGCAGCCCTGACGAGCTCGACGTCGGCCTCCTTCTGGCAGACCCCCCCCCCGCCTCGCTCGCGTCGCTCGCATGCACCATGGAGCCCCAGGGCGCACGAAGGTCAGCCCAAGCCAGAGGGAGGAGTACGGCAGCCCACTGAAGTTCACGTCGAACCGAGGGCGGGATTTTCATGACTCGGGAGAAATACTTCCGGGAGAAACTGTATACGGCGCTGAAGACGGAGAGCATAGGCCTCTGAGCGAGAGCGATGAAGGCATAATGTCCAGCAACCTTTCCGATCTGGCGACCCGTGGCGTACCCCTTCTTCAAGAGTTCCAGAATCCCCAGCCTCAATCTCCAAACGCGCCGACTCTTGGGGCGCAAGGCCTCACGCTCGCCGTCGAAGACCCAGCCCAGCTGCTCCGACACGGTGACAGGCGTCTCGGTCGGGTGCGCCGGCAGGCCCACACCCTCCAGGGCCTTTCGAGCTGCGTCCAACATCTCACCAGGCCTCTCGGGCCCAGTGCCGAAGGCGACGAAATTGTCGACGTAGGCCGTGGAAGCTCCCTCCCTCACATCCGCAGGCGGACGTCCGTCAATGATCTCAGCTGCCCCAGGGAGTCCCCCTTTTTCCAGCACGATCGAGCGGTGCACCCGCTGACAGAAATCGAGAGCGTGCGACCAGCCCATTGGCAGGACCGCCAAGCACGGGCGGACCCAGGCTCGGCTCGACACGGACTGGCCCTCGACGACCTCGACGCCAAGGTCAGCGGCACGCAATCGAGAAAGAGCAAAGTAGCGTCGAAGTTCACCAGGCAAACCCATATTGTAGAACGCGTCGGCTATGTCCACGCCCCCCGTCCACAACTGCTCACCCTCTTGAAGCTCCATGCGACTGAAGCTGGCCCCGCTAGCGAAGCTGGTCTTGTTGGGTTCTGCAAAATGTAAACTGGATCCCCTGCAATCGATCACCAGACGTTGGCGACCGTCCTTCTTCCAAACTGTGAATAGCCCGACCTCTTCGAAGTCGCCCCCGTCGAGCCTGAAATCCAGCATGTTAGCTTTGCCCAGCCGGCGGATGAAGGCGAGGTAGTCTTCACGCCGACGGAGAACTGGATCCAGGTACGGCCGCGCAAAACCCGAGTCCTTCTTCGCCTCAGCGGCATCATGACTTGACAAAACCTTGGAAGAAATGAACCTCCGCACGATATCTGGACCGTCCTTCCCGAGCAGCTGGTCCAGCGGCACCAGGGCGCCACCGACAGCCGGCAAGGAGACGAGGTCGTGCACGAAGGGGGCCACCGAGACGGGGTCGCAGCCCCCGTAGGCGGTGCCGACCTGGAGCTCCCGGAGGGCCACCTCGGACGACAAATCAGAAGGCGGAGCGCCAATCTCCGCGCAGCTTTCGGCGAGGCGCTCCAGGCATAGCTGCTGCATCCTGCTGGGCTCGCCCTCGCACTGCCTGCGAACGAGGTCCGAGCCGGCATCCAGCTGATTGAGCGCGACGACGAGCTCGGTGAGAAGCTCGCCCTGACGCGCCCGATGCCCTCGACGACGGCGAGCAGACCGCGCCCGCAGGGCGCCGCCGGGGGCACTGCACCAGTCAGGGACTGGCAAGGGCAGAAGCGACCGCTGCACGCGTCCGTCGCTGTCCACCAGCCTCTCCAAAGGTTCGCCACCGGGTCGAGGCAACCCCTGCGGCGGTCCCAGCATCATCCCGTCTTGGGAGGAGCGCCCTTGGCCTTCGCGGCGGCGGCCTGCTCCCCCCTCAGCTTCCTGGCGTTCTTCTTGATGCTTGAGATGCGCTCCAAATCCTTCGACGCAGTGTCGAGCAGCTCTGGACGCACCATCGAAGGCGCGCGAGCCCCGCCCATGAAGGCCTGGCTCTCCTCCAAGGGGATATTGCTGTTGTTCTGCTGCTGCTCTGCACTGCGGTCGCCCCAGTAGTGCTCGATCAACTGGAGCTTGCGATATCCGATCTCCGCGCTCGCCAAGTTGAAGACGTCAGGTGGTCCGACACTCCCATGGCTTCAATCATGTGCGAGAGGATGTCGTGCATGTCGACCCCGAAGTCCATTGAGGCGAGCTTCCTGCGGCTTTTTCCACATATCGTGATGGAGGGTTGGGCCACCTTCCTTCACCTGGTACTTCGCACACCAAGCGGCAGTCCGTGGCCCTGGCACCGCGAAGTCGGCCATCTGCTCCTGGTGGCACAGCTGGACCACCTCGCGCCAGTCACGCGCAGGCCCGCTTGAAGCCGCAGCCGCGGCGGGCCCCTCCAGCGTCCGTGCGTCGTTGCCCCGGAACTCCTGCCTGAAGTACGCCACCTCGCTGTGCTGCAGCAGGACCCCGAAGGCAGCGCCACCAGCGGGGAGCAAGAAGCCGCCTCGCCGTCCTGAACGCCAGGCCAGCTGCACCCCGCCGGCGACACCCACCTGGAGCTCCTCCCCGTACGCCGCGAGCCCGTCGACGTCCTCGGCGGCGACCCACAACCAGCCTGGCGGCGCAGCCCCGGAGGACAGCGGAGCGACGGGGGCGCCGTCGGGAACCGCGGGCGCACGCCCAGGGGCGGCCGCCGCGGCCCCCTCCGGCGCGGCCGGGACGACGGCCGCGGCGGCCAATGGCGGTCCGCCCGCTGCGGCAGGCTCCGCCGCAGCTGGCGCCGCCGCTGCGCCCGCGAGGGCCACCGCAGGGGCCAGGGCCGCGACTGGGCCCGCGACCTCCAGCGGCCCGGCGGGGCGCCCCTCACAGTTCGCGGCCGAGAGGTCGAGCTTGAAGGGCGAGGCCGGGAGCACGCCGAACCCCTCGGCCGCCCCCCTGCGCAGCGCGGCCCACAGCTCCGCCGGCGTCGGCAGGCGGCGGAAGCGGTACGTCCGAGCCTCCGCGATCCCCCCGGTTCGGCCTCCCTGTCCGGCAATCGGCCGCACGCTGTGGATGTCCGCGTCCGGCGCCAGGCCCTCTCCCCCAGAGGTCTCAAACAGCTTAAAAATAGCCGGCAAGTACGAACAGCTTTTTTTAGCTGTAGTATAATATCGTTTAGCTGCGGGTTTGGGTGCGCTGATGAAACTGCAAGATAAACGCAGCGCAGGCGTTGTTTTGCGCGCGCGCGGCGTGCGCCGCGCCACTTTTCAGCCGCGCAATATGCAACGTCGATTATAACTACGAAGGGACATGCAATGACGACTGGAAGATTTAATGACGAACGCACATTAATCTTAGTTTAGCCAGCGTAAGCAAGATATGGTGCGACGTTCCCCGCAATCGTGCAACATGGCATATCACCCGTCGTTATATGGATATGCCATTACGTAATACGTTTAAGGATATGTTACAAAGTAAGCACATCTTCGGCGGTGCGGTGGGCCCGAGCACGCGCAACACGTTGCCATGGTAAATAATCAACGCACTGATACATGCCATACCGCACGTTTACGTTACATTGACAACCATATGCGTTGACGCGATGGGGGGGGGGCGAAGTTGGGGAAGGCGTAGAGGAGGCGTCGATAAGACGGGCCAGGAGGCACTGATAATGATAAGATTGACGAAGACAAGGGGGGAAGGGAACGTGGCGGGAGGAGGAAACTCCCTCGTCATAGCATCCCGTTCTCCGCCATTTAGCCTCCCCGTTTGCTTCGTTCGCGCAATCCTGCGTTCTGTCCCCATCATTATCATCCGCGTCGCCCTCCCGCCATGGCGTATTCTTTTCTTCGCATCGTCCCTACCATCTGCGTCCCCCTGTTGATATGTTTAGTTGCATCGTTCTCCTCGCCTTGTTGTCGCCCAGCTCCCTTCCTTCCGACGATGCCGCGACCTCCCGATCATGTAGTCATTCTCTATTCTTCACCGTTCCGCCCGCTCGTCCCTTGTCCGTTATTGCTTCAGTGTTCGGCCGCGAATGCGGCGTACATGCGGTGTTCAGCTGTGCCTAGGCCCCGTATGGGGCGAAAAGGTCTGGCAACGCTGCGTCGTCATCCGACTATGGTTCGCCAGGTTCGGTCGGGCGGGGAGGGCACGAGTTGCTAGATGCGAAAGGGTTGACAGCCAGGAGGTCCCCCCCGCCACTGCGGTGAACGCCGAGCTTGAACATGTTTTGGGCACTGTGGCTGAAAATGACAAGACGCCCCGCAAGTAGTTACCCACCATGTCTACCATCACCCCCGTTTCCCCCACCTAGCGCCACACGTGCGCACCAAACCTACACGAAGCATCACACCGTGCAGGAGTATCAGACCGTCAACGCGCGCGTTGACGATGCAGTGATGCATCGTTGAGGGTTGGCACCCTGAGTGGACGCGAGAGGTGGGCAAGGGGGAGCAGGATGATAGGATACGTGGTGGATGTAGAATATTTCAGTGCCTGGTTATTTCGGACCACGCACCTGATGTATGTTCGATTTTCATTTTGAACTTGGCGGTCTCTTTCGGCCGATCCTCGCGGAACCGTTTCAACGCCCTCCCCAATTTATCGTACATGCGGCGGTCGAGTTCGGTCTGACGTGAGTCGATCGCGTGTTCAGTCAGGTTGTTTTGTTGGTTTATTATGTGCCGTGATGTTTCGATTTGATGGGTTGTTAGTCGAATTGCATGGCTGATGGCGCGCCCGACCAGACTGGGCGCGAAATGGGGAGGGCATGGTTAGCATAACTTGTGGAGATGTGGATACGAGTGGCGAGATCGATGGTCAACGAGGTCTGCCGACGGCCGTAAAAATCATTTCGCGCCAAGTCTGGTCAATTGCCCCACCAGCTCTGGATCCCACCCGCCAGCGATCCAGTCGGTGGCATCCTCCTTAGACATGTTCATCGTCGCTGGACTCTCCTCGGACACCCGGCTGCTTGTATCTGTCGGTTTTGAGCCTGAAGGGTTGGGTGGGTGGACATCGAGATTTGAGATTCGCACCGATGCCGTAGACCAGTTGTCCCTAGACTCCCGCCCTAGACTCTTGGTCCCAAGACGCCCGCCCAAGACTCCTTGGCCCTAGACGCCCCCCTAGACTCCCTGTCCCTAGACTCCAGCCCGAGACTCCTGGCCCTAGACTCCAGACTCCTAGACTCATGCCCGAGACTCACGCATTCCCTAGACCACCCGTGCCTAGACTCCCGCCCTAGACGCCTGCCCTAGAATTCCGCCCAAGACTCCTGGCCCCTAGACCCCCGCCCTAGACTCCGTGTCCCTAGACGCCCCTGGATTCCACTCCGAGGCAGCCCCGAGATGCCATTGCAAGCGGCCCGTGGGTGGCCCAGTGGCGGTGCCAAACGCGCCGTCACTTAGCCAGCGCTCCACGTCCCGTTCGCAATCCCTTCTCTGGGCACGCTTCGTGTGGACCAAGGTTCACCTTATGTATGGATGGAGGGCGGTTCGATGTCAGAATGCGGTGTGCTGTGCAGCTAGGTCACAGGCGTGTGTGCGTATGCGCGGGCGAGAGAGAGATGGGACGCGTGTGTGTGTGTGTGTGTGTGTGTGCGTGTATGGGTGTGTGTGTGTGACGAAATGGGTGTATGCTGTTGTGTGTGTGCGTTGCTAATGGTTGTGTGTGCGTGTGTATATATGTGTGTATGTGTGTGTGCGTGTGCGTGTGAGCGTGCGTGCGTACGTATAGGTACGGAGTTGCGTAGGTGGTTGTGTACGTGCCTGTGTTTCAAAGATGTCGGTTGGTGGGCGTGGGTTCACACTGTTAGTCTAGCACGCTTGTAAGCTACCACACAAGCATTGTATGACTGATCGGATTGCGTGGAACAGCTTAGGATGATGGAGATGTGTGTGAAGCATTTGCATGACTGAGCATGGCTGAGGGCGGCATGCGGCCCAAAACTCCTGCTCTGCGAGGCACGCCGCACGGCTGATCACCGTCGGTGAAAGCGAAAAAAAAAACAGCACAGCGAGCATCGCCGCATATGAAGGTAGGCGGTGCCATGAGCATACGTGTACAGTGTGCGTATATCATGTTTATTCATTGGTGTACACATAGTCACCCCTATATCGCTTGTCCTTCCTTCCCGAACGTCAATAGTCATATTAAAGTCGCGTGGCCAAACGCCCCGCGTCGCTCATGCCGCCAATTGCGACCTCAGCCAAGGCAGCACAAAAAGGCCCAGGGTATCGCGCTGAGTCCTTAAGACCATCTTTGTTGCCAGTCACCCAACCCCTGCGCTTCCAACCCTTCGTGACATCAGCGCTCGCCGATCGGGGAGTCATATCATAGATCGCACTCCCTGCGTCATCAGGCCGTTTGAAATCCTTAACCCCCTTGACCAGGCTATCAATCGCAACGTCACATGTAGCGTAAAACTCGAGGCGTTTGAGGGTCTTGTATCCGAACCCTCCCATGCACGAGGTGAAACGTACCACCCCCACTAGATCCATTGCACTTTGAAGGTCTGTCCACTTGTAAAGTAACGAATTCAACGGTTGCTCAATCACCACTCTCACACCCCGCGTGACCGAATACACCACCAATTGTGACCTTCGGAGGGAGGGTGGATGGCCCGCGCAAGCGGATCGTAATTGGCCCCAGCCCCGCACCGCCCCTCCGCACACCCGCGCCTCGTCGTCTTCTTTGTATCACATGTTCACCAGCATCATACAAGGTCACGTCGCCGCCCGTCCACCAACCGTGAGCGGGTGGCATTGATGCCGACGGGGCATGCGTAGAGGCGCGGGGGAAGGGGCGGTGATGGGCGGGGGGCAATTGCTGTCATAACACGCGCACACGA
Source organism: Prorocentrum cordatum (assembly GCA_963575745.1). Classification (NCBI taxonomy): domain Eukaryota; class Dinophyceae; order Prorocentrales; family Prorocentraceae; genus Prorocentrum; species Prorocentrum cordatum. Next base: position 128,663 of record CAUYUJ010016721.1, on the reverse strand, counting down.
CAACCAACATTCAACGGATGCGTTGAATGCACGTTGACGGTGCGTTGATGGACGTGCGCGTGCATTGCCAACCTCCAAAATTAAAGGAGTTCGGCATGCCAGCGTTGAGCGTACATCCCCTCTCCCCCTCATCGGCACCATGTCCTGTTCATAGGTTTCACCCCGCGTCGTATTCCCACGCCCCTGTCACGTGTTACACCACCTACACCATTCAAGAGCCCCTATTAACAACATTAGCTCGTGTCGTCAATAGGTTTGGGGGTAGTGATTGTCTTGTGGTGTTACCCAGCCCCCTGACAAGATGAAAGCTGTCCAGTTTGCCTCCCTCACGCCCTCGCGTCCCACATCGCCCTCGATAGAGTTGTTGCGCCGGCCACTGTGGCCGCGAGCCATTCCAATCCAAGAGCTGCATTGTGGCGAGCAATGTAGTAGGCCAGACCGACTCACAGCTGTGACCAGATAGAATGCGTACATGATCCCCCCCACTGTGCATATGTTCTGTAACTCATCGCCGTGCTTCCTATCGAACGCGTACGCGCGATATCCCCGACGAGTAACGCAAGCGGTGGTGTCAGCATAACCTGCAAATAATTCTGCAAAGGCAACGGTGCGAGCGATAGTAGGCGCCTTCTCCAGCACCTCACGAAATAATTCGTTGTAGGTCGATAGCTTGACATCAGGGCTCGCAAATTTGCACACATAGCCACGTTCAGAATAGAACTCAGCGCGGGATCGGGCCCAACGACGGGCCTCCTCAAACACTGGATGCTCAGGATGATCAGCAATGCAGCACGCGGGCCTCTTTGAGGCCTTCTTACCTGCCCCGACCAGACGCACCAGCAATGCCAATGTTAGTAGCCACGCACCAGCGCGAGCCATTCCCCCCCTGGTATATATGGAATCAGGTTCAACTGGGATTGCAGATCTATGAATGTGTGGATCCTCTTGTAAAACGTAAGCCTATGAGCGAAGCGCGCAATGTTCCTCACTGGCAGATTCAATGTTTCGTCAATGAAACAGTTGTACATTTTCAGGGAGCCGTGATCTTGGATCCTGGTCCAGAGAGTGATGCCGCGCACCCGTTTGCCACCCGCGTTGCCTCCGCCCCCGCTACGCCGAGAGATAGATGTAGCAGGTTTAACTGCGTCTGGTCGAGGGCGCGGGGCCCAGTGCCAGAGGGCGGAGGCGGCGCGACTGGCGAATGGGTGCGAGGCGCCACGCAACCCGTTACCCCCTTGGGGGCCGAGATTTGGAATGAGGATTGCCTCAAGCTAGGGAGCGACCCCGATGTAGGAGCAACTATACGTGTGAGAGTGGTTGCGGTTTGTTTGATCCAGCTTGAGGCAATCCACAATCCGAGAGCTCGCCTGTCGGTCATATGGACACACAGATGATGCTTCGGAGTGAGGTCGATGCCCGTCAGCTCGCAACAACGTAGGTGCACGCACATGCACGCCATAAGCTCAGCACACACATCATCGTCCACTATGCACGGATTCTGCCGCACAAGATCCAAGTATCGAATTAGGGAATGTCCTGCATGCATCAGCGGCTCACCAAATTTAGCAGACCCGCCTGACGTCTCGAGCATATGCACCGCGAGCTCTAGGATAATACCAGTCCCGGCAGCTTTGAAACTCATCGTGCGCCCTGGATGCTTGGATAGATTGTGCACTTTCTTAGTGGCCGTCTGCCCCATAGACTTCAACGTGAAATATCATTTTTTCTAGTGTTACCATGGCGCATGTAATTAGCAGCGAACCAATCATCCATGCCTGCCGACAGCCGTCGACACCCTATCTCGAGTCGTTGCTGGAGGCTCCCTCGGCAGTCCCAGGGGTTCGAATTCAATGCTCTCCAGAGGCTGGCCGAAGCGAACTTTTGCACTGGGCCGTAATAAAGGGCGTGGAGGCTATCGATAGCAAGGGTCCTTGCTGGAGATGATTCCAAGGACCCGTCAAACAGCGGACACCTTGACAAGACGGATCGATCCTTGCTCGTTGGAATGGTGGAGGAGATATGGCGATGGGCGAGGGGTTGAGGGGGGGTGATGATTCGGAGGAATAGTGGGCGGGTGAGCACGGTCGGGGGTCGGGTTGCCAGGGGCCCAGGAGCATGTGTTGAATTACATCGCCCCCCCCCCAAATACCCCCCACGTGTTAATCCCCGTCCAACGCCCGATCTCCACCTCACATTCCTGGCGGGATCCCCGTCTGGCCCTCTCCTGTGGCCTGTGCACGACCGCATCCAATACCAGACCATCGGCACCCCGTCTGGACCTCCAGAATACAGCTTTTAGCGGGAGGGCTGCACGCGGGAATGTGAGGATGTCCAACAGGGAGGGCGACGGGTCGAGTCGGTCCCCAATCTTGAGCTGCACCCCCCCGACGACCAGGTCCGATATTAGAGTGGGCCCCCTCCTGCCAGGTTTAGGAGCCCAATCGATGCAATCGGCGACGCGCTTCCGATCGAGATGGGTCTCGACCGTTATGTGAACTTCGCAAACAGCGCAGGAACGTTCGTAGTCATCGTGCTGTCGCAATGGGAACGTCGGAGTGGTGGGATCGCATACCATGCACTCATTCATTGAGTGAAGCTCGTCTTTCACCAAACAACAGTATTGACACGGGTTGTAGCGGCTGGCCCACGACGACAGCCCCAAGGTCTTACTGTGTTCTGACCAATCACCTTTAATCCAGAGTAACACGCATTTTCTGGCCATGGCCCGTTGGTCTCCAAGAGGGTCAGAGTCATCCCACTCCGTCCCGTCGTGCCGACGTTCAGGAAATCGCCCCATTCCGAGCGCCACAAACATCCATTGCCTCAGATGCCATTGAATCCCATTGCACGAGGCACCACCGACCCCCGACCTGGTCCGATCCCGTACACAACACGCTGCATCTTGCCAACAATTCGAGCCGAGTCCAGCGCGTGGCGAGCTGCCCGACCACCAGTCAAACACGTGACATACCCACCCCCACACATCACACACGCCGTGGGATTCGCGGCACTAAGGCGCGCACAGCACAGAGCACAGGATACAAAGTACACCAATGTTTGCACCCACAGCGGCATCCATCGCGATCTTTTATCCCTCCCAGCAGGTGCCGTTTCGACGTCACTAAGTTTATTGCCCAGAACCCGATGACGGAGTCTTGTCTACCAGAAGCCCCATTTTGATACGAAATACCGTCGATATACAGTCCAACGGGTAGGGGTAGAGGTTCTTGGGCGTCCCTGGCTCGGACAACAGCTGGGTGGAAACGATGTGCCTTTGTAGCCAGCGCGCACTTGGCGCGATCCTCATCTGCTCCGTCTAAAATGGTCAAACACTGGCTGTTCGACCGCAGCTCGGCGTCAATGGACCCAAACGCCGTTCTGAATTGGATCGACAATGGCTTCCTAGACGCACTCGCGTTCCAATTCCCAGGTGTAACTATAGTGTACAGCGGCGCGGGCTGGGGTAATACTTTATCTAGGTTGCTCTGGTACTTGCCAGTCTGCTGGCCTGGGCTCTGCCCGTACATGGCGAAACCACCCCCTGGCGTACCCGCTCGGTCGAGGTGCCAGCAAATGATCGCGAAGTCCTGCGCCGAAATCTTACACTGAGCATACAGGCCTAACAATAATTTGAGGGCCTCTGCTCCATGCGCACGCTGAGCATGGTCAGTATGTCGCCATGCTCGTCTGCTCCGACTCCTCGATCTCGGCATGGCGAGCCCGAGGGACAAGAGGGGCATTGTGCACGTTCGCGCAACGGGGTTTGATTTGGGCGGCTGCGGAGCCTCACAGGTTTAAAGCACAGGTTTAAAAGCTGGTGGTCTAGGACGATGTCTAGGATGTAGAGCCATTGTCGATCCGATAGAATCAAACGTTTGGGTCGAACGATCCGCGCCAGCCCATCCTGATTCATCTCAGACGCAACCGAGATGTCCCGCACCAGGGCAAGTGCCCCAAGAGCCCTGGCGGGGCAAGCTCACACTGCGACCGCAGTGTGCAGAGACAAAAAAAAACGCAGACGGTGCAAGCAGCTTCGGCGCGGGCATTGCAGCCACTGGGATCGAATAGAAAGGACGGATGGTTGGGGCGGAAGAGGTGGATCATGAGGATGAGGTGGAGGCAGAAAAGGGGGTGGGGATGTGGAGAGGGAGGGGGATGAGGAGGATGAGGCGGATGATGAGGCGGAGAAGGAGGTGAAGGATGAGGAGGAGGAAAAGTGACAGACCAAGGATAGCGAGGATGAGGAGGAGGAAGATGAGGAGGAAGACGAGGATGATGATGAGGAGGAGGTGAAGAGGAAGGTGAAGGCGGAGGAGGGAGGGAGGGAGGACAGAAGAGGAGTAAGATAAAAACAGTCTGACAGCGCGGCGAAGCTTCAAACTGCAATCGAATGATGCACACCAATGTTTACAACCAGGACCCAATCGTTTCTGGAAAGGCTAGGGGCTGCGCGAGCCTTGCGATCGTTTCTGGAGGGGTCGAGGTGGCTGAGATGTCAGCCGAGCCCATGGTCGATGGTGCATCCTGAATCTCAAGAACACGCGCATAGAAAAAAGCCACGTTGCAGCGCGAGCTGCAGGAATCACATGCTAGATCACCTGGCGTACCAGGTAAGAGGATATCGTGGGCGATATACGATGGCTGATGCCTGATATCCGTGACCCCAAGCTAGTACGCTCAAGGTCGGGGTGATCGCTGCGGGGTTTCCCACCAAACACAACGAAACTCAAGGATTTTTGCAGCTACTGGCCACTTACCAGGTGTCAACGGACCTTCAACGGCTCGTCAACGGCACATGGGGTATCAACGGATCGGGGTGTCAACGCCACAACGTGCGGATGTATCGGGCCATTCGGTCGTTTCTACACACCTTCAACGTACCTTCAACATCCAGGTGTCAACGGACCTTCAACGCAATGACGCCCCGAAGATTCCCGGCCCCAGTGTGGTTTTTTCCGGCTCGGGCGTGTTTTTTACCGGCTCGCCTAGGTTTCGCGTGATATTTCGCATCCAGATCAGTTTTTTCGGTTTTCAACCTGCCCCGACCTGGATCGACACGCATTCGAGTTGAATCCAGCCGTGGTTACGAGAAAACGCCTTCCACTCGACATTTCTCCCGCGCAACGATCACCCTCGACCTTTTTAGCTGCACACCCCCCGCTAGTCGCTGCCGCCCAGGTTGGCCCTCGTGTCGCGGTCCCCAAGGAGAGTCTTGTTCTGGCGGCGCAGCTTCTCCAGGGGCTTGGCGAGATTCACGGAGCCAATGAGGACGGCCTTCATCGCGTCTTCGTCCAATGCCTTCCTGACCTCGGCCATGTCTCGGGAGAGGAGGTCTCTGAGGTTCGGGGCCTTGTTAATCTCATCCAGGACGTGCTTCTGGGCCTGGGATGACAACAGAAGTTTGGAAAGCCAGCGCCCTCCCCATCATTTAGGTTGGCGTCCTCTTCCTCGTCCTCATCCTCCTCATCCTCGTCCTCCTGCTATCAATTCCCCTCGATATCCAAACTTGCGTGCTTCATTCAAGCATCCCCCTAGCACTCAGATTCCCCCCGATCCCCACCCCTCACCCCTCGTGCAGGGGGGCGAGGGGAGGGGGGGTAGAATCAGGATGATGAGAACGAGGAGGATGAGGAATATATATATATATACAGACTAGAGAGGAGGGTGGCGGCGAGGACGAGAGGAAGACGAGTGAGGTAAGATATCAAGGCCCCACGCGTCCTGCTTCAGATCCTTGGTGCGGGACGGGTCATCCTTCGCGAATTTCCAGGACTCGTCGCACTCGATGTTGGACAAAATCGTGCGCGCCTGCACCATCACGGACTTGTACAGGGCAATGATATCTTTGGCGGGCTTCATGTACTCGAGCAGCGGGTTCGCCTTCTTCTCTTTCTTCTCAGGTGGCCCTCCAGCTTCGTCGGCGCCCCTCTTGTTGGCCTTCTTCTTGGCGCTGGCCACCGCGGCTGTGGATCCTGAGCCCGCGGAGGTCGCAGCAGCTGCCGCCTGGTCAGATGCTGGCGCCTCGATGTCCGTCTTGATCTTCTTCGCCTCGGGGCCATCTGCCGTCGCCGCCGCCGCGCTGCCCGATCCAGTCGCCGTCGCCGTCGATGCAGCGTGGGCCCACTGCTGGCGGCGGCTCCACGCCTCCGAGAAGTGCTCGGTGTAGGTCTGGATCGCGTAGAGCACCTTGAGGTTCTCCGTGGGCCCATCGTAGAGGATGAACGGACCTCCCACGGCGATGCACTTCGCGTAATGTCTCACCGCGGCGGCCCAACCACTTTTGCCGCCGCCCTCCTTCCAGGCTATGCGGGCCAATGGAAGGTATTGACCCTTCTTCTCCCACTCCTTCCGCATGGTCGTGGTGAGCTCCTTCGTCTCCTTGAACGACGTGTGCTCCCCCTTGGCCCACTCCGCCCTGAACTGCTCCTGCTTCGCCCAGAGCCCCCTGCCCTTGAGCCCGACGCCGCACTCGGAGTACCTCTTGGCCAGGTCCTCGTTGTTGGCCAGCTCGCGTTGCCACCTCCCTGCCGCTGGATTGCCCGCGGCGCCTCTGGCCCCGAACTTGTACCCATCCTGCTCGAGGGCCTCCCAGAACTCCTTCTCGCGCCTGTCCTTCTCGCTCATCGGCTTCTGCGCACTGGCGTCGGCGAAGCTGCTGTTCGCGCCAGCCCACTTTCTCATCTGCTCGAGGGGGGGGCTCCGCATGAGCCCCTTGAGCTCCTTGATGATCTTGTCCTCGTCTGGCTCCGAACTGTCCACCATGCCGCTGATCTCATCAGCCTTGATGTTGAAGTCGCCCAGGGGGCTCCTGGGGCTGAGGTTGCATGATTGGGCCTCATCCTTCTCTTCATCCTCCTCGTCCTCTTCCACCTCCTCCTCCTCTTCCTCCTCACCCCCCCTCCTCGCCTGCCATGGGAGAGGCGTGCGATACGTTCGCGGAGGCGGGACGTTGCGGGTGAACAAAATGGAGAGGAGGGTCCAGACAGGAGGAGGTGTAAGACCAACACGCTCCCCCATCATGCTCGGATGTCGGTTTCTGACAACACCGGTGTCCTCTTCACACTCTTCGTCGGCGTCTCGAGGGGCCTGCCGATGGCGGCGGGGGCGGAATCGGGGAGACGACGGAGCTCGCGCACAGGAGCGCCACCGCCTGCCGCCGCCGCCGCACATCTCGGCATGCGTGATGATGCTGCCGCCGCCCGCACGACCTCGTCGTCCGCTGCATCGGTCTCGGGCACGGGCTCGCAGTCGATCGTCGCGCCGTCGGTGATCGAAGTCTTGATCAGCGGCTTCAGGAGGTCGCCCTCATTGTCCTCGCGATCGAGAAGGAGGATGTGATAGTGAGAAGGTGGATTGCGAGAAGGGCGGGCTGGATCGCCATTGGCCGATTCGAGTCAACACTGTTCCGTGGAGGTTTGAGGAGGAGGAGGATCACGATGAGGATGTGGGGGGATGGCGAGAAGAGGGATGAGGAGTAGGAGGGTGAGGGGGGGGGTGGAGGTGATGGAGGAGTGGAACGAGAAGGGAGCCAGTTAGTACGATGAGACAGGTGGGGGGTATATCCTTCTCGTCGATGGTCTGATCGATGAGCATGTTCACCCACTCGAAGATCTGGAACGGCGTCGGGTCAGAGTCAAGCAGCTCGCCCTTGTCGATCAGCTCGCCCGTGTTGACCAGCTCGCCCGTGTTGACCAGCTCGCCCTTGTCGATCAGCTCGCCCTTGTCGATCAGCTCGCCCGTGTTGACCAGCTCGCCCTTGTTGATCAGCTCGCCCTTGTTGACCAGCTCGCCCTTGTCGACCCGCTCGCCCTTGTCGGCCCGCTCGCCCTTGTTGACCAGCTCGCCCTTGTTGACCAGCTCGCCCCTGTTGACCAGCTCGCCCGTGTCGACCCGCTCGCCCTTGTCGACCCGCTCGCCCTTGTTGACCAGCTCGCCCTTGTTGACCAGCTCGCCCGTGTTGATCAGCTCGGGCCCTTCCTTCAGCGTGTCCCCATAGGCCGCTCCGTCCTTGCGAGGGTCACGTCGGGTTCCGATGTCTGTATCCCCCATCTCCTCCTCCATATCATCCTCCTCATCAGCATCAGCATCAGCATCATCATCATCATCATCATCATCAGCATCAGCATCAGCATCATCATCATCATCATCATCATCATCATTATCATCAGCATCCTCGTCTTCATCCTATGGCTCCTGATTCAGCCCATCTTCCTCCTCGTGATCTTTCTCCTCGTCCCAGTCCCCCATCTCCGAACTCACTTTCGAGCTCCAACATCCCCCTCGCCATCCTGCGGCCCATCCTAGAGCGTCTCCTCCGCGCGCCCCATCGATCCCAAGAAGCGGGGCGACGGGGAACGGGGCAGGGGCGGGGTCCGTGCGTGGCACGTGGCGGGCGCGGGCCGAGGGGCATTGGATGGACCAGTCGAGGTCCTCGACCAGGGTAGCTTCTTGTGGCTCACCGAGCTCGCGACAGGACCAGGGGCCAGGCGGTGGAGAGTCCTGCGGGTACGTGCCCTGGGAATCACCAAGGGGGCGCCGTGCGTCAGTGAATTGCGCGCACTGGGGAGGGACATCTGGCGGGCCGGCGCTGTCGGGCAAGCTGGGGACGCCTAAATCGCGCAGCAGCCGGTCGTCGAAGCCATCGGGGACGAACAACTCGTCGCCAATCCTGAAACCGTTCTCGACTGCCAGCGTGTCGGGACTGAGATCGATCACGGCGCGGGCTGCAGTCGGCGGCGTCGGTGACTGGCTCCTCCGAGATGGCGATGGCTGCTCCTGGGGGCGCAGTCTTTCTCACGTTCTCCCCCTCTCTCTCTCTCTCTCTCTCTCTCTCTCTCTCTCTCTCTCTCTCTCTCTCTATCTCCCTCTCGCCTTCTCGCACTCCCCCTCCATCATCATCTTGCTGTCAATATCATTATCTGTTGGTCCCTCCCGTCTCTCTCGAGTCCCTTCCTCCTGATTATGTTTGTTGTTTTCCTCATCCCATCCTCATCCGAGCTCTGATCTATTGAGGCCCAGTCGCGCATTGCCCGACCCGCAAGAAAACAAGGGGGTGCCGATCTTCGTCGACCATAGGGGGGGCGGGGGTGGGCACGCGCATCGGCGGGGAGGGTCCACGCGTGCGTGCGCTCGGAGTCCCAGGGCCAGATGTGAGATGGTGTTGTGGTGGTTGTTGTTGGTGGTGCTGTTGTTGTTGGTGTTGTTGTCGGTGTTGTTGTTGTTGGTGTTGATGTTGGTGTTGATGTTGTTGTTTGTGCTGTTGGTGTTGCTGTTGATATTGGTGTGGTTGTGGTTATGGGTGGTGGTTTCATTGGTATTCATGTTGTTGTTATCGTTGTTGTTGTTGGTTTTGTTGTTGTTGGTGGTGCGACTGCCGTTGTTGCTGGTAATGTTGAGGTTCGTGATGCGTTTGTTGTTGTCGGTGTTGGTGTTGCTGCTGTTCCCCCCGCATGTCCTCCACGTCGTTCTTCTTGGCGGCGGCGGCGCCGCGAGAAATCACCTGTCCGACGGTCGTCATGCGGAGCCAGTTCGGTGGAGTCTGTCCCCACTGCACGGACCCCTCAGGGCCCTCCCTCTTGGGCATCGCTGCTGCGGGTGACCCCCAATATGTGGGTGGAGGTGGAGGAGGATAAGGATGAGGGGGGATGATGATGAACGGGAGTAGAGGAGGAGGGCGGGGAGTCGGGCTATGAGAAAGAGGAGACAGAGTAACCATTTGGGATCTCGAGGAAGATGGCGAGGATGAGGGTGATGATGTTGATGGCGACGATGCTGATGATGCTGACGAGGCGGAGGAGGAGGAAGATGACGAATGTCAATTTCCCCAAGGCGATCTTTCGGACGTTCGGGCGTTCGGGGGTTCGGCGGGGTGGCGATTGAGCTCTCGGCGACGCTCAGCTGCTGTGCCCAGCTAAATCAGCTCTCGGCGAAATTCAGCTCTCGGCGGGGTGGCGAATTCAGCTCTCGGTGATTCAGCTCTCGGCGGAACTCAGCTCTCGGCGAAACTCAGCTCCCGGCTCTCGGTGCGCAGGCAGCCTCGACGGATGATGAAGGTTCGCACCAGCGAATTGTACATTCACAATCAGATGTTCTGAGCTCTGGGCAAGTCGAGCAAACGCTGCCAGCTGCATCTGTCATGCGATCATGTGTGGCAGCAGTGCTGCATGGCTGCGAGCTCGACGGAGCGCCCATCAATCAAACAAAAAATCTGGAATCTGCGGCATGGCTGGCACTCCCCCTGGCGTCGCCTGCTGCGGCGACGACGGCGGAGGCGGCGCAGACGCTGTCACTGCGGCTGGGCGCTTCATCACCTCGGGCTGCGTACTCGCCGCTGGCCTCGGCTTGCGCCTGATGGCCTCGGCCAGCTGCTGCTCTGGCTCCGCGTCCTCGTCATCCACCTCGTCATTGGCCTCGTCCTCCTCCTCCTCGTCCTCGTTGACGTCCAGCTTCTCCTCCTTGGTGGAGCCGTCCTCGTCGCCCTCCTCGTCCGCCGCGTGCTCCTCGGGCTCCCCGATGTCGTCGTCCGACGTCCCCTTCGGCTTCTTGGGAGTTGGCACGCTCGTGGATGCCGCTGGCCTCTTGAGGATCTTCGTCTGACCACTTGGTTTTTTCCTCACCGCCAGGCCGTTAGTAGAAAGCCACTCTCGTTTTTCTGCCTCCATCTGCGGCTTGTCGATCTCTCCTGACAGCAAGCGCTTGGCAGCGCTGATCATCCACACCTTCGCCGCCTCCTCGGACGCGCACCCCATGAGCTGGCACTTCTGCCCGTCGCGTTGACCAGCCCGCGGATGCCACAAGACCAGCCAGCTGGTGCTGACTTTGTTCACCTTCTTCAGCACGATCCTGTAGTTCGCGTCGTCTGGCGCGTGGCCCTCCCAGATGACGCCGTCCTCGGACCTCTGCTTAGGCCCGTCGTTCAGCCCGAGGTCGTCGGGCACCCTCCACACGTCACCGTCGGACCACTTCGCGACAGTGTGCCCGACGCCGTCGGCATCCGTCATGGCCTTGGCGTACTCCACGCGCCCGTCCGGCTTCGTCCTGCGCGTGCGCCACGCCACCTACCGAGAGCCGCAAACAGGCGGGAACGGCGGAGGAGATGGCGATGACGACGACAAGTCGAGGCGGAGGCAATGAATATAGTGATACGGGCGTTGAGGGGAGGAAGGCGACGAGAAGGAGAGCGATTAGGAATGGAGGTCGAAACGGGTGCGATAGGTGGGTCTGCCGACGAGGAGGGTCATTACGAAAAGGAGGCATGCCGATCACGACAGGAGGATTACGGCAGAGGGTGATGCGGGCGCGGTGTTGACCACCAGGTGATCCATGGGACGGGACTGAACGATGAAGGATACGATTGGCAGAGCAACGAATGGAGCGAACGATGAGCAGGAGGAGCAGGAGGATGATGAGCTGGATCGGTTGCTTTGGATGAGTGCGTCCACCTGCATGTCCGCGGCAATGCCGTACGTCCACGTCTTGTCGGCAGTCGAGTCCTATCGAGGTGGCGGAATGCAGGATGGGAGTGACCACGCATGTATTTCTTCACACGTATATGCGCATGTGCACAACCATGTTGAAAGATATGGGGAGGGAGACAGGTGTATATACAGGACTATGAAAGACATGAGTGCTACATGACCTCAAGATATGCACGTATCTACAGAGGGATGGATAGATCGGCACGACACGCGAGACACAATGACGAGGCGTGCGAGATTGAATCAGTGAGGGAAGTGACGGGTGCCAGCACACGCAGCGCCAACCGTCAACGCAGCGTCAACGGGGTGTCAACGCATGCATTGACACCCCGTTGGCACTGCATTGATACCTGGAGTTCGGACCGTCCAGCGTTTCAACCCGCTGGTCCGTCGCAGCACCGCCGCCCACCACATCACGTTCGTCATCGCGACCGTCCCCCACAGCAGCACCATCCGAGTCCTGCTGGATCGGGCTCGACATGCATCAACATCGTCACCAGCACCATCATCACCGTTACCACCAGCATCATCGTCACCATCATCAACACCATCCTCATCATCATCATCATCATCACAATCACCATCGCCATCACCACCATCGGCATAACCACCATCATCATCAGCATCAGCATCATCATCATCATCAGCATCATCATCAACATCAAAACCAACATCATCAGCATCATCATCACTGTCATCATCATCATCATCATCATCAGCACCATCGTCCTCGTCCTCCTCGCCCCCCCACTGTGCGGGGGAGGCGTGGAGACGGGGGTGTGAGGATGGTGCGATGATGGGTTGGAAGGCCCATGTCCTCAACGAAGACGGCGGCCCAGCTCGGCACCCGGTCTGGCCTGCACGTCGCGGTCGCAACGTGCCGCAACATCGCACGGATGCTCCTGGCAACGTCTTCTGCCCATGCCATCACCTCGGGACCGAGGTGCCACTCTCTCTCCATTGACTTGCCGTGCGCTGCGAGCGCCTCTGCGAGCATGGACTGCTGGATGCCGCCATGCGGCGACAACGCTCGGATCTCGATGAGCATGTCTCTCACAGCGGTGATCGCTGTGCTGTTGAGCGGGCCATCCAACTTCGTGGTGTACTTGACACCGTTCACACCATCTGGAACTGTGATGTGGCGCTTGGCGATGGCCTGGAGGCCGTCGCGGGAGGCGGACGACGCCGACCTCTTCCCTCCAGAGGCCATGCCTTGACCCAGAACTGCGGCATGATACACAGTGTGATCGGACAGGCGTCCTCATAGACATCAACGCCATAGGCTATTCAACTAGACCACCTGCCCTAGACTGACGCATTGTCCCTAGACGCCCGCCCTAGACCCCTAGCCCTAGACTCCCGCCCTAGACTACCCACACAGACTCCCTGTGCCTAGACGCCCGCCCTAGACTCCTGGTCCCTAGACTCCCGCCCAAGACTCCTGGTCCCTAGACTCCCGCCCAAGACTCCTGATCCCTAGACTCCCACCCAAGACTCTGTGCACCTAGACGCCCCCCTGGGCTCCACTCCGAGGCAACCCAGAGACGAAATTGCAAACGGCCCGCGGGTGGCCCAGTGGCGGCGCCAAACGCACCGCCACTTAGCCATCGCTCCAAGCACCGCTCGCATTCCCCTCTCTGGGCACGCCCCGTGGAGACCAGGACCCAACATATATCTGGATGGAGGTCGGCTCGCTTTCAAAAACTGCATGCTGCAGCAGGTGCGTGTGTGTAGTGTGTATATGCATTCATATTTACGTGTGTGAGAGAGAGGGATGGTATTCTTTGATGAATTTCATCTGTTGCAATATATCATATGCACAAATTCGTTAGGTATTAAGTTGTCTGTCGAATATATGTGTATATATGTGTAAATGCTGCTTTACATAGCATATGTAAGTACACAGCTAAAAAATAGCTGTGGCAGCTTTTTCTTAGCCGTAGCGAAAGACAGCTATATTTTAGCCGGATGAGACCTCAGGGCCGTAGTCGTCCATGTCGGGCGTCAGCACGTAGCCCGTCCCGTAGAGGATCACCCGCTCGTGATAGACCTCGACCCCGCCGACGTTGTACTTCGTGAGGCAGAAGCCCCCTGCAGCGAATGCCGCCGCCATCACTGCGCAGCCGCTCGCAGCCGCCGGAAGGCTCTCGCCTGCGCCGCGGCCACCGTCTGCACGTCCTCGAGCGCCTTTGCCTCAGCTGGTGCAGCCAGCGCTGAGGTGGGCGTCCCAGGCGCCGCCACTGGGCCCGGCGCGGTGGCACACGGTGCTGCCCGGGGGTGCACCGCCCAGAGGACGCCCGCGGCGCCTGCGGCCGCCCCCAGGAGGAGGCAGGTGCCGGCGACCACCGCCAGCACTGCTCCCGAGTACCCCTCCGCGGCAGTGGGGTTGAGAAGACCCTCGCCGCCAGGGCACGAGCAGGTCAGCGGCGGGCACGTCAGCGTGGGCGAGCAGACACAATCGGGGCACGACGGGACGCCCCACCGCACCACCAGCGCTGTGGTGGCGGCCTGCGTCAGGTCGCGCGCCAAGGCGTCCAGCCCCCACGGCATGCACCAGCGGAGGCCCCCTGTTCAGCGCGAAACTGAAAGGGCCTAAATGGCAGCGGAATGCGGCCTCTTCAACTCTCGGCAATCGGCAATGCCCAACGAAGTAGGATACAGGAGGAGGTCCAGAGGAGCCCGCGGGCGGCGAAGGCCGAGGAGAGCAGGGCCGAGCCGGGCCGCGCCAGGGCGGAGGGCGCAGGGCGCCCGCGCGGCGAGGGGGGGGGCAGGGGGTCGGGCTGCCAGGGGCGCAGAGGCCTCCGAGGCTCCTGGCCGCGCCCCGCTCGAGAGGTGTCGGCATGCTAGGGGGTCACGTGTGAGCCCTGCCCCTGCCGCCCACGATTTCCGAGGGGGAGGGAGGGGTTCGCATGTGGCCCCCTAGCATGGCCTTCTACTGACACTGACACTGCGCCCCCCACGTCACGCGGGACGGCCCTACGAGGGGCGGGGCGGTGGCGCCTCGGCGCCGACAAACATGCAACATAGTCTCACGCTGGGGAAGGGGAGAAAAGAGGCCCCGGAGATCCTTAGCGCGCATCCTTGCTGCCATCGGAGGCGTCCAGCAGAAGAGGGGAGCCCAAGAGAGGGGGCGCAGACCATGGCCAGCGGCACGTGCGCGGGCCAGGATGGTGCCGGGGACGTAATGAGATCAGAGGAGCGCCTGGGAATCAGGGGAGATCCCATGAAACCCGCCATGAGATCCCCCCCCTAGTCGTCACCCCCCCTCTTGGACACGCGGCGATACATCGCCGATGCATCGGCGAGGTCGACATGGAGAAACTCGGGCTCCACATCGAGCTGTGTCGGTGCTGCGGCGCGATCCTCCGACCCCGTCTGCTTCGACCTCATCTGGGAGGCCTAAATCTACCCTGGGTTATCTGGTGGAGGGGGGGTGGGGGGGGACTGCCGATACCCTAACCTTTTCGCTCTGGGCGGCCCCACACATGCCCGCGCGCACCAGTTCTGCGTACCCCTTCGGACCTGCTCGCAACCGACAAGGTCGGGTTGTCCTAAGGGGGCAGGGGGGGGGCAGCCGATGACCCCGGGGGGGGGGCCCGATAGCCAATGGTGATCGCTGGACTCTAAACAAACAGCCGACTCGGGTCATGAAAAAATCCTGACACGTGAATCTTGGCAGTGTTCGGTCTCTCGGGGCCCTTGCTGGGCCCCGGGCGACCAGGCCCCGAGCGAGTCGAAGAACGACTCGGGATGAAGAGCCGGTCCCAGGGAAGTGGTCTGGCCTTCTGGGGGTCCGCGGTGTGAGAAAATCGCGACGTCGGGGGTATGCGGACAGAGAGAAAGAGAAAAGGATAAAGAGAGAGAGAGAGAGAGGGAGGGTAACAACCAACGACGACGACGACGACGACGACGACGACGACGATGACGACGACAACGACGACGACAACGAAAACGACGCCGACGACGAGGGCAGCGGTGGCGGTGGCGACAGCGCCTGCATGGACTGAGCATTTTCTAAGGGTGGAGGGCTCAGGGTGAACTCCACACGGGCTTTTCTTTGTTGCACCTCGAACATCAACCCATCTTGTGGTTGATTCACCTCTTGCAGGTTCCATCTCGAACACAAATCGACACGGCATTTCAGATTCCACCCTTTGCCCTCCACCCAAAGAAAACGCTCGGATGGAAGGCGGCCGAACCCGAGCGGGGCGAGGGGCGCTCCGGAGGCGCATCCTTGGCCTCGCCCTCCTCGGGCGGGGCCTCCTGCTCCGCGGGGGCCTCCGGGGCAGCGGGCGGCACGCGGCCGCGCCCTCTCCCTCGCTCGAAGCGCGGCCGCGCCCTTCACCACTAGAGGTTCGCCTTGACGAGCGAACAACTCACGCCCATATCCATGGGAGGGTCGAAAGGAGGGGAACTGGCTATGGGTATGGGTGCGAGTCGTCGGACCCTGGGGGGGGCTCCCGTTCGAGCGGGGGCCCCCATCCGACAACACGCACCCCATAGCCCTCCTCCGTCCCCCCTATGGGTATGGGTGCGTGTTGTTCGATCGTCACGCCTGGCGCAGGCCCTCCCCGAGGCTCCGGGGATCGCAGAACGCCTCGCACAGATCTCTGGAGGCTCCCTGTGGTTTCCCCAAACCACTGGAAACCGCCCCCTACCCCTCCGCAACAAAAAAGCAGTCTAGATCCTTCCGCCGCCCGCAGCTCTGAGCTCCTCCTCCTCCTCCTCCTCCTCCTCCTCCTCCTCCTCCTCCTCCTCCTCCTCCCCCTCCTGCACGGAGTGGGCGCGTGATCAGGTCCTTTGCCCAATCCCCTGAGCCTCAGTCCCCATTTCTAAAGTGTCAAATAGTGACCTGGCCCGGACCGAAATCTCCGAAATCTCCTGGGCACTTGTGGGGTCGGTGGGGACGTTGGTGGGAAAAGTGGGGACATTGGTGGTGGGGACAGTGGCGCTCGGGACAGCCGTGCGGGATGTGGTGAGGACGGTGGTGGGGACTCAGGAGTTGTTTGCCGACTTCCTCATCATGGTTATCTCTCACTCTTTCTATCTCTCTCTCTCTCTCTCTCTCTCTCTCTCTCTCTCTCTCTCTCTCTATATATATATATATCACATTATCTTGGCCATGTCTTGCCACGTTGACTATACTGGATTGTCCTGAGGGCCTGTCCTGGTTTCTGTTGAGGGTGGGGAAGACTTATCGGTGGACACGGGGAGGAGGAGGAGGAGGAGGAGGAGGAGGAGGAGGAGGAGGAGGAGGAGGAGGAGGAGGAGGAGGAGAAGTAGGGGGGGGGGGAAGAGGAGGAGGAGGAGGAGGGGAGGAGGAGGACGAGGAGAAGGAGGGGGAGAGGGAGGAGGAGGAGGAGGACGAGGAGGAGGAGGAGGAGGAGGAAGAGGAGGAGGGGGAGGAGGAGGAGGAGGAAGAAGAGGAGGAGGTCACCACCTGAGATCTCACCACCTGGTTAGGGGACCTCCAGTCGAGGCTTAGGGGCCCCCACAGGAAGCACAGGAAGGAGGAAGCACAGGGGCCTCCTCCTGGTCCAGGAAGCACAGGAAGGAGGAAGGGGAAAGAAAAGGAGGAGGAGGAGGAGAATGGGAAGGAACGGTATGGGGAGGAGGAGTGCAACCAAGGACCACTGCAAACCCAAGACTCATCAACAATGTCGGAATAAACCCTCCCTCCAAGCCCCCTCTTCACAAGCCCCTGCAAGGACTCATTTCCACTGTGGGAAATGCCCCGTTTGGAGACATCCGTTTGAAGATCCTGACGCGTGCCAAAACACCTTTCGCGGGACTCCAACGCCACGAATCAACTTGATGTTTGCGTTTTGTCGATCCTGATTCGTGTCAGACACCATTTCTGGGTCTCCAACACACGGATCAACGTAAAGGTCGCGCCGGATCAATCCTGAGTCATTCCCAAATACATGGTTTTGTCTAGTTCGCGGGCCATGCGTATATGTGACACCCTTATCATTTGTGAAACGAATGTGCGCGGCGTTCAGACGAAGACCAGTATAAAAAAAGGCCGCTCTCAATCCGCGAAATCCTTGCACATGTTGAGGAATAACGCGCGCGGCGCTCAGGCGAGAACGACATTGTGAAGACGACCCGCCATGAACCCGCGGAGTTCCTGCAACGATTTAAAACCACTGCGCGCGGAGCGAAGGCGAGAGCCACATGTTGGAAGCTCACAGCCCTCCATATGTGAAAGTGTTGCCGTGGTCAAGGCTCCAATACCATCAGCAGCAAAAAAATATCAAAACGAAACGCTCGGCCCGCCTTTTCCGACCGGATTTGAGGCGCGACAGGGAGGAGTTGTCATGGGGAGAAGGGGCGGAGAAGGAGAGGATAAATAGGAGGAGGAGCAAGAGGAGGAGGAAGAGGAGGAGAAGGTTGAGGCGAAGGAGGAGGAAAAGGGGGAGAAGGAGGAGGAGGAGGAGGAGGAGGAAAAGGAACGACGCGTATCAAAGGAGGGGGGATGGAGGCCCACGATCCTCAGCCTGCACTGCTACACTGCCACCACTGCCCAGGCCCGTGGGCGCTCCTTGCCTGACAGCCCTGGCCAGCGCTGCCGCTGCCGCTGAGCGACGGGTAATCCTCCGAGGACGGACCGCCAGTACATGTTTCACAAATTCGCCTTTTGGGCTCTCCGACGCTCCCAGGCGGCCCAAGAAGCCCCCAAGACCGCCCCAAGACGGTCCAAGAAGCCTCCAAGAGGGCCCCAAGACAGCCCAAGAGGGCCCCAAGACGGCTCAAGAGGCACCGAAGACGGCCCCAAGTGCGTTCCAGGAGCGTTCCAAATGCTTCCAAGAGAGCTCAACCTGATCCCAGACGAGCCAAGAGCGATCAAAGACACCCGAGATGGCCTCCAGATGGCCCAATACGCCCCCAGGAGGCCTCCAAGATACGCCCCAAGAGGGTCCCTAGACGCTAAAAATTGCCCATTTCCTTCATACCACGTATATATTTTTACAAATTCGCCTTGTAGGCTTTCCGACGCTCCAAGACGGCCCAAGAGGCCCCGAAGACCGCCCCAAGACGGCCCAAGAGGCCCCCAAGACGGCCCCACGACGGCCCAAGATGGCCCCAAGACGGCCCAAGAGGTCACCAATACGGCCCAAGATAGCTACAAAACGGCACCAGGAGGGGCCCAAGAGGGCAACCAAAAATTCAAAATCTAGCTTTCCACCCCCACGAGCACCATGGGGCCCCAAAAGTGCCCCAAGAGGCCGCCAGAGGCCCCCAGGAGGCCGACAAGACGCCCCAAGTAGCCCCCAAGAGGCCCCCAGGAGGCCCCCCCAAAAAAAACCAGACGCCTCCGTATTGCGAGCCGCGAAGCCAACTGCAATGCACTCCGCGCATACAGCCTTACTCTTCCTCGTGAAGTGCTCACTATCTTGCTCGGCGTTAATGTGCTGCTGCCGCGCGAACTGTTTCGTGCGCGCTGCGAACGTCAACAACCTCTTCACCCGTTTCGATTCACCTGCCACATTTTTCACGGCGATGCCTCGCTGATCACAGCTTCCGCACACCACTCTTGCTCCTTTCGTCTTCTGGTGGTCCTCCACTTGGTTGCGGGTCGAAAGGCCGACCTCCCAGAAGGACACCTCGCACCCAGGTGCACAGCACGCAGGGCGCTCGCAAAACACGCCCCAGACCACTGGCATCACGCAAACATTGGGACCCCCTACGTATCTGCCACCTCCCGCGCGCGACACCGCACCCTCACACAAGACGCCGCTGGCCACAAACTCCTGGCCTCGCAACGCTCATAAAAGGGGTCGGCGGATGTGGCGTAAGCCTGTAGATCCACGTCCGGAAGTGACGTGTTGCCGGAGGCAGGTCGCGCAGCGGAGCGGAAGCCCTAATGCAATGGATCCCGTGTGTCCAACGCTTGCATAATTGCCACGTGTTGTATTGTGTTACATTATTATGTCTCCCCCTCTGACCTCCCCCGGAGTCGCGCCACTTCCGTCGACCCCAAGGTGGAGGGCCCCTTTTGAAGCCCAAAAACATAAGAAAACTTATAATAAATCAACAAATTCGGCCTCTTGGGCCTCTTGGGGCCCCAATAAGGTTTCAAGACGGCCCAAGATGGCCCGAAGACAACCCAAGCCGGCCTCAAGACGGCCCAAGAGGGCCCAAGAGGGCCCATGAGGCCCCCAAAAAGGTCCAACAGGCCCCCAAGAAGACTCCCGAGAGCGCCTCCAGAGGCCAACATCATTGATTTTCCTATGGCTTTGGGACAATTTCAACGGTCTCGCCTTTTTCGGCTCTCAGAAAGCCATGACGGCCCAAGCAGTCTCCAAAAAGGCCCCCAAACGGCCCAAGAGGCCTCCAAGGGGGCCCCAGGCCGGCCCCAGAGGGCCCCGAAACGGCCAAAAAAACCTCCAAGACGGCGCAAGAACCCCCCAAGACGGCCCCAGAGGACCCCAAGAGAGCCCCAAAGGCGGCCGCCAGATGCTTCCAAAGTGGCCTCCGAAGTGGCCAGACGGCGTAAGAGCGCCCAAAGGCGGCTCCAAGACGTCCCCAAGAGGCCCCCAGAGGCCCCAAAGAAGGCCCCAAACGGCCCAGGAGGGCCCCAAGACGGCTCAAAGAGGCCCCCAAGGCGATCCAAAAAAAAAACTGAAGCGGCCCAAGAGGACCCCAAGAGAACCCCAAGGCGGCCGCGAGAGGCCCCCAAGACGGCCTCCGAAGGAGCGGAACGGCGCAAAAACGCCCCAAGACGGCCCAACATGCCCCCAAGAAGCCCCGAGAGGCCCCCAAGAGGCCCCCAAGGAACTCCCAACAAAAAACCTAGAGGCCTGCAATTAATCCCCCAAAAAGCCTCCAAGAGGCCTCAAAGAACCCCCACAAGGCCACACAACGACTGGAGCGTAATGTTATTTCCCCCCCATGGGCGAACGACGGCGCAGCGCCAGCCAGGTGGAAGTTGGTCACGGCGGCGCGCATGATTAGAGCTGGCGCTGGAAGGGGACATGGGGAGGGAGCATGAAAACGAGGGAGGGGGAAGAGGCCCCAAAGAAGCCCCCAAGAGGCCCAAATAAGCTCCCAAGAGGCCTCAAGGAGGCCCCCAAGAGGCTCCCAAGAGGCCCCGCGACGACGTGACTGCGCGTGCTCCGGACGTGCACCCCGCGAAGCGAAAGGAATCCACGTCCAGAAGTGGCGATGCAACGTATCCAATGTATCCAATGATTGCATGATTGCCACATGTTGCATTGTCTTACATTATTATGTATCCCCCCCCCCCCACCCCCCCTCCCGGAGTCGCGCCACTTCCGTCGACCCAAAGGTGGAGGGCCCCTTCGGGGCCTCAAAACCCACCAAAACCTTTGGGAAATCGATGATTTGGACTCCTTGGGCCTCTTGGGGGTCCAAGAGGGCGTGGAGACGGCTCAAAGTGGTCTCAAGACGGGGCAATACGGCCCCAAGACGGCCCAAGATGGCCCCAAGAAGGCTCAAAAAGCCCCCAAGATGGCCCAGGAGGGACCCAAGAACGCCCACAAGAGCGCCTCCAAAGGCCAAAAACCGATTTGCCTTCAGTGTTTGAAGGATTTTAGCGCCCTCGCCTTTCCCGGCTCTCAAAGACCCATGACGGCCCAAGCAGCCTCCAAAATGGCCCCAAGACATCCCAAGCAGCACCCAAGGGGGCCCCGAGACGGCCCCAGAGGGCCCCAAGTCGGCCC
>CAUYUJ010016721.1:7500-102500 GCA_963575745.1 Prorocentrum cordatum | reverse complement strand
AGGCCGCCGCAGGCCGCCGCAGGCCGCCGCAGGCCGCCGCAGGCCGCCGCAGGCCGCCGCAGGCCGCCGAGCGCCTGCCCACCAAAGGCAACCGCTGCGAGGCAGACTGGGGAGCAGCCACAGCCTCTGTCTCGTGGCAGAGGGCCGAAGGCCGACTCTTCACGAGGCTGCGCAGCCTCTCTCGGCCATGTGGGTTATGTCGGGCGTGTCCCCCCTACAGGGGGATTTTCGACGAAAAATAGAAATTTACCCAAAAAATAGCTAAAAAATTATCCAAAAATAGTCCGGGGACTATTTTTGGACTATTTGTTGGCCTGTTTGGGGTATTTTTGGGGGTATTCTTATTTGTCGTCGAAAATCCCCCTGACATGCCCGACATAACATTTGGGGTGCCTGCCGGGGACCCTCGCTGGGCTCCTCTCGATGCGTTGCAAAACCCCACCCCTGCCACACCTGACCACCCATGCCCTCCACACTCCACAGAACAGGCCAACCCATCCGCCAACCCGCCCGCCCGTCCAGCCATCCGTCCAGCCACCCGCCCACATGCCGCCCACATACCCGCGCAGCCCACCACACGCGCACCAACACACTCATACCACCTCAACCTGATCCACACATCCACTCACTGCCCAGCCACCCTCCCGTTACGTCCCAACTCCGCTGTTTCTTCCTCGTCCTCCTCCCCTTTCCGTTTCCTCCTTAACCGTTCATCCAACGTTCCGTCGCCCCCCTCGTCTCCTCATTTTCTCGTATTCTTCCCTTCTGGATCCTCCCTCCTCCCTCCTCATTGCTCCGTTATCCCTCCTTTCCGCTCTCGTCCGTCATGCCTCTGATCTCGGGGACGGCCAAGAGGGAGGCGTCCAAGAGGGGGGGGGAGCAAATCACGGCCGCCGGCGCATGCGCCGCCCGGGGGGGGCTGGGGAGGTAATGCAATAAGAAGAAGCTCCATGAAACCTGGGGGAGTATCCTGGCCCACGCCGTGATACTCCCCCCAGTCATCACCCCCCTCTTGGCCGCCCCCGATGATCCTTCTCCCACGACTACCTCTGGGAGTTGCACGGGCCCATGAAGGGCGCGCCCGACCCTTGGCCACGGGCAGGCCAAAGCGGGCCCCACCAGCCGCGAAGACGGCGACAAGGGCCCCGAGGACGCCGGCGAAGGCATCAGCAGCGGCCACGCTGCTGGGCCACGCCGCCGGCACGTTTGTGGCAAGGGCCAAAGGGGCGGCAGGATCAGCGGGAACCCACCCACACAACGCGATACGAGAGACGCCAGAGGTGGTGGCATCTCTGCCCCCGGGAGACCTCCTGGAGCTGGCCGCGCTGGCCTGGGCGCTGGCGGCGGTCGTCGGGGGCCCAGACATGCCCGGCGCGCATGGCGCGCCTGGCACGCGGGGCGCACCACGCCCCCAGCGTCGCGCACATGGGCTCGGTGTTGGTTCCCAGTAGCTGCCCATCGAAAGAGGACCGCTGAACATGCTGAGGCTCGGGTGCTACGATGTGCTGGGAGGGCGGGTAGGAGTAAGCTACAGGGCTTGCTATCTAGGAGGGTGCCCTTCCCCTACCCTCTCCCCTGGACCTGGACGGGGCGCCCCGCGAGCGGTCAGAGCATCTACGATGGCCCAGGACGGCTCCAGAGGGCCTCAGAGAGCCCAAGATGACTCCCGAGACGGCTCAAGATAGCCCAGGATGGCTCGATATGGCGCCCAAGATGCTCCAAGAACCCCCAAGACCGCTCCAAGACAGCCCCAAGTGCCCGTGGAGCCGCCCCAGGAGGCCGCCAAGAGGCCAACATCAATGAATGTCGCTCTCTCGCCTTGTTGTTTTCGATGGTCTTCCGAGGCCGCAAGATGGCTCGTTGCCCCCAAGAGAGGGCCCAAGAGCGCCCCAAGAGCGCCCAAAGAGCGCCCCAAGAGGGGCCCAGGAGACGAGTGTCAGGGGCTCCCGGGGAAGGAACGTAATCGAAGCTCCCATCTTGTGTGATAGATCTCCTCCAAGATGGCCCCGAGGGCGCTCCCAAGGCTTCCAGGAGCGCCCCAAGAGGGCTCCAACGGACGCCCCGGGGGCCCCAAGAGGCGCCCAAGAGGTCCCCAAGAGACCCCCAAGAGGCTCGCCACGGCAGTCAAGACGCTTCAAATCAAAAGGCGCACAGGACCGCCAGGAGGCCCCCGAAACGCTCCAAGAGGCCTCCAGAAAGCTTCCGAAAGACACCCGAGGAGACTCTGAAAGGCAACTCGCCTGGGCATCGTTTCTGGATGGGTTGGTGGGGCTACGCAAAAAGAAGGAAAGGGGAAACAACACAAAACAGGTGCAAGGAAAAACTATGAATATCCAGCTGGGCGCGCTCCCGAAACCCGCCGTGGGGGACCCCCCCCTTTCTACGAGCCCCCGAATGTGGGGGCACGAACTCCTCGATGCCTGCCTCGGTGGCGTTTGCAGAGGCGGTGGGGCGGCCGCTTGGGCGCGGTCCCCCCCCCAGCGGTGGCGGCACGCCCTCGCGGCGAAGAGAAACCCTCCTGGCGGCCGCCAGGGGAAGAGTACACTGATGCAGTCCCAAGGGGCGCCCAAACAGTCACTTACAACGAACACGGGTACCGAAATATGAGTCATCGCGCGTTTTCGCCTGCGCGCGTTCAACTGCGCCCTTTCTTGGAACCTCGTGAGCGGCGGAATGGGGGAAGCAGGTACACATGAACATGGAAGGAGGAGGATGCAGCAGGGATAGAAAGGGGGCAGGGGTCAATGGATGAGGAAATACAATATGGGGACGATGGGGGGAAAGAGTGGAGGAGGAACGACGAAAGAACCAAGCGGGAGGTCACAATAATAAAGAAGACGGACGAACAGCCAGGAGCGCAAGTGAGAAGGAGGAGAATGAAACAAAGGCAACGTAAAGGATGACGAATGGTCGGATAGGGCGGACAAAACTTGAAGAGCGGGATGCATGGAGGTGGGTACGGTACGAGACGTGATGAAGGGAGAGGGAACGAGAGAGCGAGAGAGAGACACACAACAAACAGCACCAACACAAAAAAGTGGAGACGTGGACACCCCCGTCTCTGGCGAGTCACCGCCGCGCCCCTGCCTTTTGGAAGAAGCCTATGTGGCCAAACGTTGTGGCATGTGTGACAGCCGTCGATGAGGATCATGCACCTTCCCTACTCCGAACCACACTCGGGCACTGCCTGCTTTCCACCGCCGCTCTCGCCTGCCTTACCCGCTGCAGCCGACCAGATTCGCATCGGCACGGTGATGCACACCATGCTGTTCACCGCAAGCTTCCTGTCCCTCGCCTCCCATCCTACTTCGCTGACTGCCAGGAAGGTTTCGCTGGACGCACTAGAACCGTATGAACAAGGCCAGCGAAATAGCAACAGTCCGGACGTTTCGTGCCGCATCGACCCCACCAATCAACACAGCCCCCTGCGGGTCCGCCTTCCCATGTCCCTCGCCATATCGTCCCCTTTCGCATTGTCCTCTAGTATCGTCCACCCCCCAATCGACCACAGGTGCCCATCTCCACGCGTCCTCTCCAGTCGTTCCTCCACGTCCTCATCCAACTATCCAACTGTCCACCCGCCGTGCTCATGTGATTATACAGCTTTGCAGGATGGTGGGCCAAGGAAGACGCCCTCATGGAGCACCTCATCCCGAAGAATGAAGAAGGAAGAGGAATGGGAAGGAGGCTGCGGTAAAAAGAAGGAGGGAGCAAGCGGAAATATACAGGGAAGGAAGGGAAGAAGAGCACGGAAGACGCCTATGGCGAGACACCGCCGCGCCCCAGGCTTTGGAAGGCCTTGATGTTGACAAATGTGGTGGAAACCCATGGCGCGAGTGATCGATTATTACTGTAAAACTCACTCGACAGTCGGCGAATTTTGAGGGCCCGCTTTGGCCGTCCTGTCTGAAAATATTCGTGGGAGGCCCTCTTGGGCCCCCTCGGAGGAATCTCCTGGACGGTCTTCGGGCTCTCGTGGGCTGTCTTGGCCTTAGGGACCGCGTGGCCTATCCGAGGCCACTCGAGGCCGCCTGCGGCGTCTCTTGGGGTCGTCCTGGAGCCCTCTGGCGGCCTCTTGGGCTGTCATGGGGCCCCCCTGGGCCGCTGTGGGGCCCTCTTGGAGCAGCTCGGGAACCTAGCGGACCCCTTGGGGCCCAGTCGTGGGGCCTCGTGGGCTGCCTCGGACGCGTTTGCAAGGAAAGGGATGCATTTTTTGGTTTCCCCATTCAGCGCTCCATTGATCACAACGCCGACAATGTCTGGTGGGGTGCTATCACGACGACGACGACGACGACGACGGCGGCGACGACGACGATGACAACGACGGCGACGACGCTGGCGGCGGCGACGACGACGCCGACGGCGGCTTCGACGACGACGGCTGTGACGACGAGTTCGACGAGTTCGACGACGACGACGACGACGACGACGACGACGTTGGCGACGGCAGCGGCGGCGGCGGCGGCGGCGGCGGCAGCGGCGCCGACCTCCGGAACCCTCCGACGACGACGACGGCGGCGGCGGCGACGACGACCTCCGGAGCTCTCCTGGAGCACCACCACGCCACTCACGCCACACCCACAGCACCACATCACACCACACCCACAGAGGGTTGGGGGGCCATCGCGCGGGGGGGGCCGATTGCAACAGCATGAGGGGGGGGGGGGGCCAGACGCTGGGCCGTGTATGCCCAGGGCCAGAGCTTACAATCGTCCAAGGCCTGGATGTGCAAGCATGATTTGGGCCTCCCAGCGGCCTCGTGGTGGCTCTCTTGAGCCGCTCTTTTGGTGCTTCTCGGGAGCCTCCAAGACAGTGTTGCAGCGTTGTTGGACATTGTATAGGGGGTCCAGGGGGGGGTCCTGGGGGGGGTCCCGGGTCAGAATACCACCTCCCTCCTCCTCCTCCTCCAGAGCGTCTTTTGCCACCTTCTCCATCTCCTTTTCGTTTGTCTCCTCCGCCTCCTCCTCCTCCTCCTCCTCCTCCTCTCCTCCTCCTCCTCCTCCTCCTCCTCCTCCTCTCCTCCTCCCTCCTCCTCCTCTCCTCTCCCTCCTCCTCCTCCTCCTCCTCCGCCTCCTCCTCCTCCTCCGCCTCCTCCTCCTCCTCACAGACTTCCTCCGCCTACCCTGTCACGTTGTCCTTTAGTTCCTTCCTGTGATCACACATCCCGTCGCCATCGACGGCCAAACGCTTCAGGGTCGGCGGCACCGGCCGCAAGGCCTTCACAATATCCCTCCTGTAGACGGACAGGCCCGACTTAACCCTAGCCCTGGTCCCGCCCTGTAGGTTCACCAGTCATACTCGAATACAGGTTGCACTCTATTACCAGCCTGGAACATATCCCTGTCCCTATGCTGGGCATCTCCTCATCACGATGCCAATCTTAGGGATTCCCTTTTTTTTTTGAGGGCGAATCCCTAAGATTGTCATCGCCTTTTGGCGTGTCAATCGTAGGGATAGGGATACGTTCGAGGCTGGTAACTTTAGCATGACCCCGAGAGGTCACGCGGCTCTCGGGCCACAGCTCGGGCCTCCGGAGACCCGTCGCTGCGCTCTGGGCACCTCCAGGAAACGCCTCCGGCGAGGCACGGCCGCTGCCACGCACATCCGGGCGTCAGAACGCCGCCAGGGGCAGACGAAAGCGTTGGAACACCCCAGACTTCTGTTGCTCCCATCCTACTCAAGGACCACGTCCCAGAAATCGTTTCGAGCACCCCGAAAAGTGTGGAAAGAGTGTCGAAACAGTGTCGGGAAAGTGTCTCCCAGGGCCCGACACGTGAAAACCCTTGAGTTTCGGTAATTTTTCTGGCGCTCGAAATTATTTCTGGTGGTCGAAGCTAAAGTAGGTTGGAACATCATAACCCCAGACCTTGAACCCCTCTTTGAGTCGCCGCCCCAAAGGCAGGCCTGAGCTGGGTCGAGTCGCGAGATCGGACCGAGTTGAAACCGGATCGGATCGCCAGCGAATCGCCCCGAACCGTATCGAAATCGGATCGCGGCGCCCAGGTCTGGCTTGGCACAGCCGATGCCAGCGAATCTGGCCGAGTCGAAATCGAAATCGCGGCCCTTTCCCCTGACATCCGCCGATATGCTTCTCCCCACGAGGTTCGCCGCAACAACGTGGGAAACCTGGCCACATGCAGCTGCGAGCACCGCAACACGGGTGAAGACAAAGGGATCCAATCACATGCAGCTGCGGGTACCGCGAGACTCCTGAAAAGCAATGGAGGGAGCTGGCGAAAGCACTAAGGCGTGCGTGGTAAGGGCGGAGCGACGTTGCTGATGGGGCCGTAGAGGTCGGCGGCCGTGGCGGATTACCTCTGGATGTTGGATCTGGGGACCTGGTGGCCGCGGTGTGCTGGGTGGACGGGTCGGGAGGTATGTTCTCAAAATCGAACGATCCCTACTAATCGGGTGGGGAGGAGGGAATCGACGGACCAACCAGGACGACCACGTCGACGACAACGACGACGGCGCCGACGACGACGACGACGGCAGCGACGACGATGACGACGACGACGACGCCGTCGAGGATGACGAAGACGACGGCGACGACGCTGACGCTGACGCCAACGCCGACGACGACGCCGACGCCGACGACGACGACGCCGACGACGACGCCGCCGACGGCGACATCGACGACACCGACCACGACCACGGGGCGACGGCGTCGGGGATCTGCTGACAAGGGTCCATCCAAACCAGGGTCAGGCGGGCTGCGCCGGATCGTGCAGGACCCCGCAGGATCCTGCAACCCTCGGCGGTGGACAAACATCCCGTTGGTAAACCTCCCCTTAGTGAAAACGACATGGGACCGAATTCGACGGACCTGGACCCGCAAAAATGACGGCCGCGACGCCCTCTCACGAACCGAAAACGGCCAATTCCTTCATCGACGTGTCAGGGTAGGAAGTCTATCCACCTCCGAAACCCAATCCCCCAGGTCGGTCCGAACCCGGCTCTGCAGGATCCTGCAAGGCCCGGCGCTCTGACCGACCCCCGTGTGTGCATGGAACCCCGTCTCCCCAGAGATCCGACGCTCCAGATAAATTGGAGAGCCCGGATTCTGACAGCTTTCGGCCTCCTCCCCCTCGCAAGGCCTCGCGGGAGTGGTCCGGACCTCTGAATCCCACGGGGTCCGCGTGCACGCTGGGCGCGCTGCTTGCCTTCACTCCTCCTCATCCTCCTCCTCCTCCTCCTCCTCCTCCTCCTCCTCTTTCTCCTCCTCTCCCCCTCCTCCTTCTCCTCATCCTCCTCCTCCTCCTCCACCTCCTCCTCCTCCTTCTCCTCCTCCTCCTCATCCTCGCCTCCTCCTCTCCTCCTCCTTCTCCTCCTCCTCCTTCTCCAACTCCTCCTCATCCTCCTCCTCCTCCTCCTCCTTCTCCTCCTCCTCATCCTCGTACTTTTCCTGCTACTCCTCCTCTCCCCCTCCTCCTGACCCCCTTTTCCTCCTTCGCCTCCTTCTCCATCCCTTCTCCTTATAGATAACTCCTCCCTGTCGCTCCCCGAGGCCAGCTTTAGGGCGGGCTGGGCGTTTCGCCTGAGACTTCGTCACCATGTATGACTCTGAAGCTTAACAAATGGTAACAGTTTCACAGATGGAGGGCAAGTGGCGCCGCGCACATGATTTGTACAAATTTGCAAGAGCTTCACGGATTGAGGGCGGTTCCTTTCAAAATGTGGCTCTCGCCTTAGCGCCGCGCACAGATGCTCTTAAATTTGCAAGAATTTCACGGATCCCCATGACCAACGTACCAAGAATATTGTTCTGGAAGGATTCAGGATGATGCGGTTGCAACAGTTATGTTGATTCGGGGTGTTGAGATCCCAAAAATCACGTTATGGCGCGATTCCGGATCGCCGAAACGCAGCAGTCAGGTTGATACGTGGCGTTGAAATCCCGAGATCTATATTTTGGCATGCTTCAGGATCTTCGAATAATTGTTTTTCCAACGAGGCAGTTCCCTCAATGGAAATGAACCGTTGTAGGGGCCTGTGGAGAGGGAGCTTGGAGGGAGGGCGAATTCCAACATCGTTGGTGACTCTTGGGATTACACTCCTCCTCCTCCTCCTCCTCCTCCTCCTTTTCCTCCTCCTCCTCCTCTTCCTCCTCCTCCTCCTACCCCTCCGCCTCCGCCTCCGCCTCCTCCTCCTCCTCCTCCTCCGCCTCCGCCTTCGCCTCCTCCTCCTCCTCCTCCTCCTCCACTCCTCCTCCTCCTTCCTCCTCCTCCTCTCTCCTCATCTCCTCTCCTCCTCCTCACCTCCTCCTCCTCCTCCTCCTCCTCCTCCTGAGCCCCGACGGCGCCCCGCGCGGCCGGCGCCGGCGCAGGCGCCGCGCGGCGCGCCGGCGGGGCGGGGCGGGGCCCTCCTCGCCCAGGCGCCGCGGCGGGCTGCTCTCGCGCCGCCCGCGCGGGGGCGGGGCGCGGCGGCCGGCGCGGCGCGGAGGGGGGGCGGCCGGCGCGGGCGCGGGGGGGGAGGCTCCCTGCGGAGGCCCCCAGGAGGAGGAGGGGGAGGAGGAGGAGGAGGAGGAGGAGGAGGAGGAGGAGGAGGAGGAGGAGGAGGAGGAGGAGGAGGAGAGGAGGAGGAGGAGGAGGAGGAGGGGGGAGGAGGGAAGGAGGAGGAGGAGGAGGAGGAGGAGGAGGAGGAGGAGGAGGAGGAGGAAGCCCATTTAGCCTCGCGCGGGCCAGCGGATCCCGACCGATCGGTCGGGGTTCGGTCGCGCCTGCCGCCCGATCGCTCGCGGTGGCAGGGCGCTGGATAGCATCGGCCAGCCCGCAAGGCAGGGCTGAAGCGCGCCGCGCGCGCCATACCTCGCGGCGGGGGGGCCTCGGCGCCTCCAAGCTCCCCCGCCGCGGGCAGCGGCGCTGGCGGCCGCGGCAGCGGCAGCCCCAAGCAGCACGCCGCGCGGCTGGAGGGCCGAGCCAGAGCCTGCTTGGCACCGCCGCTGGCGGGACAAGAGGGGGAACGCCCGCGTCCTCCTCAGGCTGGCGGCGGCCAAGCAGCTCTTGGAGGAGCACCACTCGGCGCAGCAGCCCCAGCGCAACCAGCAGCACGCCGAGGGGCACCACACGGACGTCGAGATGACGACGAAGGCGCAGCAGCAGCACCAGCGCAGGCGCAGCAGCAGTGCCAGAGACTGGACTGGTGACTACGGAGCCATCGGAGGGCGACCCTGGGAGTGGGCCCGTGGGGATGGCCAGCATCACCAACACCAGCACAACGGATACCAGCAGCACAACGCGCAGAGGCGGCAGCACAGCCAGCAGCAGCAGCAGCAGCAGCAGCCTCAGCCCCACAAGCACCACCACCAGCCAGCCCACCACCAGCACCAGCCAAAGCACCCACAGCACCAGCAGCGAAGCGACAGCGCCCAGCACTGGAAGCACAGTGCGCCATGGAGGAGCGCCTCTGCCAGAAGGAGGAGCAGCAGGCGCAGAAGGAGGGACCAGCACGACGCTCCAGCCTCAACCTACATCGGCAGCTTCCAGTACAGCCCGCAGCAGAAGTCAGTCCTGGACAGCATCACGCCAGTCTCCTTCGCCGTTGCGATGGAGCATGATAGCTGGTCCGCACCACCAAAAACGAGGAAATGCGGCTCGTGTGGTACAAGACGAAGTGCCACAGGCTGGGACGCCTCTCCGAGAACATTGCTGGCGCAAGGCTGGCGGGATTGTGCACATCAAGCCTCGAGCAGGAAGCGGCGATCACTGCCACGAACATCTCCTTCGTCTTGCCCCACAAAGAGCGCATGAAGCAGCTCAGGGCTACGCTGGAAAAGCTGGAGGAGGAGCACACCGAGATGGAGAAGCGGCTCAGCAAGATGCTCGACCAGGAGGCGGCGGCCGCCAGAACCATCAGGGTCTACAAGACCCTGCTGAGGGAAACTAGAGATCAGATGGCAAAGTCAGCGGGTGTGAAGAAGGAATCGTCAGAGGAGGAGGGGGGCCAGGACCCCACCAGAGGACGCACGCCACACCCGGCTGCGAGGAGGAGGCGCGACCCAGCTGCAGCACTAGCGGCACCAGCCACAGCTCAGCCAGGCAGAGCAGCGAGTGCCTCCTCGGGACCAGCAGCAACTGCACGATCAGCCCCAGCAGCACCAGACGAGATCAAAGACGCCATCAGGAAATTGACCGAGAGGCTCGACTTGCAGCAGAAAAAGGAACAGCAGCAAAGTGACTTGCTGGCACAGGCAGAGTCTCAGCACAAAAGCGAGCTGAAGGCCTGCGAGCAGACCATGGCGCAAAAGATGATCCGCACGACTGAAGCGCAGCTGGCCAAGCAGGAGGAGTGGCACACATGGGAGGTCAACGCGCTCAAGCGACACCACAACGCCAAGCTGGAGGAGGAGAAAGCGAAAGCATACGAGGCGCAGAGAGGCAGCCAGAGGACACAGGAGGAGAGGGCCAAAGGGATGCTCGTGGACTTGCAAAAGCACCTCGAGTTGGAAAAGAAGATACTACGCGAGGAGATGCACAAGGAAGACCAGAGAAGAGCAGCCATCTACACGCAGCAGGTCGAGAGGACCAGGCAGGAGGAGCAGGCTGTGAGACAGATGGCGGCTCAGGAGGCCCAGTGGTGCAAGATGGCGCAGGAGCACAATGAAAAGGCGACGCAGGAGATGGCGGAGGCGGAATACCAGGAGCGATGCGCCCGGCGCAGCGCTTACAAGGAGGAGGAGTTGCAGATCGCAGTGAACTACCAGCAGATGGCCTACGAGCACCAGGAAGAGGCCAACAGGCGCGAAGCGATGCGGGTCGTCCTGAACCTGGAGCACGCAGCCATCCAGGCGAAGGCGTACGAGATGCAGCACGGGCAGGAAAAGTATTTGGAGCGCGTCGGGGAGCACCAGGAGGCAGTGGACAAAGCTCAAAGGATGGAGGAGGTGGCACTGCAGCGCCAAGCAGCAGCCACGAGCGAGCTCCAGGCATTACAGCACCAGCAGGAGTTGGAGAACCACGTGTCTCAGCAGTACCACAGCACTCTGCAGCACGAGCACCAGCAGGAGATGCAGGCCGCGATGCAGCACTACGCCCACATCCAGTACATGAGCGACACACAGAGGCAGCAGCAACTACAAGACCTCCAACGCGTACATGATCGGCAAACGGCAGGACTCCAGAATGCCCTACGAGACGCCTGGGGAGCAGGAGGACAAGTGGACGAGGACCTGCTACTCGACATGATGGACGACCTCATGGAATACCCAGTCACGATTGAGCGTGACCAAGGCAAGGCGGAGCAGGAGGGCAAGTACCAGAGGGAGCAACTGGAGGAAGACCTGCTCCGGCTTCTACCTAGCCAGTACGAGCTCCCACATCACGAACTACCGCCGTACCTCGAGGAGCTGGCCGAGGTGGGATTTGGAGAGAGGTCTCATACATCGTCGATGCCAACGCCAGAGGAGCCGACCCTCTCGCCGCTCGGCGACCCCAGCTTCCAGGACCTGAGCTCCGCGCCGAGGCCACCCGCTGAAGAGCGTCCGCTACCACCACCACCACCTCAGCAGCGCCCGCCCATCGAGGAGCGCGCCAGCATCGACCCATTTCTCCACCTGGCCAACACGGGGCTGGGAGAAAGAGACAGGGCCGCTACCGAGGAGCCCAGGGAGGAGGGGCTGCTCGACGCACGGGCGAACAGTGACTGCATCCCAATTGGCAAATCCGACGACGCTGACTTGCAGGATGAAGAGCCGAAGATGGGCCAAGACCTGCGAGAGGAGAAGGAGGACGAAGCCCCGACAGACCTCGCCTCACCCTCACAAGCGCTCCCAGCCGACTCACCCATCCCGACAGAACAGCCCACGCCAAGGCACATGCTTTTCCCACCCGTCACGCCTCTCACGCCAAACAAGAGTCCACTACAACGACCACAGCCAGCCAAAACCCCCATGACGACCTTGTTCATCGACCTCAGCCGCGACGAGGAGGCCTGCCCTAGCACACCTCCACGGATGCCGATTGAGGACATCACGCCCACCGTGCCACACGAGCCACGGCTGCCACCTCCGCGCTTCCACATGGGCACACCAGAGAGGACGAGCTCAGCACCACCTTGCAGAGGCAACCTGAAGCAGCCAAGAGAGCCCAGGAGGGCGAGGAGCCAGCCTAAAAAGGTCAGGATCTGCGACGCGGACGATGGCTTCGCGGACCCAGGTGACAGGGTGTGATCCTTCATCGAGAGCGGCGAGAGCGACCTCGACGGGGGTCGATGGTCAAAAAACTGAGAGGGAGTACGCAGGCTGGGGGGCAACTGGCCCAGACCTGCGTCCAGCCAGCCACACTAGAAGACATTGGGGATATGGGGCCCAGACTCAGAGACCCGTGCGGTGACGAGCCTACGCCCAGCCACCCCCACCCACGGCCCCTGGCCGCCCGCACAATCGCACCTAGCTTCCACCGCACTACATAGTTACGCCCAAGCCGATGCGAGCCTTGGGGATGCCGCATCCGCTTCAGACCACCAGCGCTCCACTAGGGAGCCTCGACTCAAAAGACGCAGCAGACGAACCATCTGCACCACCAGCCCCCTAGACGCCGCAACTGTGGGCAAGGGTGGGGACCGCCCACAGGGCGGCGACTTCAAGCATGAGCGCTTCAAGCGCGGACCTGAGCGACTCCCTCAGGCCGCGACCCCCCTTGCCACCTGGGCTCATGCTGGCAACCAGCACCGCGACTGGGCGAGGCTGCAGCAAGAGTGGGAGAGCTACTCGGGCAGCCAGCCGCAGTGCCAGCAGCGTGGACCAAGGCGACACCCCTTGGCCATGCCAGGACCGACACCCCACTCCGCGGGAGCTGCGGCGGCCCACGCGGCGCCGCAACCCTGGCTGCACAGCCGCGCGAAGGCGGACCCAGGCAGCAGGTCGAGACTACCAGAGCCATCTCATCTGGAGGTCTCCCAGCGCCGGGCATCCTGGGGGTATCCCACACTTGCAGTCGACGGAGCCTGGCCCACGCGCCAACCTCCCGCCACCAGCCATGTTGGCTCGCAAGAAGACCGCAAGACAAGCAGAAAGACCCCCAAGGGGGCTGGCTAGTCCACCAGTGCCAGCCAAATTAAATGCACACACCACGGCACAACTAAGCACTGATCACACCCGACAGATACAGCATGGACCAATACAAGCCGACGAGCTAGAGCAAACCCAAGATACATACCTCGACAGCAACGACAGCAGCCCAGCACCAGCAGAATCGCACCTCAACGACGTCACAGCGGTGGCAACAGCAAGAAGAGTGGCGAAGTGCAAAAGATTACGCAGACAGGTGCTTAAGGTGGAGAGGCTCCCAGGCCGTGGAGCGATACCGACCGAGAACTCCTTCGAGGCGCTCGCAGACAACAGCAGTAGCGAGGACGACGCACGGCCAGATAGTACTCAGCCCCTTGGAACTGAACAACCTGATGAGCAGGACTTGGAAGCCGCCATCGGGTGCCCGAATCGAGAGCGCCGCTGCGGCCGCTCGAGTATGCGTACTACTTGGAGGCCAACGCCTCGGTCCACAGCAGCAGAGCATACTCAATACGCAGACGAGTCCAAACAACACAATGCACCCAGGACCTGTCTGCGTTGGCGCGTCAGCGCGGGGCCGCCTCGCACTGCAAGGCCGCCGAAGGGCGGACCTGCTCTCCCCGAGCAGCTTCGGGTTGACTCCCCCTTGCAGGTGCGAAGGCGCGAGGGCATGCCTCCGACGGGGGGGTGGTCGAAGCCTTGCCCTCGCGTCAGCGATGTCGTGCTGGGGCGCGCAACCAGGCCCAACGTGCACCAAGCAGCTACAACTCCACCACCGACTCCAGCCATAGCAAGCGTAGACCCCAATGAGCACCGGGCAGAGCCAACCCCACTCACTCTTCCACCACCGACTCCAAGTGACCCCCCTGGCGGCATAACTCATCGTCTACGTGACAGCATGCTCCATGCCCAATCACACGAGCCCCTGTTCAGTCAGGCCGTGCGGGCTGGATCGGACAACTTGAACGCCGATGAGGAGTGCTGCCAATCACCACCGATCCCGTGGGAGAGGCGCACGACGCGGGCGGGGCCCACGCCCTGTAAGCCAGCCGACCACGTGGAGCCCGAGCAGCCACTCCCAGCCAGCACGACAAACACCAGACAACACCTACAACCCCAGAAGGACGTACAACCCCGACGAGCAATGCTGCCATTCAGGTGCTATCACGGCGCTATCGGACACCCGACTGGACAGCACCAATCCACCCTCGCACCACACCGCCGTACAACCACAGCCATGCACCCCTTCCATATTCCATCTAGGCGCAGCATAACTGCAGACGGTGCTCAAGACAATCGACGCACTAGCAATGAGTGCGAACACAGCGACGACTACCTGCGATGCGAGCGCAGGAGGCGACGCCGACGAAGAACCAGACCAGCAACACACGGACAAGTGCACAAAACCGACCTGCGCAGCGGCAGCAGCAGCATTCAGCGACGCTATGCCAATATTGGATCACCAAAGTTTCTACCGACGCAGTTCCAACAGCACGTCCAGAAGCTGACATGGCACTACGACCTCGAGGAACACGACTTGCACGAGCACACCAGGCTGGCGATGAGGCACCTCGCCCCCCCGAGAACCTCGGCGTCTGTGAAGCGGCACTACTACTTCACCGACGCGTCCTACCACGCCAAGGCGCCAGGCACATCGGCATGGGCAGTGGTGCACCTGAGGGAAGACGACCAGGGCATCGCCTACTACAGACACATGTACTCCAACCATGCCCTGTCAGTCAGCGAGGAAATGGCCGACAACATCACCTCCAGTACCAGCCCCGAATTGGGAGCGTTGCTCTGGGCAGGTATCGCATGTATCCAAGAAGACAATGAGCAGGAGATCGTCATCATCGGCGACAACACCGCGGCCCTGGGAGCGGCAGCTGGAACATCGAGGATCAGATCGTGTAGGAACCGCCCACTCGCGAGGTTCACACGTATATTATTCCAGCAGCTCTAGCTCACCAAGGTCATCAGCTTCGAACACACACATGCTCATCGAGATGCCCCCTGGAATGAAGCAGCAGATATTTTATCCAAATATGCGGCACTCCAACCAGCGCCACCACCACCCGCGGAAGAGCTAGTTGACATAGTACGATATAACAGCACGCTCGAATGGGCCTGGATGGACAACCCAGCTTGCAAGGATCTACATGCTTACCCAACCTGGAGGCACGGACAGCTCGAGGAGCACGTCGCACCCCAGTTGGCTGAAGCAGACCACATCCATGACCTTACCGCAGACAGCTACAACAAGGGCATGCTGAAGCTCAACATCGCGCAGTACAACGCTCAGTCCATGGTAGGCGACTTCACCTCCACAGACCTGCACCTGGGCATCTCCAGCAAGGGGGCTCTGGTCAGAGCCCAACTCTTGGACCTTCAGGTCCACGTCGCAGGGCTGCAGGGGACTCGCTGTAAGGAGGCCGTATGGACTGGACAAGGTTTCATCAACATCCAGAGCGAGGCGCAGGACGGCAATTGGGGACGCGCGTTACTACTGGAGATCCCGTACGGACAGCTCAAAGGGAAAGACCTGTACTTCAAGCAGTCCCAGCTCACAAAACTGCACTCTTCGGCCAGGATGCTCTTTGTCCGCGTGCATGCCCCTTTGTTCCACCACGTCATCGCCGTTGCTCACGCCCCGTACCAGAAGGCCAAGGACATCAGCGGTTGGTGGGAACACTTCAGAGAGCTGTGTGACACATGGAAGCCAGAGATCCTGCTCACCGACGCGAACGCCAAACTAGGACACAAGGATGGAGAGGACACACTGTGGCTGGGCCAGAAGGGCCCAAACCAGCTGTCAGACAAGAATGGACATGAATTCCATGAGTCTGTCGCCAGTTGCCACCTACACGTCGTCAACACATACTACGGGAACAGCGACATACCACAATGACGGGGTCTCCAACCGCATCGACTACGTCGCCATGGCTCCCTGCCTGTTCAAGAGCGTCGCAACTTGCACTGTACTGAGGGATGTCCAGAAGCCGGCCGCCGAGAAGAAGAACGAGTACAGCAAGCAGAGGAGCAACGGCGCCCAGAACGGCTACGACACGACCACAGATCACCTGCCCGTGCTGGTTGAAGTCGTGGGCGACATCATCGGACGCCACCGCAACCTGAAGGGAACCGCTCAGCTGGACACTAACAAACTCAAGAACCCAGAGTGCATCACCGCATTCAAGCAGGACCTGAACAGCACCAGATTACCACCATGGAAGGCAGACGTCAATGAACATTATCACGAGACGGCGGGACTCATTGCCGAGAAGACGAAGCAGTATTTCGGACGGGACCCGCTTACACCTTGCAACGCCACAATTTCATTCAGAAGCCAGCATGCGATTATTGCGACTGCGCAGATATGCTGAGAGCTCCACGCGGACCTACACGAACAATGGGGATCCAGCACCACTAGAAGTGTTCCGCAAGAGGCTCTGCTACGAGGCGTCGGTCTACGCCCGCGTTGAAGACAGCTGGTTTAGCTCAGTGGCAGCCCTTGCGGGCGCCTGCCAGCTCAGCCGCACCACCGGCTGCCTCGGCATCGCGCACGACGCCGCAAGGCTTTTCATCGCCAACACTAGGGACACGTTCAGGCACCAGCTGAGTACCGACCGCAACCAATACTTCCACGACCTCGGTAGCAAATTGGCGGACAGCAGAACAGCAAGAGACGCCAGGACCGAGTGGCAGCTGACCAAGAAGATTATGATCCACGGCGGCCGCAAACCAAAATACGACAGTGCGCTACCCGCCATGCAGCAGCCCGGCGGTGCCATCATGGGCAGCCAGAGCGAGATCAGCCGTGCCACGCTGCAGCACTTCGCCAAGATCGAGTCAGCAGACATCAGGGACAAGCACGACCTCGCGGACTGCTACAACTGCAGCCGTACCCACAGATCACCACCCGACGAGGTTTCGCAGCACCTACTCATGACACTCAATGACCTGGTGGAGAGCTTCGCGGACGGCAAGAAGGGTCGAGCAGGAGGGCCCGATGGCAACCTGGACGACATCCTCAAGCTCGCGCCCGAGGAGACGGCCCGCCACTGGTATCCTGTCGTCCTGAAGACGATCTTGCGAGGCCGCGAACCAATCCAATTCAAGGCAGGTATCGCAGTGAAGCTTCACAAGGGCAGCGGCACGAGGGCCCTACTGGAGCACTACAGGTCGATCCTCTTCAACAACACAGTGGCCAAGCACTACCATAAGTGGCTCCGCTCAGCGACGTTGAGGGTCTGCGGCTGCCTGCTGAGAGTCACTCAGCTTGGCGGAATCCCGAAGAAGTCAGGCGCGCACCCCACCCACACCATCAAAGCGTTCTTCGGGATCTGCAGGCGAATGCGTCCCAGCGCCGTCGGTATCCTGTTGGACCTTCGACAGGCCTTCTACTCTGTCATCCGCGAGTTCGTGCTGGGGCGGGAGGGTGAGAAGCCCTGGCTTCAAAAGGTGATGGCAGGAGGCGACCCACCTGAATGGCTCATGCCCGCCATCCAGCAGTTCATCTCAGCACCAGGCTATTTAGCGCTCAACGACGTAGACGAGAACCTCCGCTTTCAGCTGGAAGAAGCACACGACATTACATTCTTCCAAGTACGGGGAGATGAGCTTTGCGCAAAAAGCCGCAAGGGCACACGCCCAGGCAACGGCCTGGCCGACCTCATCTTCAACATTAGCTTCGCGCACGCACTGGGCCCGCTGGAGCAGGAGCTACACTCGGGGGGGTACTCATTGCAGCTACCACCAGCGGGAGATCAAGCCATTACCACTACAGGCCAGCTCCGAGATCACGAACGGACCCTGCCAGAAGTATCCTTCATGGACGATGCGACATTCCTGTGCGTACTCAGGGATAACGCAACAATCGAGAGCAGCATCTTTGATAGATTGCCCATCATTGCGAGGAGACTCAAGATCTTCGGGCACGACCTACACCCCAAGAAGACCAAAGCTCTGCTGCATAAAGACGGGCACGCCAAACCGCATATCAAGGCGAAGATTTTCCAGACAAGCCCCATCACATTGCACCGCGAGGACTGCCAGCTGCTGACCAGCATTGATGCCACCACAGCTGAAGTCACGACTCAGGGACTCACATTGGGCAATCTTGTGGCAAGTGACGGCGGCGAAGGGCCGAACCTTATGAGACGCATCATCGATCACAGGTCTGCAGAGGGGCCTTTGAAGAAGTCCATCTCCCGACTGCCGCACATCGACCTCAAAGCCAAGATGCTGTACCTCACGGCCCTGGCGAAGAGCAAGCTGACCTACGACTGCGAAGTATGGGGGCCGTTGACAGTACAACAGAAGCAGATGCTGCAGAGCAGACACATGGCGAGCCTTCGAGCCGCCGCACGGCAACAGCGACACGGTGCGGGGCACGTACATACCTTGGACGACGAAATATACTTGATATGTGATGAAGTACCGATCCACATGTATCTGCGCCGACGACGCCTGATGTACCTGGTCAGACTGGTGCATGCGGACACGCCTTTTCTTCACCGTCTCATCGACGAGCTCTGGGAGGACAGTAAAGCCTGGAATGTACTTATCGTCGAGGATCTGGATTGGATAAGAAGATTCCTACTAGACGACGAGGACATTGGCAGCGACATCAGGGGCCTTGTGCGATGGTTACGAACACAGCAAGAGCACGCCGCACAAGCCATGATTACGCGTGCATGGCTCAGGTACAAGGCATGGCAGCACGACATATATCGACATCGGATATGGCAAAGGCAGTTGCACCGGCCTGCGCAAGACTGCGGACTGACCACGCCCAGCTTCGATGGACGGCCACCTGCACAACACAGTGGCTACGAATGCTATGACTGCGGCAAGATCCTAAAAACTCGGGAAGCATGGAAGCGCCACCGCACCATGGAGCACATCGGCTACGACCTCCCCGAATTACTCGCCCGTTCGACAACCTGCCCTGGGTGCGGGAAGGACTCCATCACGCGATCGCGCATACTCAAGCACCTGAGAAGGTGCCCCAGGTGCCTGGCTGTACTCCAAGCAATTGAAGTTCCAATGGATTTGCAGGAGGCAGCCGAACGCCGAGAAGAAGAACGAGAGGCGGTGGCATCGAGGAAGGCAATGGGCCATGGAGCTACCAAGGCGTCGGTGCCTGTTCAACAAGTCACGCACATCAAGCTCGCCGACCACATCGAACAACATGAGCTCCAGCTCTCGCCTGCGCCGCCCGCAGCAGCGGCCCCTCAAGCAGTGACGCCACCAGCAAGGGCACTCGCACCGAGCAGGCCCATGGTTACTACTGCTATGTTATTGCTGCACCTTTTTTAAGGTAGACGCCGAGTGGAGGATTTCCAGCACCACTTCGAGATGAACACTCGGGAATGCAATTTGGTAGCACTATCAATCGACGTACATATAGACCCCGACAAAGGCGACCTGACGACGCCAGACGTCGTCGAGTTTTGGTGCGCTGCGATGCGACAGGGCAAAATATTCGGCATCGTAGCTGGCCCCCCCCTGTGAGACGCGGTGCTCATCGCGCTGGCACGCCGCCGAGGGAAAAGCTCCACGCCCACTACGTACACACGACTTCCCCTGGGGCATACAAGCAGCCAATCAAGCGGAGCTTCAACAGCTAGCACTAGCCAACGAGCTGTACAGGACAGCCTTACTACTCATCACCACTGGCTTGCAGTACAATGTATCCGCTGTACTCGAACATCCTGCTCCAGCTACTTGGCGTCCTCAAGCGCCGAGCAGCTGGCAGCGAGCGGAGACGCTTTGGCTGTTGGAGCAGACGAATGTCGAACTACACTACATCGACCAGTGCCAGTTTGGGCAGGCCGCGCGAAAGCCAACATGTCTGATGGCGGTGCACCTCAGCGAACTCACACAAGAGCTTGGGACAGTACCTGGGGGACAGCTGTGCCGACATAACGGACACGACAGAACTCACGGACGAGACGGCCAGGGCGGCTGGAGGACCGCCCCCCTCAAAGAATATCCGTCAAAGTTGTGCAAGGTAATGGCAACGGCCTTCGCAGTCCACTGGGGGCAGCTCCATGACGAAGAGGCACTGTGGGCCGAAACGGATGAATGCTACCACAGGTTTTATGCCCCCCTGGACTACTACATCGAGCCAGAGCAGCTGGGCCACGACTGTCACAGGACACGGGGTAACCACCGGCGCTAGCAGATGACACAGCAGCGCGCGGTATTACGACTGCCTGCACAAATATTTGGGATAAATTGTTGTCTGTATTATTTCATATTTGCCTGCCCACGGGACGGACCACCAGATTGCAGATTGGTGCACAGATTGGCAGCTTTACAGATTGGATTGCAGATGGTACTACAGAATGGAGTACAGATTGGTAATATTACAGAGTGGCAGCAGGCGAGAGAGGGTCAGCGTACCTACTGTATGAACTCAATACTGGGAGCGACCTGCGAGGATATTTGTCTATCAGCATGGCTCGTCATGGACTGCGATTGCGTGCCATTCTCGAGGGGGGGGGGGCCGTGGCGCCCATACGGGTGGGCACGATCCCTCAAAGGCGACGGAGCGTGCCCCCCCCCCTCGAGTATGTTTACTTGTATTGTTGATGGCCTTTCTTCCAACTCTGGCATTTGTTTTCTATGTGTATCTATCGCCCTGGGTAAGGGCAGCACAGTGCCCAGACCCCTCGTATATGTTAGACATCGCTGGACATCTCTTGGCAGGCGGGCAGCATGACCGACGGGAGTACCTCGGGCCCGCGCACCTACATTGCAAGCAGGTCAAGCAGTATCAGCGAGCAGCATGTGGGAACCGCACACCAGTCCAGCGCAGCGTGGAGACAAGCACCACCATGACGACCAGTATGATTTGGTCAAGCACATCATGTGGTGGGGCTACTGAGACAAGTATGACCACGGGCCCCATGCTGCACTACTTCGAACACCACAGGCATGGGCACGGTCACTGTGGATACGGCAGTACACTGGTGGCGAACAGCGTCCTCGGCCACAAGCACTACGGCGTCATGACTGAAGTCCTGAGGAAGCCCCGAATGCGTGGGAAGACCTCAGGCAGCGTCGCCAAGTTTTGCTTGGGTTAGGACGCAAGTCCTGGGGAAGCCCCGAATGCGAGGGAACACCCCTGGCACAAGTCGCTACGTTTTGCTGAGGGTATCCTGGCGGTGACGGGCCACATTCAACTCGGAGGACACCAGCTGGCTGGAAGCGGGCGATTCACATGACGCCGCCGCACTAATGACCGATACCGACATCATCCCCAGCACAGCCCAGCACACCTTTTGTCAAGTCAACGCTGCCCTGGTGAGGCATGGATCAAACTTCGAGACGGGCTCGAAGGGCGGGGGGGAAGGACGAGTACTTCCCGCGCCCACCCGGGGGGATGGTGAGGGGCAAGGGGGGGGTAGGACGGCCACTACCCGCGCCCCCGCGGTCCGCCCTAGCTCGCCACCCCCACCATCCCCATGGAGAAGGAGGAGCTACCCGAGCGCCCGAGGGCGAAGCATAGGACAGCCGAGACATCCCACTCAGACAATAATAAGTACCAGGCCTGGGGTTCGCCCCCACCGAGGGCACAGTGACCCCTAGCCATAGCGGGACGAGGTGGGACAGCCAAGACCCCCACTTGAAGTCGGCGCATGGAGGCCATGGGCGCCCACGACCATCAACACAACACCAGCAACAAGCCGATTTCCCAACGACCCAACCATTACGCTCGACAACCCACACCCAGCCAACAAACAAATGACCACCACACCACAACCACTCCTCTACATCAGCGCCTACCTGTACATCAGCGTCGGGGGCTACATGATTGAGGGCATTGGATACACTACGGTTGGTCGAGTACCATGATGACCAGCATGATCGGGCATGGCGTACGCTGGAGTACCACCTCGACCAGCACGACTGGGACGAGGGACGCACGTCCGAGCACTACAGAGCCAAGCAGTACTGCAGGCTCGAGTACACCAGAGCCATCAGACGAGAAGGGGCAGCCTGCCCCTCGGCGTGGGATACACAGCGCGAGGCGCCGAAGGGTGTATCCCCGTCGCCCTCGCGTGGCATGCGAGGGGCCGAGGCCAGCTGGCCTTAGTCGGCACGAGGAGGAGAGAGCAGCCGCCAGTGTGGGCCTGCTGGAGCCCACGAGTGGCTCGGCGAGCCTCCACAGCGCGCGGCGCCGAAGGGTGGAGGTCGCCACTGCGGGGGGCAGCCAGCCCCTCGAAGCCGCCCCCACGGCGGCTGGGCTCAGCGCGCCGCGCCGAAGGGAGCCCAGCCGCCACCGTGCGGCCGCCGGCCCACGAAGAGGCCGCCGGCCTGGCCGCGCGCCGTGCCGCGCCGGCTGACGCCCGCGGGCGTGGGCGGGCGCAGCGCCCGCCCATGGGCCCTGACGGGCCCCCTTTTTTCAGAAACCCGGCCCCCTCCTCCTCTCCTGAGGTTTATATCTGGTCCCTGTTCCTCCCTTTCTCCTCGGGGTCGGGTTCCCGGGGCCGCTGTTCGAGTGCCCGCACGGCCCTAGTGGGCCGCTGCGGCGCGCTCCGCGCCCGCGGGGCGCGCGACAAGACGCTGTGTAGCGAGAAACGTCAGAAACGTCAGGAGGAGGAGGAGGAGGAGGAGGAGGAGGAGGGGGAGGAGGACGAGGAGAAGGAGGCAAACCCTCTGATCCTGGCGTGGAGATGTTGCCTCACAGCAGGCGGCGAGCGTTTTCGCCCAGGCTCGGGCCCTGGGACCCTCACGCGTCGATCCGGCCCGAGGAGTGGCGCAGGAGAATGGGGCAAGGGCTCCAGTCGCGAGGTTCTACGACGCTGGATCTCCTGCAACGTCAGAACTCGGATCTCGGAACTCGGAGGAGGTTCTACGATGCTGGATCTCCTGCAACGTCAGAACTCGGATCTCGGAGCTCGGAGGTCCACGGAAAGATGCCAGAGGGCATCGTTGCCGGGGGTGCGCACTGCGCTGAAGACCCCATAACGTCAAACATGAGGGGAGGAGGGGCATAGACTGCCCATGTGTCTT
The DNA here is from genome assembly GCA_963575745.1 of Prorocentrum cordatum. Classification (NCBI taxonomy): domain Eukaryota; class Dinophyceae; order Prorocentrales; family Prorocentraceae; genus Prorocentrum; species Prorocentrum cordatum. The sequence goes on along the minus strand of CAUYUJ010016721.1, from coordinate 79,468 downwards.
CTCCCGTGCTGGCGGCGGGACAAGAAACCGAACCAGCAACAACGTTCGGAGCTCCGAGAATGCATGTCTATGCCGTGCTCGCTTCTTCGACCCTAGAGTTAGGTCGGGCATGTCCTCCTACAGGCCGAATGTGGACGAAATATGAAACGTACTCCAAACATCCACATGACCATGGTCAAACATAATCACACAAAAAAAACATATACAGGCTATGGTTTGACTATTCCGACTAATATCAAACATAACCACGCAACAATATAAAACACCTGTCCAGGCTATGCTTTGACTACTTTTGGATATGAAACGGCAAACATAATCACAACAAACATTGTCAGACTATCCTTTGACTACTTTTGAATATCCCTCCTGTGGAGGGACGTGCCCGTCTTACCCCCAAAAGCCCAGTGCTGGGAGGGGCGCTGGCCCACCCCCCGCCCCTCTGTGCTCGTGGCCCCGTCGTCGCTGCCCTTTCCGACGCTTGCCAACCCCGCGGGAAGAGGGGGGGGGGAGCCTCCCTGCCGCGGCGGGGCTTCGGAGGAGAGCAGGAGGAGGAGGAGGAGGAGGAGGAGGAGGAGGAAAAGAAGGAGGAGGAGGAGGACGAGGAGGAGGAGGAGGAGGAGGGGGAGGAGCAGGAGAGGAGGAGGAGGAGGAGCAGCAGGAGAAGGGGGAGGAGAGGGAGGAGGAGGAGGGAGGAGGGAGGAGGAGGAAGGAGGAAAGAGGAGGAGGAGGAGGAGGAGGAGGAGGAGGAGGAGGCCTGTCCTCGTCCCAGGCCCGCCCGAGGTGCCCGGTTGCCGGGAGGGCGCCTGGGCGGGAGGCGGGCCCACGTACCCACGGCCTCGCGGCCCTTGGGCCCCTCGGCCGTGCGGCCCCACTGGCCCCATGGGCTGTCCTGCGCGGAAGCCCCAGCGCGGAGCGCATCCTTAGGTCGGGCACGTCCTCCGACAGGGGGGCTTCGGACAAAGAGCTGAAACATTGTCAAGCAATGCTCCGAAATGGTCAAAAATAGTCGAAAAACCGTCCCCAGTCTATTTTCACTATTTTAAAACATTCTCCCTGTAGAGGGGCAGGCCCGACTTAAGCGTATCCATGCGTGTAAGCAGGCATGTGTTTCGCCCGCGAAGTGAGGCCACCACGCGGGCAGGCAGGGCGGGCGATGACCACGAGATCTGAGAGAGATGGCTCGGGGGCCACCCCTGGTTTAGTCGGACGGGGAGGGATAACAACAATGCGGCATTGAGGCGCGCAGCGTCGTCGGCGTCCTCAAGCGTTCCCGCCCTCCATCGGCCTCCCCCGCCGTCGCCTGTCCTCCCTCGACTCGTTAAAGATCAGGGAGCGGCATGACCATAACTTGTCGGAGGTCTGCGCCCGGCCGGGCTCCGCCGGAAGGGCCCAACGCCGATCCGAGAAACCGGGGCGGACCTCGGGGAGCAATTGTTGGATTGTCTCCCTGGTCGGAGAGAAGACGAGGATAAGGAAGGACGAGGAGGATGCAGCCGGAGATATAGTGTAGTTCACTTGTGGACCAAAAGTAATCCAAACATGTAGTTCGGTTGTACTTCATGTGCGGTGTTGAATGTATGTCCGGTGTGGTTCAAGAGCGAAGCAAGCGTAGGCGTTGCAGTTGAATTGTAGTTCAAAGGCAGCGCAAGCGCACTTCAATGTTAGCCAAAGTGTAGATGAAGTGTAAAGGGCAATGTAAATTCAAGTAAAGTCCATGCGCGCTGCAAGCGTTCAGCCCGGTTGAATCAAATGCAGTTCAAGTGTGCCTCACGTGCATTGCGAAGGCAGCTCGCATGCAGCTCCAGTGTAGCCGAAGTGACGTGCAACTGTAGTTCAAGTGCGGTTCCTGTGTGGTCCTCTTAATTCGAACACTGCTCAAATGTCGTTTAAAATTCGAGTGTAGTTCGACTGTAGCGCAAGTGAAGTTCAAGCGCGGCTCTCTGTTAGTCTATGTGGTTGGAGTAAATTGCATGTGGTTGACAAGTAGCTCGCACGTTGTAAATTGTAGTTATGGTGCAACCCAAGTGTAGTGCAAGTGTACATCAAGTGCGGCTCAGGCGCAGCCCTTGTAGATCAAATCTAGCGCAAGTCTAATTCACGAGCTACTTAAGTATAGCTCAGGTGCGCTTCAAGTTGTAGCCCTGTCGTAGCACAGGTGCGGCCCAGGCGTGGCCATTGCAATTCGAGCGTAGTTGAAATCCAGCTCACATGTAGTCCAGGTGTGGTTCAAGTGTACTTCAAGTCTCGTCCACGAGTAAGTTAAGTATAGGTCAGATGTCGTCCAGGTAGAGTCCAAGTATAACCCAAGTATGGTTTGGGCGTCGCCCTTTTGGTCCTCTTGCTGCAGGTGTGGATCCCTTGTGCTCCAAGTGTAGCACATGCCTCGTGCCGGTGCAATGTGAGCGCGGCTCAAGCGAAATCGCGGCTGATCAAGTGCACAGCCAATGTAGTTCATGCGCAGGTCAGGTCTACTTCAGACGTAGTTGAAATTTAATGCAAGTGTCGTTCAGGTGTAGCTCGGGACTAGTTCAAGCATGGTCCCACTGTACTTTAAGCGCGGCTCAATTGAATTCCAGGTGGTTCAAGTGCTGTTCAATTGTATTTCAAGTGTAGAAGCGCGGTTCAGGTGCTCTCAAGTGTTGCGATGCTGCAATCCTCGTAGTTCGAACGCATCTCAGCCGTAGTCCAAGCGAGATTCAACGCGCAGTTCAAGGAAGCCCAAGCGCGTTGCAAGCGCGCAGCGCGCGCGGTTCACGCGCAGCTCAAGTGCAGCGCATGATCAGGTGCAAAGGTAGCCCGACAACGGCACGTAGCGAGACGCCACGCAGCACCGCGCGAAATCGCGAAGCGCGCAAGTGCACGAAGCGGATTCCGACGCGGGGGGCGTCGCCTCGCTGCCCCGCGCGAAAGGCACTCTGCGCGGCACAGCGCGGCGCCGCGAAAGCCAACGAACGCGGCGTTGGAACGTCGTCTACGTGACATGCGTGAGCACGAGCAGTTCATGATCGCAAAATGTGAAAATCAAGCGGCGATGCGACTTTGCCCAGCATGGGCGCCGCGTCGCGCCCTTGCGCGCAAGCGCGCCGAGCGGGGCGCCCCACTCCCATCCTACATTCGGCGGCAGCGGTTCCCGCGCAACTGCCCGCATAGTCTCCGCCTCAACATTGCCCGCGCACTCGCGGCCAATTTGCTCGGGCGCACGCCCCTTGCCCTGCCCCAGCTGAGCTTCGGCCGCCGAGAAGCGAGTGACACCGCGCGGCGCGGTTAGAGGAAGAAGGTTGCAGATGGCGCGCGCCACTGCCATCGCTGTTCCTAGATGCGACGGCTCGCGCTTATCTAAAAATGTGTTTTTTTTGTCCTGGCGCTTCGGCGATAGAGCGGTCATGTCTGGCCGGGCCCCTTCACTACGATGGAAGCACAAGCGCGCGTTCGCTCTGCGTGGTGGCTGCAATGGCGCGCGCTGTTTCTCTACAATAGAAATCGCGCGCGCCGCGTCTCCGCGCCTGTCCGCCCCACCCCCCGCGACGATCATCACGCCCCCCCGCGCGGGCGGAGACCCTCGGCCCGAGTTCCGGGGCCGGCTGCGCGTCGCCAGCGCCGCCGGGCAATCCAAATTCCGAAGGAGCGCCTGCGGCATGCGTGCCTTCTCTCTGCCGCCTGCCGATCCCCCCGCCGAATTCCACGCCTCTCGGGTCTCGGCCTTCTCTGGCGCAGATGAGTCACGCGTCGGCGACGAGACGCGCTGCCGCCGTCCGCCCGTGGGAAATAACTTTCGGAGCATCTCGCGCGTCTCCAATGCCCGAGGGAACGAGCGCTGGAACATCTGCTTCGCGCCCCCCCCCCCCCCCCCCCCCCCCCCGAACCCCCAGCCGACCCCCTCGCGAGGATTGAGTCTCAGCTTCCTCGGGCCAGGTTCGGTCTAGCATCTGAGACGACGCGCTCGGCGCTCATTCATCCGATTCTTGATGCGAGTAGCCGGGCGCGTGGTCATGGCGCAGTCGAGCGTCGGAAGAAAGGCCCGCTCCGCGCGCGCCCCCCCTGCCCCCCCGGCCGAGTCTCGCACCCCGAGCCCCGCGGGGCTCGAGCTTCACCCCTCTAGAGCTGGAAGATCTAGCAACTGAGGCGACGTCCTCCGCGACAACCCATCCTCATGTTGAAGCACCTGAAGCGATCGCCCCCGACGACCAATGCTTCTTTGGCCGTCGAACACGCGCGTCCAAGCCATGATGTAGAGAGAACCAATTGCGTCAATGATAGCGCGATCCAGTCGCTGGTCTCTGAATCGTCTCTTTTGCCTAGCCATCTCCTGCATGCAAAGTCTTGAAATTCAGGACGTCCTGCCAATTGCCTGCGTGGTAAAATGTGCGCTGCTCGTCCTCGTCAAGCTCGTCGAAGGTCCTCATGGGGGCCTTGCTGACAGCTGCGTCTGACATGCCGGCATCAGGCTTGATATCGCCACTGCGATCACTACCATGAACGTTGCCACGCGAACCCTTGATACTGTCACGTACCATTGTACATTAAGGTGATGCCAAGAACGGCTTGGGCTTCTCATCTGGGGCGTCCTCAGCGCTGACTGTGGGAGCTCCGTCGCCGTCTGGGCCGGTGGGGTCAGCTGCGCGCTTGAACTCCAACTCCGGGGCGCTGCTTTCCGCTTCTTTGGTCGCACACCTGGACGTGGTCTTGTGCACGTTTGCAACTTTCGCTGCTACTTCTTTGCTCTGTCCCCGGCCTGGCCTCGTGCAGCTCCGTTTTCTCCAAAACGTGCGCTGTAGTGCAAAGCGCATCTGTGGGGGCGCGCATCTTCTCATGCTGGTCATGCTGGCCCTTGCGTTCCTGCAACGTTTCGTTCGTAACCTTCTTGGTGGTGTTTCCATCTCCTCCAGGCAACACTTTGAGGGCTGACTCGTACAGCGATCTGTGACTGGATCACCATCATCACCGTTGACCTGGCTGGTATGTTGCCTTAACTCTGACCCACGGCGGCATGGTGCCAGGCGTGCCCCAGGATGCAGCAGAAGATGGAGCGTGAGGCGCAAACCCTCCGCGCAATAGTTGCTGGATGTCACCAAACTTTCTCGATATCGTTGCGTGCGGGCCGTCAACGCTGCACTCTTGATCCACAGCGGCGCCTCAACACTACAGTGGCAGCGCACGCGGGATGCCAAGTTCGCCCGCCGCTGCTGGGCACCGTCCACACGCCCATGTCGCCGTCCCGGCCCACGGGACACCGCGGGCTGATTCGGCGCACTGGCGGCCCTGGCACAATGGTGGCGTCGCGTCCGCCCCCATTGCGGTGATCCGGCCTTGTCGTGGTCGGGGGAAGAGTCCCGAGCCTGGGCAAACAGGCTCGGGGAAAAAACAGTGGGCTCTAGCCGCGGACTTGCGGTATACGCGCAAGTCACCTGAAAACCTTGCATACTGAGACAAGATGGTCACGGAGACCAATGCGCAACAAGAGCATGCCGCAGGAGGAAAGGGAGAAGAGAAGTCAAGCCACGTGCGCTCGCGCCTCATCTGACATCCGATCCCTCCCTCCCATGGCAGGGGGAGGTGGCAGGTGAGCAGGAGGATGGGCGAGATGAAAAAGTTGGGGACAAACAGCAGCAGCACGAGAAGGCGGAAGAGGGGACACGATTGGGAGCGACAACGATGAAGAAAAACGAGGTTTCTGAGTGGCCAACGCTGGGGCGAGAACAGCAGCAACAGGACTGAAGGAGCGGGAGGAACAGGAGGACCAGGGGAACGCGGAGGAGGAGAAATGAGGGGGTAGACAACAGTGAACCAAGACCTGGAACCTGAAAAAAAGGGCCCGCGCAGGGGCTTGAGCGCCAATCTGAACGGGGGGAGCACAGCGCAGATCCGAACATGAGGCCCACGTTCCAGCGGGAACAGACTCTTGAACAACCGAGAACAATCGGATTGCGAAAAAGAAGGAACACGAACTTTTGAAATCCCATGTAAAACAGCACGCGAAGGGGAGGCGGGATAATATTCATATTGCTTAACATGCAGAGGAACAAAAAGTATGAACTATCCGCCGACCGCCGCTTGCAAGGGGTAAGAAGGTGTGCGGGATGCTTGACTGTCCCCCTCAGGGCAAAACATAGCATAAGGAGGGGGCGCTCCCCCTCCCACCCTGGGAGCTCTCGGAACCTTCCAACCCGCCCTAAGACGGCCCAATGAGCGCAGATACAATCCAAGAGAGCGTCGAGACGACCCAAGGTAGCCCCGCGACGGTACAAGATGGCTTCCAGACGGCCTACGAGGCCCCCAAGGTGACCAAAGAGTGCTCCCAGAGAGCCGCAGAGAAGGGCGCAAAGAGGATGGAACAACGTGCATGGTCGACGTGCGCGCCTTCCTCGTCTTCACAACGTCCTCGACGGCCCAAGGAGCCCCCCTGGATCATCCCAAGACCGCCCATGAAACTCCACCAAGGGCTCCAACACGGCCCGATAGAGCCTTCTTTTGATTTGATCCTGGCAATGCCAAACTGTACTCTTACTTCTGCCGCCTAGTCTCAATGACCTGGTTCTGGTGGGCCCAGTTACTGCGGCCTGGGGGCTGCCCCTTGGCAACCTTCTTGAGCATGCGCTCGCCGTAGTCACTCAAGTGACCCTTGCACGGGTGCTTCAAATTCCTCGCAGCCAACGCTGCGAGAGGAACCCAAGACGGCCCCAGCGCCCCCTGACGCGGCCCAGGAGGACCCCAGGGGGGGCTTCGCGATCATCGTCGACCTCATCGTCGTCGCCGTCGTCGTAGTCGTCCTGGTCCTCCTCCTCCTCCTCCTCCTCCTCCTCCTCCTCCTCCTCCTCCTCCTCCTCCTCCTCCTCCTCCTCCTCCTCCTCCTCAAGGGGGGGGGGGGGCCCAAGAGGGGTGGTGCCTCGAACAGGCACGACGTGCCGGCCGAGGGCCCCCTCCCCGCGACCCCCCAGGCCGCCGCCGAGCAGCCCCCCAAAAGAGGCTCCCGCGAGGCACCCAACAGAGAGGTCTCCCCGAGGGGCACCCGAGAGTCGGGCGTTGGTAGGGGGCCACATGCGAACCCCACCCTCCCCCCCAGAAATCGTGGGGGGTAGGGGTAGGGTTCGCATGTGGCCCCCTAGTTGGCAGAACTGAGTTTAGTGGGACCTGGTTGAGTGATGTGTACCGGGGGACGCGTCCCCTCCCGCCCCGTTCCACTGACCGGAACTGCCGTCACCCGAACAGGCACCAGCTACGGCAGACCTGGTTTAGTGATTCTGGCCGACGCAGGGGCTCTGGGGCCCTACTAGTAACCAGATCCTTTTCCCTGGGGTCCTGGCCATATCCCGAAAAAGGCCCCCACAAGCCCCCCCACGAGACCCCTGAGAGGCATCCCAGGAGACCAGCCTATACGTCCCCGAGGCGCCTGACTCTCAGGGCAGGCGCGGCGCCAGGACCCTCACCGACGAAGGCACGGATGTGGGGGCTGGCGGAATGGCGCAGGCCTCTTGACAAAGACTCCGAGACGCGCGCGGATTCCCTGGATCCAAGCAATCCGCGAGGGGCACGGACATTTTTGAAGGGGCCCTGGGACACACAAATTCGCCGGCCCAACGGGCCAGGGCGTGCTAAGATCTCCGGTAACTGGTTAACAGTATTAACAGTATTTCTAGTTCGCGCGCGCGGGGCGGCCCCTGGGGGTCCCCCGGCGAAAAGTACCCCGACCAACGCCCGGTCGCCGCCCGACCGCCGCCCGACCACCGCCCGACCAAGTCTACTCAGAGATGGTTTTCCTTCTGGGTGCGGCCTCTCAGGCTCCCCAGAGCGCGCTCAGAGTGCCCCAAGAGGCCCCCAAGAGACCCCCAAACAGCGCTCCAAGACGCCGAAGATGACCCCAAGACGGCCCAAAAGGCCCCCAAGACAGCCCAAGAGGCCTCCAAGACGCCCCAAGAGCCTTCCAAGAGGCCTCCGAAGAGAGCCCCAAGAGGCCAAAATCGCTGATTTTCATTATTTTTTTCAATGTTTTTTGTGTTCTGGCTTTTTCGGCTTCCGGACGCTCCAAGACGGCCCAAGAGGCCCCCAAGACCGCTCCAAGACGGCCCACGAAGCTCCCAAGACGGCGCCGAAACGACCCAAGAGAGCCCTCAAGACGGCCCAAGTGCCGCCCAAGACGGACCAAGAGGCCCCAAGACGGGCCCAAGAGGGACTCAGGAGGGATACCGAGAACTCAAAAATGGAGCCCTCCGTCCCAGAAGGCGCCCAGGAGGTCCCAAAGAGGCCCCAAGAGGCCTCCAAGAGGCCCCAAGATGTCGCCAAGAGGCCCCAGGAGACTCCCAGGAGGCCCAAAAGAAGCCCCAGAAGGCTTCAAACATGTCTCCCAGGCGCCCCCGAACGGCCTCTCAACAGACCCCAAGAGGCCCCCCAAAGAAGCATCTTGACGACGACTCTATTTCGCCCCATCGAGAGACGACCCCCAGGGAACTGCTTCACCATCAAAACTCCCCACGCAACGCGTCCGAACGACACCCGCCCCCAAGAGCGCAACATGGGCAACGAACACACAGACAAAAACCAGCGATGCCATATCACGGGCCGGCGGAATGAGCGAAGCGATTCAATAAATGCACACAAACAGAAAGGACTCCCCATATTCTTCCATATTTTCGGGGCTTCCGCCTCCCCCCCCAATGCCCATACCTTCCCATATTCTCTGGGGAATCGACGATGAATTGTGTCTGTATATTTTTGTTCTCCTCCTGAATCTTATGAGCGTGGTGCTCTTCTCCAGATGAGGGCCGATCCCCAGACGAAGAGCTGGGCGACGTGAGCCGGCATCGACTCAAAAACCGGTCCCCGGAGCCCCCCCCTCCCGGGGCACGAGCGCACCAGCTCTCCGAGCCGCATCCGGCCGCGGCGGCGAGGGGGGCCCCCCGACGGCCAGCATGCCGCCGTCTCCACTCGCCCTCCTCTGGAAAGGGGGGAGGGAGGCCGATCCCCAAAAACGACCCCTCTCGACGCCCGAGAGGAGCACGGAAAGAACGGGCACGATGCTCTCCAGCACTAGACAAGCGCGTTACGCTACTCGCAGGGCAACTGCTCGCAGATGGCCTGGAGCCGCCGCGGGGGATTTACGATCCATCACTGGACGCTCGCGAATAGGAATGCGCACGGTGAGATACGGAAAAACAGGCACGATGCCCAACAACAAGATCATGATGTCTTGAATATGGCTGGGGAGGTCAGGTCTGCAGAACACCCCAAGCGGACGTCAAGGGGCACAACGGACCTGTTCGGTCAAGCTGATACTGATGCACCACACCTGGCGTCATGAGCATGGACCGACTTCCAGGCCTATCACGAGATGTTCTTAGAGACCCAAACAAGCTCGACTAACAAAAACAAGACTCTTATAGTATACAGCAGACGTGGTAAAACAAAACAGTCTCGGCCAGAAATGATCTAAGAACATCTCGTGCGAGCCACACACGATTCTTGGAACAGTCTGTAGTGGGCCTATAGGCAAGCCAGGACGCTCCGCTGCTCGAGCTGTTTCTCTGCTGTTCCTCCTCGGTAGCGTTGGCGGTACCGCGGCGGGGCGTCGGCGGCAGCGCGCGCGCGAGGCGCGCGCCGGCAGAGGCCGGCCCCGGCGGCGACTGGAGAGGCCGCTCGTTGACAGGGCGGTGGGGGCTCCACGCGGAGGGGGGGGGAGCTCGGACCTCCTCTTTCCTCCTGCTCTTTCCTCCGCGCCTCCTCTTTCCGCCTCCTCCTCCTCCTCCTCTTTCCTCCACGTTCCTCCTCCTCCTCCTCCTCCTCCTCCTCCTCCTCCTCCTCCTCCTCCTCCTACGTATATATTTATATATACACACCAAAACCATGCGCGCTTCGCGCGCGCTCAGTCTCTAGCCAGGCGCAAGTGGTTTTGCGGTGAAACCATGGAAATTTCAAGCAGGTGCAGGAGAAGCGAGGCTTTACTGAGGATTCACTGAGGAAGGGAGGACATGAGGAATGAGGACGCAGAAAAACCACGAGAGGAGTAAAAGAGCGAAAATCACAGGAACAACCGTCGGACGAGGGAAATGCTTTTCGGCAGGTTCTTGGGGCTGCCTGGGGGCCCTCTGAAGGCATCTTGACAGCCTCTCGGGTCGTCTTGTTGGGCCGTCTTGGGGCCGTCTTCTAGGCCTCTTAGGCTCTTGGAACGGACATTGGGGCCTCTTGGACCGTTGTGGAGCGTCGGAACACTGAAAAGGCGAGAACTCGAACACCCGTCAAAACCTCAGGCAAATGAATGAGTTTTGCATCCTGGGGCTCCTTCGGAAGAATCTTGGATGCCTCTTGGGGCGTCTTGGAAGCCTCTTGGACAGTCAGGGGCTAATTCTGGGGTAATCTAGGGCAGTTATCCCACCAGCCCTTTAGGGCGTGAGTGGTTTAGAGAGCCCCCTCTGTCCTCAACCCCCCAACCCCCTTCTTCCCCTTCGGGGAGGGGTTTACCCCTCCCCCTACCCCTACCCCCTCCCCCTGGGCCTGGAGAGGGCGGGCCGCGGGTGGTTAGAGGGGTCTTTTTCTACTCCTGGGAGGGCTAAAAAACGACGACCCTCACGAGGATTCTGCCCCCGACGGGGGGATCCAGAAAAAACTCTCTCCTCTTCTGTGAAGCCAACATCATTGATGTTACTACGGTTTTGGCCCCATTTTGGCCTTCTGAAGGGGGCAGCGCTCCTCTTCCTTGTTCTCAAAATCAGTGATTTTACGAAGGTTTTGGGCTCATGTTGTCCTTCTCAGGGGGCAGCGCTTCTTTGCGCTCCTGAGGAGGTCGCAAGAGGCCCCAAGATGGCCCCAAGAGGCCCCCAGGAGCCTCCCTAGAGGCCTCCAAGAGGCCCCCACGAGGCCCCCAAGAGGCCCCAAGAGGCCCCCAAGAGGCCCCCAAGAGGCCCCCAAGAGGCCCCCAAGAGGCCCCCAGAGGGCCCCCAAGAGGCCCCGAGAGGCCCCAAGAGGCTCCCAAGAGGCCCCCTAAGAGGCCCCACGGGAGGGGCCCGAACGACTCACACCAGGACGAGGCGCCCGAACGACTCACACCACGAGGAGCCCGAACGACTCACACCACGACGCGGGCCCCGAACGACTCACACCACGAGGAGCCCGAACGAGTCACACCAGGAGGAGGGGCCCGAACGACTCACACCAGGATGAGGGGCCCGAACAACTCACACCACGAGAAGCCCGAACGACTCACACCAGGACGAAGAGCCCGAACGACTCACACCACGAAGAGCCCGAACGACTCACACCAGGAAGAAGGGCCCGAACGACTCACACCAGGACGAGAAACCCCAAACGACTCAAATCACGAGGAGCGCTTTATCTCCCTCCTCCTCCGCCTCGTCCTTCTCCCGCTCCCCCCACAAGGAGGATGTACAAGGAGGTGGGAGGAACGAGGAACAGGGGAGATATGCGGGGCCAAACGGACACACGCCTGAAAAACACGACTGTCGGCATGCTTCGCATGAGTTGCTGTTGTGAGATGGGCTGGTGGGGATACGCGAAGCGTAAAGAATTGGCGATCGGGGACGTCTTCGGGCGATCTTGGAGAGCCCCCGGCGCCCGACAGGGACCCCGGGGTCCCCGGGCCCTCCATGCGCCGTCGAGCGCCGGGCACTGCCCCGCCAGAGCAACGTGCCTGGCGATACATACCTATACACATATATATATATATATATATATGCCTACATACATACTTGCATGCATGCATGCATGCATCCATGCATGCATACATACATACGTGGCCCGATATTGTGGATAAGCAACGTGCTGCATACACGCGTGTAGTGAATGGGTTGCAAGCGGCGTGGTGCAATCTAAGGGTTGTGAGCTATGTGGCGCAAACTACTTACGTGGTGCAAACTATGCGAGTCCGGAAACATCGACCAGCGCAAGCGGGCGCCATGGAAGCGCCCACGCGCGCCCACTGGCCGAGAGTCCCGGAATGCGAGTTAACGCACGCTGGGCCCAAAGTTCGGAAATGATGACCAGCGCATGAGGCGCCTCTGAGGCGCCCACGGGGCGAGAACCCACAAACGACAGTCAATGAATCCGTCAACACAGAAGATTTTACCACTCGTGCAGGCACCGTTTGGAGAAATGGCACATACGCACACACACATACTCACACTGGCCATGTCTGTGCATGCTGTATCCCCCATGGAAGAATTAACAGGCCGATCCTTCCTGTGACAACAAATTCGCCGTTGTGGTCAAACGATGTATGGCCATGGTCGCCTCGCCAACATCTGTCGTTTCCGCTGTGTCTCAATGTAAGGGCCCCAAACAATGATCTTTGGGGCGCTTCCGTTGAGACTCCAACTTAGATACGTTCCAAGTTGTCGACACACGCTTGGCCCGTGCGGAACGAAGCTCTCCCGGCCGCTGTCGAGATCAAGCCGATTTAGCTAATCACTCGATAAAGACACGGAAAATGACAACGAAAGAGCGGTTTACATACCTATAGTATGTACCGTGCCGAGGGCTACCCGTGACATCTGCTGCCTGGGAGTGTGGCGCAAGTCATCCCTGACGTCGACACGCAAGGCCGCCTCTCCCTCTCCATCCCTGCCCCTTCCTCCTCAGACCTCCGCCGTCGCAGTCCTTCGCGGCGTGGACCTCCAGAGGACTGGGACCCCTTCCCCGGGGCCCGCTCTTCGCCCCCAAAAGTCTCTGAAGGGGCCCTGGGGCACACAAATAAATACACACAAATAACAGGATCCCCCATATTTTCTCATATGTTCTGGGTTTTTGTCCCCCCCCCACTTCCCATGTTTTCCCATCTTTTCTGGGGAATCGACGATTGATTGTGTCTGTGTGTGTGCTGTTTCCCTCCTGAGCCTCTCTTTGACGGCCGCGGGGCCCGGCGAGGGCCCCCGGCGTGCCGAAAATGGCAAGGCCTCCCAGCGCGACCCTTCGCGCTCCGCGGCGCGAGGAGGCCCCGTCCCTCCTCCGCGCCCGGCACTCCGCGCCCGGCACAGCCAGGAAGAGGCGCGCATGGCCCGCGCGTCCCGGCCACACGCAGGGGAGCTGCTGGGCGAAGTGTCCACCACCAGCACAAGATGTAGGACGGGGGAGAGGGGAGGATGGGAAGGTCCTCCTTCTCCGCCTCCCTCTCCTCCTCCTCCTCCTCCTCCTCCTCCTCCTCCTCCTCCTCCTCCTCCTCCTCCTCCTCCTCCGCCATCCGCCCTCCTCCCTCCTCCCTCATCCCTCCTCCCTCCTCCTCGTCCCCCTCCCCCTCCGCCGTCGTTTCCTCCTCCTCCTCCTGGTCCTCCTCAGCCTCCTCCTCCTGCTGCTTCTCGTCCTGCTCGCCGTTCCTCCTCCTCCTCCTCCTCCTCCTCCTCCTTCTCCTCCTCCTCCTCCTCCTCCTCCTCACCGATGGCGTTCCTCCCCCTCCTCCTCCTCCTGTTCCCCCTCCTCCCTCGCCTCGGCAACAGGGCGCTCTGCGGGTGACCTCAACAAGCAAGCAGTGCCCGCCCCCCCCCCCTCTTCGGCCACCTCTCCCTCCCTCTCTCCCTCTCTCTCACTCTTCTGCTGGGCTTCCTCGCTGGGCAGAGGGTAAGGGGGGCCCACCAGAACACGCACGCGCCCAGCCGCGCACACGAGGATGGCCCCCCTCCGAGTCCGCGGGGCCAGGCTCGTGTCACGAACGTGCGCGCAGCGCGTACCCTCGAAGCCCGCGGGGACTCACGTGCGCGCACGTCCTGGAAGCTGCTGCGGCGTCCCGGATGCGCGCTGCGGCGCCCAGGCAGCCGCTCGACTCGAGCGCCCTCCCCCCCACCTCTTCGGCCGGCTCTCTCTCTCTCTCTCTGTCTCTCTTTCTCCCCCTCTCTCTCTCTCTTTCTCTCTCCTGCTGGGCTTGTCCTCGCTGGGTCGGCTGCGGCGTCCTTCATGCGCGCCACGGCGCCCAGGCAGCCGCTCAAAAGACCTCCCTACCCCACTCCCTCCTTCCCGCTTCGGCCGGTTCTCTCTCTCTCTCTCTCTCTCTCGATGGGCAACACAAGCTGCTGCGGCGTGCTGGATGCGCGCTACGGCGCACACGCAGCCGCTCGAAAGACCTTCCCCCCTCATCCTCCCCTCTTCCGCTGGCTGTCCTCTCTCTCTCTCTCTCTCTCGCTCTTCTTTCGGCGGCAAGCTTCGTGGCGAAGCGAGAAGGGGCGGACCTTCTTCGAAGGCAGAGAAATTTCAACAGGGTTGACCGTCCCGGCATTCCTAGTCCTAGCGCGAAATGTTCTCAGAACCCAAAAAAGCTCGAATAACAAAAACAATGTTCTAAGACAACACACCCGATGTGCGAAAACAGGATGGTCCCAGCCAGAACTGTTCCAAGAGCATGTCATGTAGACCAGAGCAGATTCTTAGAAGTTTCTCTGGCGGGCCTATAGGCGAGCCAGGACGCTTCGCCACTGTTCGAGAAGTGTTCTAAGCCTTCCCCAAAGACACAGACAACTTCTCGGAGGGCGCGAAGTCTCCTAAGAAGTCCCACCGCCCGCTGAGAAGGCCTGCCCTTTCTCACTTCCCCCATCGCTCGCCGCCGATTTCCCGCTGGGGAACTACAGGCCTCCTAGACGGGGTCGGAGTGGATGGGGTCGGAGGGTCGCGCCGCATCGCCGATACATCGGCGATGCATCGGCGATGCATCGGCCAAGCATCAGTGATGCACCAGCGATGCATTGCCGACGTCGGCGATGCATCGGCGACGTCGACGTGAAGCACATCGGGCGTCACATCGAGCCGCATCGGCGATGGACTGGATGCGGCGCGATCCGTCGACCCCATCTTCTCCGACCCCATCTGGGAGGCCCAGAGTGACAAAAGCTGCTGCCGCGTCCTGGATGCGCGCTGCGGCGCCAAGGCAGCCGCTCGAAGGAGGCCATCCCCTCCCTCCCTCCACCTCCTCCCCTCTCCCGCCGGCTCTCTCTCTCTCTCTCTCTGTCTCTGTCTCTCTCTCTCTCTCTCTCTCTCCCTCGCTCTCGAAGGAGGAGGAGAAAGATCTCTCTGACTCACTCTCTCTCTCTCTCTCCTGCGGGACTCCTCCTCCGCGGGGCAGCAAAAAAAGCTGCTGGCGGCGTCCTGGATGCGCGCTACGGCGCCCAGGCAGCCGCTGGAGAGCTCGCCCCTCAGCGCGCCCGCCGCCTCGAACGCGCGCAGGGCGCTGCCGCACCTCTCTCTCTCTCTCTCTCTCGGCGGACGGGCGGGCACGCCGGGAGGCAGGACGGGGCGAGAGGTCGAGGGAGAGGGAGAGGAAGAGGAGGGAGAGAGAGAGAGAGGGAAGAAAGAAGAGACAGAGAGAGAGGGAAAGAGGGAGGGAGGGGCGAGAGAAAAGAGAGGGAGCGAGAGAGAGAGAGAGAGAGGCAGGGAGAGAGAGAGAGAGAGAGACAGAGAGAGAGAGATGGAAAGGAGGAGAGAGAGAGAGAGGGGAACCAACGGATATATAGAGAAAGAGAGAGAGAGAGAGAGAGACAGAGCGAGAGAGACAGAGACTGAGAGAGAGGAGTCCGGCGCACGCCGAAGACCATCGGCAGGCCGCCAGCAGGCCCCCGAGGGCCCCCCTCGCAGCCCTTCGGAGGCCCCCTCCGCCTCACCCGAGGCCGCCTCCGTCGACGATCCTCAGAACGTGTGTTCCTCCGTTCCTCCTCCTCCTCCTCCTCCTCCTCCTCCTCCTCCTCGTTCGTCCTCCCCAACATGCGTTTGCCCACTGAGGCGCTCCACTATACGACGAAGCCGACGTGATGATATGCTGGTTGGGATGAACGGGGTAAACACACCTTGGGCTAACCATGGTCCTGAGGATCATCGACTCCTGCCCCCCGCCCACCGGCTGCTCCCGGTGCGGACAAACGGCTGTGTGGAGCCGCGCCCTGACGGCGCATTGGCAAACATATTGCGGATCACATGCGGATCACGTGCGCATGTGCAAACAGATTGCGCATTGGCAAACTTATTGCGCATTGGCAGACATATTGCGCATTGGCGCATGCGGATCGCATGAGTGCCGGCATTTGCTTAGGAATCGAGGAACCGCCAACCGGCGGGGCCTAAAGCAGCTGCATGCACGCACGCACACAGATGTTTCGTAACTCCCCGTCCCCAATCCCCCCGGTTTCGTCAGACCCGAAGGGAGGCACAGAGAGAGAGAGAGAGAGAGAGTGAGAGGGAGAGGAGTGACCCAGGTCGCCTAACTACTCCTCGCGACAAGAGCAGGGCGGCTCCCTGGTCCAGGCCGCAACGCGCAAAGCGTTGCTAACTTCGCGCGCTATGACTCGACGATGCACCATGTCCCATATCCCGAACTTGGGGGGGTGATCTAGCAGGAGTGAGATACCATGGCCCATAGGGGAAGGAGATTGGTTAAGCCCTGACCCCCCTCTTTGGTGGAAATTCATGAGAGCCTCCCACGTGGCTCTGGCTAGTCGACGCTGATCGACGCTAAATCGACGCTCATCGACGCTAATCGGTGCTGATCCCACCAACTCGGCGCTATCCCATGGGGTTACCAGACGCTTGTCGACGGCAATCGACGCGAAAGATGGAATCTAGAAGAGTATACGAGGCTCTCAAAATTTGCTACCGAATTCTCTCTGCATCCCTCCATTTTCCACCGTCCCAAGCTCTGCATCCATCCTGCAGCAATGGCCCACGAGCCAACGAAGCGGGGTGCCACGACAAATAAGCACACTACCAATCCTCCTCCCCATCCTCACTCTCTTGTGTTGCATCTTCGGGTAACATGTTCTGTCCCGTCGCGCCGCGATCCGCATCGAATCCGTGTCGAATCCGTGTCCAGCGCGGCGAGACCGTGTCGCATCCATGTCGAATCCGTGACGAATCCACGTCGAATTCACATCAAATCTGCGTCGATCCAACGTCGGATTACAAGAAAAGACTGCAATTTTAACAACAAGAAAGGTCCCACGAAGATGCAGAGTAAACTCACTTTCCTCGAAGCCGCCTCATTCCATCTTTTGAAGAAAAAACTCTGCGGGGAACGGGCACTGGACAGGCCCGGCTCTTCATCCAGTCGCTTTCTGAAATTGGCGGCGCGCAGAAGGGGGGTAGGGGGAGGGGGGAAGGCTTCTGAGGAGGCTGTTTCTTTGAAGGCGTCGGCCTTACATCTACAGGTAAGGCCCGCGCCTTCTAACAAGCAGGGGTGCTTCTAAGAGGCCTTCCCCCCTTTACAGCTGGTCTCGATTGGACAGGACACGAGAGAGGACACGAGACCCTTCCGAGGGCCACACTGCCGCAGGAGTGTAGGAAGCATGGGTCGCGAGACCCAGGACACAAGGGTACTCCAGATTCCGTAATAAAATAGGGGGGGTACATTTGGCGGGGGGGTCTGATTTGAGCTGTCTTGAAGGGTTAGGGGGTGTCTGGGCAAAGTGCCGTCCTTTCATGGATGGTCTGGGGGGGTCTAAAACTTGTAGTCTGGGGGGGTTGTGACCCCCCTCCCTTTTTATTACGAAATCTTGAGTACCCTTGATTTGGCAGGGTCGACCTACTAGAGTGGGCCGACTGTAGTCACCCCACTCTGCGCGTGGCCGATGCAGGCCCCTTGGCCCGCTGGGGCGGGCCTGGAGGGCCAACAACAATGGCGAAAGACCTCTCCAGGACCCAGGAGCCGCCTCCGTCAGGACCCGCTTGCTTCATGGCGGTCCTCCCCCCCCGCAGGAGAGAGGAGAGAGAGAGAGAGAGAGAGAGAGAGAGAGAGAGAGAGAGAGAGCGCCGGCCTCTTCGTCCACAGAGAAGGGGAGGGGGCGGGCGAGGAGGAGGAGGATCGAGATGGGGAGGGCGGGGCGGAGGAGGGACAGGGCGAGGGGCAGGAGGAGGGCCGATCCCCAAAACGATCCGCTGCGACTGCCCTGGAGTCGCGGCCCCCCCACAAGAAGAGGGCCGGGGCGGGGCGCCCGCAGGCGGGCTCGTCCCGCGGGACCGGCGGCCACCACGGCGCTTGCGGCGGTGGGGGCACGTCGTCGCTGTCGACGGACCTCCGCGCCGAGGGGGGCTCAGAGTCACGAGCGGCGAGCAAGATTCTGGGATGGACAGACCCCCCTTTAGTAAAAACGTGGTTCAGTGAAAACGACCTGAGGCCCAAACCTGGCGGGCGCAAGCCTGGAAAATGACGGCCACGGCGCCCTCTCGAGAAACGAAAGAACTTACAGTTCACTAATCGACGTGTCACTGTTGGGGGTTCTGTCCACCCCCGAAATATCCGCGCCCTCGCGGTCCGGACCCCGCGAGGCCGCGGTCCCGCGGATACGCGGTCGTACGGACACGCGTGTCGCGCGGGGCACTCGCGAGCAGAAGCCGCCCCGTGTCCGCGGGGGGGTGCGGCCCAGCGGCCCGGCCCTCGACGCCGTGGATGCGGACATGTGTTGCGCCCTCGACCAACGGCCCAGCGTGCGAAGCTGACATGGAGCCAGAACCACCACCTCCTCCTCCTCCTCCTCCTCCTCGTCCTCCTCCTCCTCCTCCTCCTCCTCCTCCTCCTCCTCCTCCTCCTCCTCCTCCTCCTCCTCCTCCTCCTCCTCCTCCTCCTCCTCCTCCTCCTCCTCCTCCTCCTCCCTCCTCCTCCTCCTCCTCCTCCTCCTCTGGCAGGGCTTTGGGCTGCGCGCATGCCGAAATTACAGCCCCACCCGGCAGTGCCGCTGGGCCTCAGCAGGCTCCCCGAGGAGTCCAGCATGGTACCAACACCCTGGCGCCGCCTCCCGTGGGGCACCTGGGGCGGTGTTGAGGCCGCCCCGGGCTACTCGGGGGCAGCCGTGACAACCAGGGGGGGGGACTTGCGCACGCAGCCCGAATCCTGAACCAGCACCACCGCCTGGGGGGGCCATCCACGACCACCGCCTCAACGGGACGATGATAATTGCCTGCCTCCCCACGGAGAGGAGGGGACTCCGCCCTGCAGAGCACCAGCCCAGGAGGGGCGGCGAAGGAGAAGGGAGAAGAGGAGGAGGCCCAGAGGAGCAACAGGCACTGGGCAGTGGATCGGCGGTTCAGAGATGGGCCCCGCGGGATGCGGCCCTAGGGATAGGAAAGAGTCCGAGGTTGGGCTTCTAATGTGAAGGGGCCCAGGGACACACAAATAAATACACACAAATTAAACAAAAAACATATTTTCCCATATTGTCTGGGTTTCTTCCCGCCCAGTTCCCATATTTTCCTATATTTTCCTGGGAGGCGACGATGAATTGTGTCTGTGTGTTTTCTTTCCTCCTGATAATGCCTGATCGGCGGCGAGCCCGGGGAGGGAGTGAGAGCGGCCTGGGGCGGGAGCGGGAGGGGGGCGGGCAGTCTCGGGAGGCGGCGGGGCTCCTCAGCAGGCCTCTGGCCTTCTGAGGAGCCGTCTCTCGTCTTCGGGGAAGGCTTGGAGAACTTCTCAGGAGGCCGGGGGCCTTCCGAGCCCGCCCCCCGTTAAAACTTCCCCACGGGTCTCGCCGCCGGCATGAAGACCCTCGTCCTGAGGGCCCCATGCGTCAGGGCCTACGCTTGGCCCCGCCGAGTGGATTGGCCTGCCACCGAGGAGGCAGCCCCGAGAGAAGACACAGTCACATCCAGAGTAAGGATGCGCTGCTGCATTAATGCTGCCCTTGCATCCTTGCATCTTCGGCCCATCCTGAGCCAATGCTGAGAGCCAAGGAGCCTGGAATGGTCAACGGGACTTCCGAGAATCTTGGATCCGCGGTGAAGATGCCAGACCCCTGAAGTCACATGGACCATTTCGAGCTGTGTGAACGTCAACATTGGCCCAGGATGAGCCTAAGACGCAGTGACGCAAGGGTGGCCTTGATAAAGCAACGCATCCTTACAATTAAGTCGGGCCTGTCCCCCTACAGGGGGATTCTCGACGAAAAATATAAAATAGTCCAAACATAATCCAAAAACAGTCTGGGGACATTTTTTTGTATGTTTTACCTTTTTGGGGTATGTTTGGGGTATCTTTATTTGTCGTCGAAACTCCCCCTGTAGGGGGACACGCCCGACATATCCTTACCATGGAGTTCGACTCCAGCAGACACCGGCCACGGGCAGAGGACGAGCCCGAGGAGGGCCAGAAGGCCGGCGGCACCGGACACGGAGGACACGAGAGGCAGCGCGAGGGGGGCCCGAGCGCACCGTGGAGGAAATATACGCTCCTGCTCACGAGCGGATGCCGTACCCGTATCCACGCCCTCGCGGTCCGGTAGAGGGAGACAATTACTGGACACCCCCCCCTCCCCCCCCAAAACTCAATGTTGGCACGCGCGGGGGAGACTGCGGTCGAAGTGCGCCTCATCAGACCCACCGCCAACCTTGAACATTGGGGGGAGGGGGGAAGCGTTCACAGATGAATTTGGCAGGAGTGTTCGCTAATTTGTTCCGAGGCCCATATCCACGCCCTCGCGGTCTGTCTGGATCCCGGGCCGCGATCCAGCGGCTACGCGGACGCAAGCATATCGGGCCGGGCGAAAGGGGGGGATAGCAAAGGGGGAGTCTGAGAATCAGCTCACGTAGCGCCTCCCGGCGCCGGGAGGCACCCATGTACCGAGGAATGGGCCCGGCGGCGGGGCCGAAACCAGCT
Source organism: Prorocentrum cordatum (assembly GCA_963575745.1). Taxonomy (NCBI): domain Eukaryota; class Dinophyceae; order Prorocentrales; family Prorocentraceae; genus Prorocentrum; species Prorocentrum cordatum. The sequence goes on along the minus strand of CAUYUJ010016721.1, from coordinate 58,914 downwards.
GCATGCAGCAGATTTTGTACCCCCCCCTTTCCCTATCCCCTCCTTTCGTTAGGGAGCCCACAAAGGACGTACGCGCCCAGCTATGTACATGAGCACGGCCCTTCGATCCGCGAGACCGGCCGCGGCATACAAACCAGCGTGGATTCATATACGTGTGCGTCCTTCTGTCGCTCCTGATTCGTTCGAGCCGAGCATACGTCCCGCGCGGGGGCATCCGCGCAAGAGCGCCACCGATCCGCGCGGCCGGGCCCGGCGCGCGAGGCCGCGGATCCGCGGGGGCGTTCTCGCCCACGACCTGCGGCGGGCTGCGCCCGACGCTCCCTCGAGCCCCGCAGGGCCGCCGACGGCCCGCCCCCCCCCCCCCCCCCCGGACGGGAGCCCGAAGCCTCGCCATCGCTCGGACTTGCCTTCCCCGTGCATTTATCCGATGTCGTGCTCCGCAGGAGGGTCCCAAGCTGTCCCCCGAGGGTCTTCGCCGAGAGGAAGTTAGGGAGCCACATGCGAACCCTACCCCTATCCCCCACGATTTCTGAGGGGGAGGGTGGGGTTCACATGTGGGGGCCACATGCGAACCCACCCTCCCCCTCAGAAATCGTGGGGGGTAGGGGTAGGGTTCGCATGTGGCCCCCTAAAAGTGCACACGTCCAGGCGATGTCAAGGAGGCGGAGATGCGCCTCGTCCGCAGAGCGCAGCCCCAGGGCGAGGCACGAGCGGGTGACGCCCACCTCGCGAACGCGAGCAGGCCCCCTTGCAGCCGAGAGCCGTTCCCTTCCATCTGCTCGTGGAGACCTGGCCGCCCGCGGGAGCAGGAGGGCCGAGGTGCACGGTCCCCCCCCCGGGGCCGTAGGCGACCTGAGGAGGCGGAGAAGGAGGAGGTGGAGGAGGCGGAGGGGGAGGAGGAGGAGGAGGAGGAGGAGGAGGAGGAGGAGGAGGAGGAGGAGGAGGAGGAGGAAGGGAGGAGGAGGGAGGAGGAGGAGGAGGAGGAGGAGCAGGAGGGGGAGGAGGGGAAGGAGGGGGAGGAGGAGGAGGGGAAGGAGGAGGAGGAGGAGGAGGAGGAGGAGGAGATGGAGGAGGGTGAGGAGGAAGAGGAGGAGGAGGAGGAAGAGGAGAGGGAGGAGGTGGAGGGAGGAGGAGGAGCAGGAGGAGGAGGAGGGTTTTCTTCTCCGAGGCGAGGAGGAAGGCAACCAGCGGCGATCGAGCGCCGCCGACGGGCCCCGCGGGCACAGGGACCACGCGTCCGACTCGTCGGCAGTGTCCGGCGGACGGTGCTCTGGGCCTCGCGGGGGGGCGCCGCGGGGCCGTCGTCACCGGCGCCGTCGTCACTGTCGAAGTCGTCGCAGCCACCGACATCGTCGCCGTCGCAGGCACCGCCAGGGTCTCTGGTGCCGTCGTCCGCATCCTCCTGCTCCTCCTGGTGTGTCCCCTCCTCCTCCTCCACCCTTACCTCCGCCTCCTCCTGAACATCACGTGATGTTCCTCTTCGTCTCATCGTCGTCCTCCTCCCTCTCCAACTCCTGGTGCTCCTTCCCCTGCTGCAGCGCAGCTTGAGGCGAGCAGTCTCATCACTCTAGAGCTGATAGGGAACTGGCCAAGTGCCATCGCAGAGGTGGGAGTGCTTCTCGAGGTGCCTGTAAGGTGTTGCTTGCCGACTCGGAGGCGAGCACGGGGAGAGAGGCGCCCCCAGGAAGTCAGGGGACAAGCAGGCGCCGCCGGGGGGCCCCAGCGCCAATCCGAGAAATCCGCGCGGACCTCCGAGTTTTTTTTCTATTTATGTCATTGTTCGTTCCACTCGTTCAACCTTACACGATCAGCGGTTTTTCGATCGCCAGATCCTTCCATACTGACTCATAGACCGATTATGGGCCACTGACGGCGTCTCACCTAGACCGCCCGCCGCGCCGACACAACGCAAGGACCCTCGGATTCCAGAGGAGGCTTCATTAGAGGGGTCCTCAGAAGGCGCGAGGACTTCTGAGAAGCCCCGCAACTGAGAAGTCCTGTCGCCTCTCACTTCCCCCATGGGCTCGCTGCCGACGTTCCATGACATGAGCGTGGCGGGCACCTAGCTGGGGGAGCTCAGGGAGAGCTCCGCCACAGCGATCCCGGGCGGCACCGATGGGAAGTCCACCTCCCTCTCCTCCTCCTCCTCCTCCTCCTCCTCCTCTTCTTCTTCTTCTTCTTTCTTCTTTGTTGTATCATTCGTATTATTATTGTCCTTCTTCTTCATATTATTATTGTTAGTACAATTATGATTGGCATTCGTCTTCGTCTTCTTCTTATTTCCCTTCCTCTTCCTCTCCCTCTCCCTCTTCCTCCTCCTCCTCCTCCTCCCCCTCCTCCTCCCCTCCCCCTCCTCCCCCTCCTCCTCCTCCTCCTCCTCCTCCTCCTCCTCCTCCTCCTCCTCCTCCTCCTCCTCCTCCTCCTCCTCCTCCTCATTCTCCTCCTCCTCCTCCTCCTCCTCCTCCTACCTCACCCTCTTGTGCGACAACGCGGACCCCGAGCTTCCCGGCGAACGGGGGCCCCATCGCCCCGCGGACACGGGGACGGCACGAGGCGAGGCAGGGCACCACACCGGCAGCCAGGCTGCAGACCAGGGCTGGACCTTAGCAGTGCTTTCCGTTTTCGTTTTGTTGTCGCTTCCACTCGTTTCTGAAGGGGCCCTGGGACACACAAAGACATAGACACAAATAAAAGGATTCCCCATATTTTCTCATTTGTTCTAGATTTTTGTGTTCCCCCCCACTACCCATATGTTCCCACATTTTCTGGGAAATCGACGATTTGCTTCCCCTCCTGAGTTTTGTCTTGAATTCGCCTTCGCTGCAAAACAGTATCGAAGCGAAACCGGCCCACGAAATCGCCAACACACCGTTTAGATCCACGCCTGCTGCAGACGGCGCTGCAGAAGCGGGCTCTCAAAGTGGAAGGCCGCGCGAGGCCCCCCCGCGGGGGTTCCTTTGGGGCATCCGTCCGCACGCAGACTCGGCTGGGTGGCGGAACCGGCCACAGATGTGCAACAGCCCATTAGGACGGCCCTCGATCAGAGCTGGAGTCGCGCAGGGCTGGGAGCACGGGGCCCGCAACACGCAGCCTGCAGCATTGCTGGCGCAGTATAGAAAAGACCACATAAACATATCCGCCGGCCCCCTTGTGGGGCCACCAGGCTGCGAGGCGCGTGATTCGCAGTTTCCTGTACCAGTTGTAGTTTGTAGTTTCCAGTGTTACAGTTCTGCTTCTTGCTGGTTACTGTACCTAGTTGACTTCTTGCTGGTTACTGTAACTAGTTGATTGACCGCGCGAGGGGGGGGGAGGCCCAAACGGGATTTTTGGCGTCTCCTGGGCGCGTTGTCTGAATTGCTGGGGGGGCTCGAAATCGACACCCCTCACGCAGATCCGCGGGGTCAGGGTCCAAAAACACATGAGATTTGCTACATTTCTGAAATTCGGTGCCACCCCTCACGAAGATCCGCGGGGTCAGGGTCCAAAACACACATGAGATTTGCCACATTTCTGAAATTCGGTGCCACCCCTCACGCAGATCCGCGGGGTCAGGGTCCAAAAATACATGGGATTTGCCACATTTCTGAAATTCGGTGCCACCCCTCACGCAGATCCTTCCTTCCTTCCTCCGTAGCCATTTTGGCTCAAGCCGTTCTGGCTCAGGCATTTGCCTGTGCTTGCAGCAGCTTAGATTCAGAACGGCACACAGCTGTTGCGGGCCATTGTGGCTTCCATTTACGCAGTTCGCGGGATCTCAACCCGCATTCTTTCATTTCCGCTCCGTGGGAGCTACTCCCTGACCACGACCCAGTCCGTGCGATGGCAGGAGGAGGTGCTGGAGGGCATGGGCGCATCTCGTGGGCTCCATGGCACCGCTCTTGGGCTTCACCGTCGCCGGCCGCCAAGCGTGACCAAGTGTGGCCCCCCCTGGTCCCTGGCCCACAAGGCTCTCTTCCTGGCGGCGTTGGTCATCATGGTCACTTGTCCGCGTCCAAGAGATGGACATGCAGTGTCTGCGGGTGCAAGAAGAACGAGGCCATATTCTTTTTTGCAAACACTGCGGCCAGCTCAAGCGTGACTCTGCCCAGCACGGTTCGGCCTGGTCGTCTGGCAAAGCTCTTGCCATGTTCGGCGACCGCCCCAACTCCTCGGGCAAGAGTGGCGAGAAGGGCGTTTCTAGCTCAGGCAAAGGAGTTGCTGGCGCCCCGTCTGCTGCTGGTGCTCCGAAGCTCTCTGCAGACGAATACCTTCAGCTGGCATCCCTGCACGACAAGATGGGCGACTCTCGGGCAGCAACTGCCCATCGCACTGCGGCTGCGGCATTGTGGGCGCCCGCCACTGCATCAGTTTCGGTGCAGGCGCTTCTCAACAAGGCTCACCAGAAGGCCCGTGCCATTGAGAAGAAGCTTGAGAGCGCAGTCAGCAAGTTCGAGATGCTGGAGGCTCAGCCCGCGGCGCAGCGCAACCAAGTGCTGGTCTTGCGCAGCGACCTGGAGCAGGCTGAAGGCGAACACGGTGAGCTCGTGCGGCGGCTTCATGACGAGCTGCCGAGCACTGGCCCACCGACGGACACGGCCTCAGGCACGAAGCTCTGCTTGGAGGACCTGCTGGACGAGAAGCGTTTTTCTCAGATGTTCGACCTCGATGTTGGAGATTGCTTCACGATCACCGACGACGAACAGCTCTCGCCAGACGAGGCCAAGCAGCTGTCAGATCGGGTGGACCTATTCAAGTCTGGCATCAGCGACATGGCTCGCTCCCTGTTCGCCGAGGCCAAAGCTAAAGTTGATAAGTTGCGGGAGGAACACAAGCAGTTGTCCCAGCGTATCACCAAGAAGCGCAAGACGGACAGTGGTGCTAGGGTCAACGGTGCTGGTGTCCCTGTTGATCAGGTACCCCCACCTGCTGGTGCAAGCAAAGATGAATCGTCTGCGTCTGGCGCCAATGGTGGAGACCGCCCAGAGACAGGGGCAGGTTCTGCTGGCTCGGCCTCGGAGCAGTCTGCGACGGGCTCGGCTTCGCCTACCACTCCGTCAAGTACCAGGGCGCGTGCTGACAGGATTGCTGGATCTGCCTCTGCTTGAGCCCCTCCTGGAGCCCGTTTGTGTTGAGTTTTCCCTGAGCCTTGGGATATTGGGCCTCGTCCCTCGGAATTCCTGGTGGTTCGGGACGGCCTGGTTGGCCATGAGCTCGGCCAGCGGTAAGCCCCAGGGGGGCATCATTTCTTCGTTTAGCTTTGGCCGCACAGCGGCTCAAGTTGCGCTCTGGTGCAAGCGAAGCCTACCTCTGGTTCTCGCTTCCTCCTCTGATGAGTCTTTTTCCCAGAAGTTGAAATCATTTCAGAAAGTCCCACCGTCAGCCCGATGGCGCGACCTCATGACCCGTGTGGATTCAGCAGTCTTTCAGGCAGTCGACCACCCGTGTCACTCGTTTTATCGTATGTGCCAGGCTCCTGTGAATTTTGTTTGTCCAGCGAATGAGTATCCTGTGCTTTCTCTTGGCAAGGATGTTCCCTGTCGCACCACCTTAATCAGGCTGCCGTTGCCCGAGCCCATGGAAGTTCGGCAAGGTGCGGGCTCTGGCAGGACTGGTGCGGTGTCAGGGAGTCTGGACACTTGCAGCCATGATCTTGGGACTCCTGGGCCGTTGGTGGACCAGGAGACTCGACGTGGCCTGCAGTCGCCACCTTTTGCTCGAAGCGCTCGGTTTTTGGTCTCAGGACGTGCCAGCAAGGGTCTAGATGGCCGATGCTTCCCCACTGAAGGAGCTCGGTCTCCCAAGGTCAGTGGCGAGGCTGCTGAGGCCCAGCTCGATTCCGTCCCGCTCAGGGTTCAGACCATCAATTGCAATTCCTGGGGCCGAATGCGCAGCATGCTTGAGGGCACTGATGCGCATGTATTGCCCTGCCAAGAGCACCGTCTGATTCGTTCTGAAGGTATCGATCAGGCTAGCGCCTGGTGCCTCCGCCGCGGATGGAAGAGCGTCTGGTCGCCCGCCACGGCCACCGAGTTGGGTGATTCCTCGGGGGGAGTCGCCATTTTCGTGCGCTCGTGGTTGGTGTGTTTGGAGGTGCCTGGTGGTCAGGTTGTCAGCGGGCGCGCCCTGGTTTGCTCGTTTGAGATCCCTGGGTGCCCCCCTTTCCTTGCCGCCTCTGCCTACCTTCACCACTCGGAAGGCCTTTCTGACGCCAACTTGAGCCTGCTCTCGGCTTTGGGGGTGGTGCTTTCCACGGCTGCGGGACCCTGGATTCTCGGTGCTGGCTTCAACATGGACCCCGAAGTGCTCCGAGGGTCTGAGTTTGTGCAAGAGCTCCGAGGTGCTCTGATCGCGCCGAGCGTTCCGACTCACTATCCTGCTGGGCTCCCGTCCACCCTTGACGATTTCGTGGTGTCAGGTGGTCTCAGCAAGGCCATTGAACGGATCGACACTAGGTTGGACACTGAGCTCTCGCCCCATCGCCCTGTGGACCTTCGGTTCTTTAAGCAGCTCGGAGTGCTGAAAGCTCTCTCTTTTCGTCGCCACCCCCCCCTGCCTTGCGAGGCTGTCTTCGGGCCCGCCCCTTGCCCCCCCGTTTGGACTGGGGCGCAGCTTCTCACTGATGATGCCTACCAGCTTGTTGAGACGGACAGGCCTCAGGAGGCCGCCGCTTTGCTTGGCCCCCTGTACCAGCGTTGGGCGGACCTGGCTGAGAAGGAGCTTGTTCCGTTGGTTGGCGAAACCCCTGTCAAACTTGGGTCCCGAGGTTTGGGCCCCCAGCTTGTTTGGAAGCCTGTCCTTGCCAAAGATGGCAAGGTTCGGCATCCCGCTCATCGCTCGATTGTTTGGCTCGGTCAACAGCTTAAGGCCTACATTCATTCCCTCAGAGCTGGCGCCGCGATGGCGGGTACGTTGAAGGCCCTGTTGTTGCAGCCTCCTCAGCCCATCGATGAAGCTAAGGAAGAGTACGCACCGCTGTTCAGTTTGGCGAAGGAGGCTGTGACGCGCACGGTCGATCTCTACTCCTTTGCGGACGTTTACACGCAAGTGCACGAGGCCGTCCAGGCCGCCGACTCGAAGTTCCGCGCCAAGGCCCGCTCTGAATGGAAGGCCTGGCTCAATGTCGGAGTGCAAGCGGGAGCGAAAAGAGTGCACGCCCTTCTTAGGGACCCCGCCCCGTGGGCTGCCAGTTCGACCCTTTCGGCGGATGGTAACGTGGTTTCGGACCCCCTTTCGCTGCTGAGAGCTGAAGGGGACCGTTGTGCTTCCTTATGGGGCCCTGGGGTCGGTGCGGACTCGGCCTTTGAGAGGCTGGATGACCTCCCCAGGTTGGGTGCTCAGCAAATCAGGGACGTCTCTAAGTCCTATAGGACGGCTTCGGCCACCTCGGTTGATGGGTTCCATTGCAGACACTTCTCGCTCCTTTCCGATCCCTGCCTTGACTGCCTGGGAGCTCTTCTCAGCCTCATGGAGGATTTAGGCATCTTGCCCCCTCAGATCTCTGTTGCTCTCTTGGCGCTGTTGCCGAAGCCGACTGGCGGCTACAGGCCCATAGGGGTGTTCTGCTCCTGGTACAGGGTGCGGGGGCGCTGCAGACGACCCTTGGCCCTGGCCTGGGAGCTGGCCCACCCCCGCGAGCACTGGGCTGCTGGCCAGCATCGGGGAGCAGCCGACGTGGTTTGGCGCCAGGCCGTGTCTGCCGAGGCGGGAGTTGCGAAGGGCCTCGCCAGTTGCAGTATCTTTTTCGATCCCTCTAAATTCTATGAGAACATTAACCTCTTGCGTTTAGAGGACCGTTGTCGCAGGTTGGGTTTTCCCATGGTGATTGCCCGCCTTTGCATCTTTGCCTACAAGGTTGGCCGCTTTCTGAGCCTGGGTGGTTGGCTCGAGGGCCCGCACTGTTGTGTCAATGGGGCCATCGCTGGCTGCTCGATGGCCACCACCCTCATCCGAGTTGATTGCATGGAAGGGTATGATAGCATTCCCCTGTCCCCTGCCGCTTCGCTGGACGTTTACATTGATGATCAAGGGCTGTCGTCGACTGGCCCCCCGAAGGTCGTCATCGACTCGATCGTTCGTGGGGCCATGGCGCTCGACTCTGTCGTCCAGGAGGTTTTCGGGTGTTCCTTCGCTCTGGAAAAAAACTGCTATTGCGTCCAGCTCCAAATGTGTGGGTTCACAAGTCCTCTCTCGTATCAGCCATCTTTGCCAGCGTTGTACAGGCTCAGCCGTCAACCTCGGAGTTGACTACTCGGCAGGCCGCGCTGATAGAGTTGCTGGACGATCGGCCAAGATGAAGGCCAGGCTCGCCAGGGCGGGCACAGCTGCGCGGCGCCTAGTGCGGCAGGCTAAGGTACTTACTCGGTCTACGTCCTTGAAGGTATTCTCTGCTGGCCCCCTGGTGGGGGCCTCATACGGTACCGAAGCCACGGGCATAAGCGATCATGGCCTTAGCTTGCTGCGCCGACGCCATTTTAGTGTTGCGCGCCCGCGCAGTCGGCTGAGGTCCCTCACGGTCCTCGCCCTGCTGGACAATGGCCCGACATGGCGATCGGCCACCGCCCCTATCCTTAGATGGAGTAAGGAGATCTGGCTCAGACAGACAGGCGCTTTCAGCTGGGCTATCCATCTGCCCACTTTGAAGTCTGCCTGGGCCGCCATCTTTTCTGACCCCAGCTGTAGCTGGAGGAAGGTGGCGGAGCCGATCACTGCCATGAGGATGTCTCTGGTCAGATTAGGGTGGAGTATGCCTAACTTCATGACCCTGGTCGACGATTTCGGGAAATCTATCCCCCTTGGGATCTTCTCGCCCGCTCTCGTTGGGCCCCTGGTCCGCGCGGGTTTTTCTGAGAGTTTTGGAAAGAGATGCTGCTGCCAGGAGGGACATCTCTTACCGTCTTTGTTATGACGTTGTCAAGGAGGCTATCGCGCCCCGTAGCAAGCGTTTCACGGCCCCTCAGAAGGCTAGGACCAGAGCTTTCTCTACGGTGGCCACCTTGACTCGGGCTCGAGCCAGGGCCCTTGGGCACGACATTGAACCGTGGTGTGTCCACTGCGGGTCCAACGATACCATCTTCCATCGGCTTTGGGAATGCCCTCTCCCCGAGGCTGCTTCAGCTCGGCTTGAGGCTACTGACAGCGAGGTGATCGAGGCCGCTCTGTCTGCTAAGGCGTCTGGGGATGATGACGAGCTGTTGGTCTTTATATCTGGGGCCTTTCGGCACCCCGCCGACTCCTTCCCTCGGACTGCTGATGAGCAAGGTGATGGTCCGACCCTGGCGTGGCACAAGATGCCAGATTTTGACCCTGGAGGTGCCCCCGTCAGCAACAGAGCGTGGGGCTCCTTAATTTGTTGATGGCTCGTGTACCCGTCACGCTGCCAAGGAGCTCTCTCGTGCTGGCCCCTCAGTCTGCATGGTCGACGAGTCGGGGGATCCTGTGGCTGAGCTGAGAGCCCCTGTTCGGGGCCCCTACCCTCAGACCCCTCAGAATGCTGAATTCAGTGCGTTCACTTGGGCCAATGTTCTGGCGACCCATCCTGCTGAATGCCATGTGTATTCTGATTGCAGTAATGTGATCCAGACTGCGGGTCTCGCTAAGCAGATTCAGCTCTCGCCTAAGCGCATGTATGCTGGGTTTTTTTCTTCAGGTGCACGGACAGGTCTCGGGGATAGCTGCCTGCTCCAAGGTGGCCGCCCACCTCGACGTGGATGCTCCAGGGATTTCTGCCGAAGAGCGTTGGCGCCGTCTCGGCAACTACCATGCGGATGTAGGGGCTAAGTTTGCGGTCCGCCTCCATCCCACGGATGACACTCTTCTGCAGGAGGCCGACCACCTTGTGGCCTTAGCGAGGGCCACCATGAAGGTTGCTGTGCATGTGCTCCCTTTTATGGCCTCCTGTGGACCTCGATGGGGCCAACAGACTCCCCGTGGTTCAAAACCCGAGGAAGGAGGTCCTTGGGCACGACTGGAGGTCGTGGGGCGGAATCTGGAGGTGCGCTCACTGTTTGAAGGGGAACCGTTCCTTTTCGAAGCCAGCTCCAGGTTCCTGCTCTAGGTCCTCTCTTGTCCACACTGACTCTCAGGACGCGCTTGGCCATCGGACTGTGGCTTTTCCGTGTTCTGACAACTCTGTTCTCTTTATTTGTCTTCGATGTAAATGCCTCACGTGTGGTGGGCACATTCGTGGACTCAGCAAACAGTGTGTTTCGGTCCCTTCGCGTGCGTGCAAGCAGGGTTGGGACTATCTGTGCAAAGGCCTCCACCCTAGGTATCAGTTGCGTATTGCTGGCGTCACGGTGGACACGGAAGGCCTGATTCAGCGTTTCAACTCTGAGGCCGCACTGGCCGCCCTTGCTGAAGGTACTTCCGAGGTGCCTGCGCATGAGGTGCGGCAGGAACCCCAACCGTCGCGACAACACACCCCTTCTTTCCTGGCGAGACGCCGCCAGGATGAGTCGGACAGTTCTGATTGATTTGCTGTGGCACAGGGCGGCCTATCTTTCTTTCATTGCACGGCCCGATGCGACTGACCCTTTTGGCAGGCATCCGTGCGTAACCCCACATCTGGGGCGAGACTGAGGTCGTCCTGGCGCTCTCGGCACCAGGGGTGTCGGTCCTCGTGTCCTTGTGTGGGTGGTCGAGTTTTCCCAGTGGCGAGGGTTCGCCGTCTTGTGTTTCTTGCACGGCCCGATGCGGCTGGCCCTTTTGGCAGGCATCCGTGCTTTACCCCACATCTGGGGCGTGACCGCATGTCGTCCTGGCGCTGGCTGCACCAGGGACTGCGGGCTCGCCGTCCTTGTGTGGGTGGTCGAATCTTCTCCTTTGCATGCTTTTGTGCTGTTCGCGTGCGTGCGTCCGTCGTGCACGCGTGTCAGGCACCCCATTCATGGGGGAAGGTGCATGCACACCTAGGGTGCGCTCTGCGTTTCCGAGCACGGGGGTAGCTTTATCCCGACTGTGGCTCGCCCGGTGTTGCTGCGGCCTGGGGCTTTGGTTCCTGGCCCCAACATCCTTTTGGTAGGCGTTGGGCGCGCGTCCTCGTGTGTGCGTTCGTTGCACGCCCCTCCGCCTTGCCCCCCACCGCTTGTAGCCACTGGCGTGTGGGTGGGGTTCTTTCTTGCTCGCTGTCCCTCTTGTTCAGCCGAGGGCAGTCGGCTCGAGGGAGCCTTCCAGCTGCAATTCTCTGCAGTTGGATGTTGATCCGCGGGAACAGGGTCCAAAAACACAGGGGATTCGCCACATTTCTGAAATTCGGTACCACCCCTCACGCAGATCCGCGGGGTCAGGGTCCAAAAACACATGGGATTCGCCACATTTCTGAAATTCGGTACCACCCCTCACGCAGATCCGCGGGGTCAGGGTCCAAAAAGACAGGAAATTTGCCACATTTCTGAAATTCGGTGCCACCCCTCACGCAGATCCGCGGGGTCAGGGTCCAAAAACACAGGGGATTCGCCACATTTCTGAAATTCGAACCCATCACGCACATCCATCGCAAGGCGTGGTAACCCAAACTGCGAGAACTCCCTCGGCCCTTTCATCGCAAGGTGTGGTAACCAAGCCCTTAAACCATACACGTCTTACCAATCGCCAGGTGTGGTAACCCCTCTTGTGATCAGTTGGTTTTGCAAATTGCGACTCGGCTTCGCATGAAGTTTCGATACTGCTTCACGACAGCGCCAAGGCCTCATGACTTAGCTCTTCCATGGCCCATTCTCCGAGAGAGGGGGCCGGCGGCAGGGGTCGAAGCCCTTACGGATAAACTTTTGGCGCTCCGCGCGGATGTCTCGGATTCGCGCAGGACCCCCCCTCCCTGACGCGCGGAGCGCGCCAGGGGCGGCGCCGGAGGCGCCGCCCCTGGCGGGGGGCTCAGGCGCGGATCCAAGAAATCCGCGCGGAGCGCAAAAAGTTTATGTCTATGTGTTGTTGTTTTATTTCGACGGGAACAAGTGGCCGCGGGCGTGGCCACCCGACAGAGGGTCGCGCGTCGAGGGAACGGCCCGTGGCCAGGGGAGGGGCTGGGCAGCTCAGAGGCCGAGGGCTCGGCGATGAGCAAGCGGAGGACGTGAGCTTGAGGCAGCCATCCTTGTGCACCGACGTGCTCACAGAGGGGGACTGGTCGTGACAAAGGAGGTGTGCACCGATTGCAGCCTGCTGCACGTGCTACCACACTCCGCCAGCAACTGTGAAATGGAATGCCGCCACCAGCAACATGATCAAGGCACTTGATCTTGCCTGTCGTGCGCCGCTCGCAGGCGCAGAGTTACCGCAATCGATACTGTCCCTCTCGTCGTTCCTCCTCCTCCTCCTCCCTCTCTGTAGTATCCTCCTCCTCCTCCTCCTCCTCCTCCTCTCTGCCTGAACCTCCCTTACTTCCACCTTCTCCCTTCTCCCACATCTCCTCCTTCGTCATCCTCTTCCTTTCTCATTCCATCTCTTCCGCCTCATCCTTCCTCATCCTTCCTCCCTCTTTTCCCGTTCCTCCTCCTCTCCTAACCCCTCGTCCTCCCTCACCTTCTCCCTCAACCCTCTGATGCTGCCCGAGACCCACATCGCCACTCCGGTCGCCCAGACCGACGAGTCAGTCATCAACCACCTCCGGCAACGCATAAGCGCATGGAGACAGTTTCTGGGCGAGCGGCTCGTCATGAAAAAGTGCCTCCAGGCCTGAGGGAGGCACTGCCACCACGGCGGCTTTTGCTTGAAGATCTCCGAGCTGATCGGACATCTCCCAGACAGTTCAGCCCTCCACCACCCTCCACACTCCCTCTGAAGGGGCCCAGGGACACACCGATCAAATAGACACAAATCCCAGGATTCGATTTGTTTTCTTCATATTTTCGGGGGGGGTCGTCTTCCCCCACCTCTTCCCATACTTTCCAATCTTTCCCATATTCTCAGGGGGATCGCCGATGGATTGTGTCTGTGTGTTTTTCCCCTCCTGACCCGCGCCCTCCCCCCCGAGGCCGTCGAGACCGGGCCTTGTGAAGACCGCCGGGGCTCTACGCACGGCGGCTCCGTCTGCGTGTCCGCATCGGCCACGGAGTCGCACAGCCCGACTGCCAGGCGCTGTTTGAAGGGGCCAACGCCACAGCACGCCCCCAGGCGTTCTCGGTCGCGCTGGCCCTGGCGCTGGTTCCCGACACCGCGGGGATCGTTTCCCCTTGGAGCGATCGGCCGTTTCCGAAACGTCAGATCGTTCGGCCTTGAACGCGTGCGGCGGGGTCGCCACCGGTCGACACGACGCGAACCTACCGTAAATTATGTTTTTTTTTTTTTGTTTTTTTTTTTCTTCTTCCAGCGCTATTTTGGGAGGAGAAGGAGGAAAGCTGAGGGGACGCAGCGGACAAAACAGATGAGCTCGCGTGCCGTTAGAAGAGCTGCCAGGGGGGCCCTCCAGGCCAAAACTGAAAGATCACCCATGTCCGGGCATGCTCTTGGAGCCCCGCTCCAAGAGAACATGGATCGCCACAGCGGGAAAAAAGGGGCAGAAGGAAAAGAATCAGGAAGAACGCGAGCCGTGAAAGCAAGTGGGACAAACAGATATAGCACCCCGCGGCTGTATATCACCCGAGAGCACCCCGCGGCTGTGTACCGTAAATTATGTTAATGATGCTGACGCTGATGATGATGATGATGATGATGATGATGATGATGATGATGATGGTGATGGTGATGGTGATGATGATGCTGATGCTGATGCCGATGATGATGGTGGTGATGATGATGGTGATGGTGATGGCGATGATGGGATGATGGTGAGGAAGATGGTGATATGACCGTGGTGATGATCTAGAGATGTCCGCCACCGTGCCTGCGCGGAGTGGGCGCGTTAGAATGTGTTGTGGTATCTGGTGGAAGCCCCCCTGCCCTACCCTACCCTCACGCACCCGTTAAAAAAACTGCTCCTTTGACCTGTTCGTTTCTGGCGGTGTTTGCGGCCTCCAGACGGCCAAGATGACCTCAAAGACAGGGTCCAAGACAAACAAGGCGACAACAAAACGCCTCAAGCTGGCCCAAGACAGCTCAAGGAGAGCCTCAAGACGGCTCAAGATATCCCAAGAGGGCCTCGAGACTTCCAAAGAGGCCCCCAAGACGGCCCGAAAAGGCTCAAAGAGGCCTTCCTGGAGAGCTCGAGATGGCCAAAACCATTGTTTTCCCATAGGTTGGTTGAAGGATTGTGAGGCTCTCGCCTGTTAGGGTTTCCAACCACCAAAAACGGCCCAACAGGCTTGTAAGAGGCCTCCCAAATAGCTGCAAGGCAGCCCAAGGTGCTCCCAAGAGAGCCAAGTCGACCCAAGAGAACCCAAATGTCGCCCGAGGGGTTCCCAAAGCCCAGAGAGGACACTTGGGCTGCCTGGGGCGGTCGGAAACCCAAACATGCCAGAACCTCAACATCCTTCAGAAACTTGTTGAAATACAATAGTGTTGTCCTCCTCGGGCACTCCTGGAGGGCCTCTGAGAGAACTCCCAGGCCGTTTGAGGGGCCTCTTGATCTGGTTTGGGGCCTTCTTGGAGCCTCATGGCCTTCAGGACGGCTTCCAACATATGATACCAAGATGGCCCACGATGGTCCAAGACGGCTCAAGAGGCTCCCAATACAGCCTCAAGACAGATCAAGAGGCCCCCAAGACGGCTCAAGAGATCTCCACGAGGCTCTCCTCTGGCGAGACCGAGGAGATAAAAAATCAAGTGTCCTTTTGTCGCTGAAAGGCTGTCAGGTTATCATATGTTTGGATTTCCGACAGCCCTAAACGACCCAAGAAGCCTCCAAGGGACCTCCCAAATAGCTCCAAGACAGCTCAAGGGGCCACTAAGAGGGCTCCACGTCGGCCCAAGATGACCCACAGGTCGCCCATAGAACTCCCAAGAAGGCCCCAAAGGCAACTGCAAACCGCTCAAAGAGGGCACCACCGCGGCCTAGAGAGGCCCCCAAGGAGGCCTCCATAGGCGTCAGACTGGCCAATAGTCCCGTGAGACGGCTCACAACAGAAGCCCCAAGAAGGCCAACAGAAGCCTTCCCCTCCTCATCCTCATGTTCTCCATATCCTCCTACCTCTGCTCCTCTTCCTCGTCCTCCTCCTTCTCCTTCTCCTCCTCGTCCTACTCCTTCGCATCCTCCTCCTCCTCCTCCTCCTCCTCCTCCTCCTCCTGCCTACCGCGCGGACGAAGACGAGGTCGGGATCACGACCCGCCCCATTGCAGACTACTCAAGAGAAGTGAGCTGTTCGTAAACTCGGCCTTTCTGTTACGCTGCTGCACAAGCAAGGTGGCGAGGCTTGCCGCATGCAGCTGGGTATATATGTGCTGATGGCAATGCTTATGTCGGTGATGCCGAACACACAAACAGGAGGAGGAGGAGGAGGAGGAGGAGGAGGAGGAGGAGAAGGAGGAGAAGGAGAAGGAGGAGGAGGAGGGAGGAGGAAGGAGGGGGAAAGGGCAAGCTAGGTGCGCTCGCGTCATATCTGACGTCCTACCCCTCCCTCCCATCCCTTACCATGGCGCTGATTTTCTCTATCCGCGGACGCGTGTCGTAGCGGACCTGTGGCTCCGCGCGCGCGTGCGTAGTGGGTGGTGGTGCACGTGCGTGCGTGCGTGCGTGTGTGCGTGGTTGTCGTGGTGGTGGTGGTGGTGGTGGTGGTGGTGGTGGTGGTGGAGGTGATGGTGGTGGTGGTGGTGGTGGTGGTGGGTGGTGGTGGTGGTGGTGGTGGGTGGTGGTTGGTGGTGGTGGTGGTGGTGGCGGTGCGGCGCGGTGGTGGCGGGCGGATGGGCGCGCGAGAAAAAGGCCCGCGCTGGGGCGAGAACGCCATCCTGAACGACGGAGGCCAAACACCGATCCGAAAATGAGGCCCACGCTGCAGCGGGAGCACGATTCGGAACGATTCGGGAGCAGAAATGAGGCCGGCGCCTCAACGAGAGCAGCATTTTGGGAAAAAATGACGCCGGCGCCTCAGCGAGAGTCGTTTCCCGGGATTTCCCGGGGATCCTGTGTAAAAAAACAGTACGCGGAGGGTGCGCGGCCATCACCCGGACGCCATCAGGGGAAGAGGGAGAGTATTTTCATATTGAGCAATTGAGGGAGGAGGAGGAGGAGGAGGAGGAGGGAGGAAGGGGGGGAAAGGGGGGGAAGGGGCAGCCGAACCAGTCAGGCAATGGTCGCAGGACAGCAGGCCGAAGGCTGGGCGGACGACCCGCATGCGTCACGAAAGCACCTCTCTCCCCAGGGCAGGAACCGTCGGCATCAGTGATAGGCTTGTTTTCCATCACCAGCACCACCACCACCACCACCATAAGTTGGAGGGGGAGGGGGTCCTCCTTCTCCTCCTCCTCCTCCTCCTCCTCCTCCTCCTTCCCCCCTCCAACTTATGGTGGTGGTGGTGGAAAACAAGCCCTATCACCTCTCTCCCCAGGGCAGGAGCCCTCGGCATCAGGGAGGGAAGCCGGATCGAGTCGGGGTGTCCGTCGTATCCTAGAGGAACGAAGAATGACATAAGCATACAACAAACTCGGAAGTCCGCGCGGATGTCTCGGATCCGAGCGGATGGCCCCCTGGCGGCGCCCCCGGCTGCGCCCCTGGCGCGCTCCGCGCGCTCTCGAGGGGAGCCCAGCGCCGATCCGAGAAATCCGCGCGGACCTCCGAGTTTTATGCTTACGTCATGATGGGTTCCCCAAGGATCGGTAGGGGGCCACATGCGAACCCTACCCCTACCCCCCACGAGTTCTGAGGGGGAGGGTGGGGTTCACTTCGCACAGGAGCTCCCGAGCAAGGTGAACCCCACCCTCCCCCTCAGAAATCGTCGGGGGTAGGGGTAGGGTTCGCATGTGGCCCCCTAATCGGATCAGGCTGCATCGTCACGGGCTCGGGATCGAATCGGATCGGCTGCGCCACACCGCACACCAACGCCACGCAGGCGTGGGGACGCAGCGAATGGTCGGAACATCAGGATCGGAACGGGTCGAGATGGCCGAAACCGGTATCGGATCGGATCAATCCGATCGAGATGGACCCTGCCAAGGTCGCCGCCACCGACGCGAGCCAGGCTCGCCCAGGGGCCCAAAACACGGGAACCCGAGAGGGCTCCGGCAGACTCCGAGAGGACAGAGCACGAGACATCGACCCCTGCCAACCTCGGAGAACAGGCAGGCGAGAATCACAAAAAGGGCGGTCCGAGGAGCTTCGCGAACGTCCGCTGGCCGCAGGCCATCAGCGCCTGCGCGCTCGGGGGGCGTAACCCTTCCCGCGTATGCCAGGGAGGAGGAGGAGGAGGAGGAGCAGGAGGAGCAGGAGGAGGAGGAGCACGAGAAGCAAGAGCAGGATGACGCAGCAACGCGGCAGCGGTGGCGCCATTCCGAGCGAAACCACGAGGAAACAGACGGCGCGACTGCGAGTGGCACGAGGTCGAAGGCCAACGTGAGGGGGGAGCTGGCTCAGGAGGGGCAGGGGCCTCAATCTTGAAGCGGCAACATCGCCGACAACTCGGCGAGAGCCCCCGATAGCGAAATCGCACGTTCCTGGGCAGGTCGGGCCACCGTGCGTCTATTGGCGATGAATGGGCGATTAGTAGTCGATGCATCCCCCTTCAGCTGATCCCCCCCCCAACGTTGCGTCTGAGAGATGCGCAAAAGAGGAATCGCCCAAGGGCGGCGAGGGGCCATGACAAGGCAGTCCAACTGGCTCTCTGGGCGCTTCTGAGCAGAGCAGGCTATCGGGCCCCCATCGGCGATCAGTGGGCGATTGGGCGTCGATGCGTCCCCCCTGAGACCATCCCCCCCGACGCTGCCCCTGAGCCCAGGATCAACACCATCGAATCGGCCCTTCGGATCGGATCGGAAAGTGCGTCGTGTACAAACTGGACCAGACCAGCATGGGGCCAGAACCGAAACGGACTGGCCACGCACACCAGCACCACCGCAAGCGCTGGGCCGCACCCGATCGTCGAAGCCTGGAGGTCGTGTCGGCTCTGACTGGCTGGACTCGACGTCGGACCAGATCGACCGGACCGAAGTGGGCCCTGATTGAGCCGGACGATGATTGGGCCCCGACATCCGGCCAAGACGACGTTTTCCCTCCGCCTCCCCGCGGCGACACCAGGCCTCCCTCGTCAGCCGCAACCCGCTCTTCGCCCTCGGCGCGCGCCATGACAACCAGGAGGAGGACCATCTGCATTGGGGGGCAACGACAAGGAGGGGCTAGCACAGGGAGGAAGCATCGACCCGGAAGCGGCGATGCACCGCCGACACATCGGCGATAGGGCCCCCGACAGCAAATCCGCATGTTCCCGGGCGGGGTGGGGCTACGGGGGGCAACGGGCGATGAAAGGGTGATGCATCCCCCCGGCATGCGTATCCCGCCCCCCTTTGGTTGCCCTTGCTGCAGATTACACACTCAAAGACAAAATGGCTCGGAGGTCCGCGAAGAGCTCTCGGATCGGCGCTGGCCCCTGGCGCGCGGAGCGGGCCGGGGGGCCAGGCCAGAGGCGTCGTGAGCGTGGTCCAGAGCCGACCCCAAAAACCCGCGCGGCCCTCCGAAAGATCATGCTTATGCCAGTCGTCCCTCCTCGATTGACAGGAACAAGAGACAAGCGTCACCACAAGGAGCGCGGAGCGAGGAGGAGGAGGAGGAGGAAGAGGAGGAGGAGGAGGAGAAGGAGCGAGGAGCGAGTAGGAGGAGGAGAAGCGAGGAGGAGGAAGGAGGAAGGAGGAGGGGCGAGGAAGAGGAAGAGGAGGAGGAGCGAGGAGGAGGAAGAGGAGGAGGAGGAGGAGGAGGAGGAGGAGCGAGGAAGAGGAGGAGGAGGAAGACGAGGAGGAGGAACGAGGAGGAGGAGCGAGGAAGAGGAGGAGGAGGAGGAGGAGGAAGAGGGGGAGGAGGAGGAAGAGGAGGAACGCTTGAGACGTCTCCGATCTCCAGCTCGGGACAGCCTCGCGGACCTCCCCGCCGGAGGTGGCACCCTGCCGGTGGCGCTGCCTCCTCAGACATCTCGGGGGCGTCCAAGAGGGGGGCGTCCAAGACTCCTCCTTCTCCTCCTCCTCCCTCCCTCCTCCTCCTCCTCCTCCTCCTCTGAAGGGGGCATGGGACACACAAATAAATACACACAAAATAAAGATATTCCCCATATTTTCCCATATGTTCTGGGTTTGCCTCGGGATCGTCCGCCCTCTCTCCTCCTCCTCCTCCGCCTCCGCCTCCGCCTCCGCCTCCGCCTCCGCCTCCGCCTCCGCCTCCGCCTCCGCCTCCGCCTCCTCCTCCACCTCCTCCTCCTCCTCCTCCTTCTCCTCATCCTCGGGGGGTTGCAGATCGTAGCCCGAGGCACTTGCGCGGCCCAGGGTGGCGGCCGGGGACGCATTGAAATAATAAGAGGCGCCACGAAACGTGAGGAGATATCATCCCCCCCGCCATGATATCCGCCCCCCCTGGCACCATCGCTCTCTTTGCCGCCCCCGACAGGCATCCGATCCTCGTTTTTTCCATAAGGGGTCCCCGGAATCCCCGACCCTTCCATCGGGGCCAACTTCTCATCCTCGGTCCTTGCTGCTTGACGGTCCGGGGGCCCGCGGGCCCCCCAAGGCCGAAAACGGGCGAAGGCCCCCCGTCGGGATTCTTGCCACGACGCGGCCAGCTTTGGGTTGGGCATGCCGTCCTAGAGGCGGATGTTGCAAGGCAAACCTGAAAAGAAAGGACCCGAAAAGCAGAAAACAGCCAAAAGAGCACGGAACGTCGTCTCCATTGTTTCTTGGGCAGTTCTTCCTGCAGAGGACAGGAGGCGGTACTCCCTCCCAAGCGGCGGACAGGGCGGCGGGGCGCGCGCCCCGTCGGGGTGCGTCTGCGAGGCCGCGCTCTGGCGCACCGCGGCCGCCGCGGGCTCGGGAGAGGTCTGCGAAGCGACGTCGCGACCCCGCGCCCGAAGGGCGCCTGCCGCGCGGGGCTCCTCGCGCAGTCGACGACGACGACGACGACGACGACGACGACGATGACGACGACGATACCGCCGACGACGATACCGCCGACGACGACGACGACCACGACGCCACCGCCGACGACGATACCGCCGCCGACGACGACGACGACGACGACGACGACGACGACGACGACGACGACGGCAGCGACGACGGCAGCGGCGGCGGCGGCGGCGGTCACGGCGACGGCCATGACGATGACGGCGAGGGCGGCGGCGACAACCACGAAGGCGACGGCGGCGACGACAAAGGCGACGGCGACGGCGACGGCCATGGCGACGGCGGCGGCGGCGCGGCCGTCGTGGCCCGCGGGAATAGGGTGGCGTCCTGCGGGCCAAGCCTGAGGAACTCGGGCAGGCCGGACTCCTCCTCGGCGGACGACAGCGGTGGCGGCGACGGAACGCGCGGGTCATAACAGACGAGGGAGCGGGCGCAAGCGAGTCGAAGAAAATGCAGGCGCTGGTCGGAATATGGGAGGAACACGCGGGAAACTACGTTTAGGTCGGGCATGTCCTCCTACAGGCGGATTCGCTAAGAAACATAAAATATATACAGAAATTGGCAAAAGAGCACGAACATATCGTCACCAGACTATTTGTTGACTATTATTGAACGCTCTTCCCGTAGAGGGGCATGCCCGACTTAAAGCTAATTGAGGCACAGCAGAGGGGGACGCAGGAAAGGCGAAGAGACAGGAAACGCGTCAGAACACACGTGGGAAGGGACGGGGCAGGTGCCTCCTCCTGTTTTTCCGTTCCCTGTTCATCCCGCGCCCTGTTCCTGCTCCTGCCTCCGCCTGCGTCCTCCTCGTGTTCCTCCCCCCTCCTTTTCCTCCTCCTCCTCCTCCTCCTCCTCCTCCTCCTCCTCATCCTCATCATCATCATCATCATCATCATCATCATCATCAGCATCATCATCACATCATCACCACCCACCACCACCACCACCACCACCACCATCATCATCATCATCATCATCATCGTCATCATCATCACCATCATCATCATCATCACCATCACCATCACCATCACCATCATCATCATCATCATCATCATCATCATCATCATCATCATCATCATCATCATCATCATCATCATCCGCCTCCCCCTGCTCCTGCAACTCCTCCTCCTTCGGCCTCTCCAGAGGCTCAAGAGGGAGTTCGAATGTGTGCTACGGCGTGCTCATACGCCTTACTGCGTATCGCCGTTTTACTCAAGCCGTGTTCGCGTTAGTTACTCATGCGTCGTCCTTATGGCCGGCAGGGGGGGCACGAATGTCAGCTTGTGTTTAACAAATCCACGAAGACGAAGGGCGTGTGGTTCGTTTGAATCAACAACCCGGGACGTACCCAACCCTTTTTTGTACACATGGGGCGACTATACATCGGACCGCCTGACACAAAAGCAATCACTGAATGACCCGCCGTGCTCTTGAACGCTTCGCCAACAAACGTTGAACCCGGGTCAAGTGTTTCACATTCGCGGCGCAACTGTTAAAATTTAAGCCGTTGGCGAAAAGGAGACCACGATGGGGTGTGGAAACACACGAATGAAAGGGGGAATGGAGACATGTTTCGTGGGAGTACCAGCGCATCGCGCTAGGTTCTCATTGCAGAACAGCGCCATGCGGGCTATGAGAAAACAGCGTCCTGCGCTGAGCGCTGCAAGTGCCCCCCGAGGACGGCGAGGTCTTATGGTGGTCCCCGTGGGACACCCCTCCAATGTACCTCCCAAAACACGGAAGTGGCGACAAACTCGCAGATCGCAGCCCCCCAGGGACGGCGAGGTCTCATGTTGGCCCCCGTGAAACACCCCTCCGCTGGACGGCTTCGCAAATCGCAGCGCCCCAGGGACGGTCTCATGGTAGTCCCACTGCGACAACCCTCCGCTGAACCTCCCAGGAGCCCACGAAAGTGGGAACATTCTCGCAAATCGCAGCCCCCACGGACGGTGAGGTCTCATGGTGGTCTACGTGGGACACCACTCGGCTGGCCCTCCCAAGAGCCGACAAAAAGAGCGACGCTCTCACAGATGGCAACCCCCAGCGAGCCGCGAGGTCTCGTCTGGGTCTGCGTGGGAAACCACGCCGCTGGCCCTCCCAAAGGCCCACCACAGTAGCGACAGTTGCGCACTTCGCAGCTCCAAAACGTCACTCCGCCGAACCTCCCAAGGACCAAAAAAAAACTGATTCGCAAACCGCAGCGCCCCCAGGGAGCCGCGAGGTCTCGCCTGAGGCTGGCCCTCCCAGGAGCCCACGAAAGCGACGACATTTTCGCAAATCGCAGCCCCCCACGGGGCCGCGAGGTTTCGTTTGGGTCGACGTGGGACACCACTCCGCTGGCTCTCCCAGGAGCCCACTAGAGTGGCGAGAGTTTCGAGGATCACAGCTCACCAGGCATCATACGATAAAGATGATGATGATGATGATGATGATGATGATGATGATGATGCAGATGATGATGATGATGATGATGATGATGATGATGATGATGATGAGGATGATGATGATCCACGCGTCTAAAGAGGTCAGGAGCTCCTAGCTCGTATTGCCCTTCGGACCGAAGCGTTTTCCTCTGGCCCTGCGGCGGCAACGCTCGGCCGTGCGCCTCAGCGCACCCTCGCAGATTCACCTGAGTGCCAAGAGACCGCCCACCGCCCCAGCCGAAGCAAGCGGTAGTACGGCATCCGAGCAGTCACGGCGACTCAGCCCGCTACAGCAGCATAGCAGTGCACAAGGCAGGCGGGCTGGCACGCAGCAAAGCTGCAAGCCGCAAGCGCCACTTGACGTGCCAAACGGCACGGACAGAGCAGCGCAGCGGGCCCAGGAAGGGCGCAAGCTCGTCGCAGGCATTCGTGATCCTCGGACCCGCCTGGCGCCACGAGCACACGGCACCGCGCTCGGCAGACCGATGGGTCCGGAGCCGCAGGGTGCCACAACTACATTAAGGCAGATGCCGCGCGAGCGCGAAAGAAAGTGAGAAATTTGCCGGGACAGATCGCGTCCGTCAGCGCCTGCCGCACGCCTTGCGGGCTGCGCGCCGCTTGACGCCCAAGGGGGCGTGAGCCCCAGCCATCAGCCCGTTGTATCGGGCCCGCAGCGCCACGAGCTCCGCCCGCTCCGAAGGGAACTGCTGCTGTTCCTCGGCCACCGCGAACTGGTTTTCCCCCACCTGCCTCTGCAGCACACGCAGGCGGCGCCGCGCAGCATGGGCGAGCAAGCCGTACTCGCGGTCGGCCACGTTCTCCGCGACGTCGCCGATGAAGACGGCCTGCGGCTGGCACACCCCGCCCTCCTGCGCGACGTCGCTGCCGTCATCCCCGTCCTCCTGCACAGCATTCCCCGCTATGGCAGTACGGATGGGAAACGTTCCCAAGCCCCCAGGGCTCCGAACGCGCCCCCTGGGGTCGGCGCCGGCGGCCTCGGCCGCCGCGACAGCAGCGCGAATGGGAAACGTTCCCAAGCCCCCAGGGCTCCGAACGCGCCCCCTAGGGTCAGCGCCAGCGGCCTCGACCGCCGGGCCCTTCCGCTCCACCTGCATCACCTCTTCGAGCTCCTCCGCGAGTCCGCCAGCGGGGAGGCCCCCCACGGAGGCGTGCTCCTGCCTGTCGTCGTCGCCGCCGACGTTCTCCTCCGACTCCTCGACGTCCTCCGCGACGATGTCATTGCCAAGCACCTCGGCGCCCACAGTCGCGTCCAGCAAACCGTCGGCGTGCTCCGCCTCCGCTGGCCACCAACGCGCGCCAGACACGAGGGGAGGGACAGGGACCTCCTCCGCGTTGCGCACCTTGTCCGCCCGCTGGAAGCCGGCGCCTGCTGGGAGGCTGCGGCCGCGCCTGCGCGCCACGGCCCAGTCAACTGGCGCCGCGTCTGCAGCCGCCCCCGCAGCAGGTACTCGGCGCGGGGCCGACGGCGCCGAGGGGCGAGCCGTGCTGCTCTGTCCTCCGCCTCGCCCCGCGCTTCAGCCTGTTAAGAGACGAGCGCCTCATCCTCGCGATCGAGGCGCCTCGCCGAGAGCGGCAATGCAGCCCTGCATTCCGCCTGTCGGCCTCCAGCCGCGGCGCGGGCCCGTCGGGAGGGGTTGGCAGCGCTGCACCGCCCTCCACGCCTGGGCCGCCGCCGGCCCGCCGCCTGCCGCCGCCAGTGCCGCCGCCCGAAGGGGCGCCGACGTCCGCCGCCGTGTCCGCCGCCTGCGGCTCCGCGAGGACGTCCATCAGCACCGGGACCGCGAGCGCCAGGCGCGAGGCCAGCTCGTCGAGCAGGACCTGGCTGGGCGCCGCGGCGGCGTCTCCGCCGAGGGGGTCAGCCAGCCGAACGGCCTGCGCCGCCGCCGCCTCACCACGCGCCTCGGCGCGCGCGAGCTTCTCCTCCAGCAGGGAGATGCGCGCGAGCGCGGCGGCCAACTTCCCGTCAGTTACCGCTCGCGCCGCCGCGCGCCTCGCTCGCCTCGCAGGCCAGAGGGAAGATCCTCCAGCGTCCTGCGCGGGCGGCTCGGCTGCCGCAGGGGCAGCTCGGCAACCGTCCGCAGCCAATGCCCAGCGCCGCTATTGCCCTCCCGCGGGGGCCCAAAACGAGGGGCGAGAGGATGGCTTGAGCCAAAATGGCTACGGATGGTGATGATGATGATGATGATGATGATGATGATGATGATGATGATGATGATGATGATGATGATGATGATGATGCTGATGCTGATGCTGATGCTGATGCTGATGATGATGATGATGATGCTGCTGCTGATGCTGATGCTGATGCCGATGCTGATGCTGATGATGATGCTGATGATGCTGATGATGATGATGATGAATATAATGATGCTGATGCTGATAATGGTGATGCTGATGATGATGGCGATGATGATGCCAGTGGTGGTGATGATGATATGATTATGATGACAGTGGTAGTCATGATGATAATGATGGTGATGCTGATTCCGAAGATGGTGATGATGATGCTGATGATGCTGATGATGATGCTGATGATGCTGATGATGTTGATGATGCTGATGACGATGATGATGACCAGCCCCCGCAGACAGGAGACGCAGGAGGAGGAGGAAGTAGATGAGGAGGGAGGCGAGAGAAAAAGGACACGACATTCGACCGCAGGAAGGATATGAAAAAAGGTTCCCTGCTCGGGCGAATCATGGAGGTGGGGCTCGCCGGCGGCGGCGCCGGTGAGTAGCGCCGACGCCCGGCCGCCCGCCAGCGAGAAGGCGACAGACACAACACAGACTGGGGGAGGGGGGGCGGGAGGCAAGGGCGGCAGAAGCAAGGACCGTGCCCCTCCTCCCCCTCCCCCCATCCTCCCCCTCCTACTCCTCGCGCTCCTTCTCCTCCTCCTCCTCCTCCTCCTCTCCTCCTCCTCCTCTCCTCAACCTCCTCCTCCTCCTCCTTGTCCTCCTCGTCCTCCACCTCCACCTCCTCATCCTCCTCCTCCTCCTCCTCAACCTCCCCCCCTTCACCTCTTCCTCTCCTCCTCCTCCTCCTCCTCCTCCTCTCCTCCTCCTCCTCCTCCTCCTCCTCCTCCTCTCCTCCTCCTCCTCCTCCCCCTCTTCATCCTCCTCCCCCTCCTCCGACCCCTCGTCGTTCTCGTCGTTCTCGTCCTCCTCGTCCTCCTCCTCCTTCTCCTCCTTCTCCTCCTCTCCTTTC
Source organism: Prorocentrum cordatum (assembly GCA_963575745.1). Taxonomy (NCBI): domain Eukaryota; class Dinophyceae; order Prorocentrales; family Prorocentraceae; genus Prorocentrum; species Prorocentrum cordatum. The sequence goes on along the minus strand of CAUYUJ010016721.1, from coordinate 33,334 downwards.
TCCTCCTCCTCCTCCTCCTGCTCGCCCTCGTTCTCGTCGTCGTCCTCGTCCTCGTCCCTCGTCCTCCTCCGCCTCCTCCGCCTCTTCTTCCCCCTTCTTATTCTCCTCCTCCTCCTCCTCCTCCTCCTCCTCCTCTTCCTCCTCCTCCTCCTCCTCCTCCTCCTTCTCCTTCTACTCATTCATGCCGTTTGCCATCGTCCGCTCGGCGCGGTGGTTCCCCGAGCTCGCCGGGCTTGGGCGCGCGTGATCCAAAACAAATTCCCCTGGCCCGCGTGATTCGAAAGAACTGTCGCGCCTCGCGGGGTCCACTCATCAGCCCTGGGGGGGCATCATGTGTTAATCACAAGCTGACATCAGTAGCTGACTGAGCACTAGGGCCATTAAGAAAGACGTGTGCGAACTCAGTGGGGCTACCAGCAGAACGCTTGTGCCCTCAGCGGGGCCAAGATTGAGACAACGGAAGCCCTGCAATGGGGCCGCCCGTGAGACCGCGTATAGCTGAAAATTGTCGGCGACACGTGCTCTCACGGGACCACATGTGCAACCATCAATCGCCCCGAGCGTGACAATGGGGCGACTGGTGATGGCACTCGCGTGTGGTCCTGCGAGCTCCGTGAGCACACAACCACATGTGAACAATATCCATGCAGGGCAGAATTCTGGAAAAACTGCTGGGGTTCAGGAATTGAAGGATGCCTGCAGCCACGTGAACCCCAGCGGGGGTGCCAAATACCCCAGCATCGATTATACCCTCCGGCTGGGGTCCGCAAGCGATCGCGGAGTGAGACAACCGGTAGCCGTCAACCGGTGGCCCCCTTCCTCCTCCTCCCTCCCCCCCCACCCTGCCTCTCCCCCCCCCCCCCCCGCGGGCTCCGCCACAGCGTGGCCGCACCTCGCGTCACTCATCCTGGTCCTGAGCCTGTGCAGCTCCTTCTTCAGGGGGTGCAGCAGGGCCTGGCGGGCCCACGACGCAGCGGCTCCCTGCCTTGCCTTGGCCGTCCACTCCCCCCGCAGCAGCCTGCCCTCCAGCCCAGTCCGATGCCCAGCCTGCAGGGCGGGCAGCTGTCCATAAGCACTGCGTGTGGGGGGTGGATCTTCGGAGGCATCGGCAGGCGGCGGGCATGGATAGATTCGGGCCCCGTGTGATGGGCGTGTTTTCTTCCACCACCACCACCACAATAAGTTGGAGGGGGAGGGAATCCTCCTTCTCCCCCTCCTCCCCCTCCTCCTCCTCGTCCTCCTCCTCCATCTCTTCGTCGTCTTCCTCCTCATCCTCCTTCTCCTCCTACGCCTCCGCCTCCTCCTCCTCCCCATCCAACTTATGGTGGTGGTGGAGGAAAACAGGTCTATCACTGTGGGGTGCAAATTTCTCCGTATCCACCGTCTGCCGAGGTCTCCGAAGAGTAATCCCCAGGCGGTGGTCATGGATCAAGCTCCACCTCGGACCACCTGCAGCCCAGCCCATCTCGCCAGCCCTCTGGCGAAACTGCCGCCGCGATGCAAGCGGCCGGCATTCCTCCGTGCTACCTCATGGCAACGGTTGAGTACGCTGTGGGTGCGTGCTGACGGTTGGGAGCCCCCGCATGAACGGGAGCCTCCCACCAGGGCCCGACAACCCGCACACACCCCTGTAGCCAGTCCACATCCCTTCGACCCCCCGCTATGGGTATAGGTCATGTGTGTGCTTCTGCACACCACTTATCGTTTGCATCTTACAGTGTGCGACATCTCGTTCATTGTGCCCTCGAGAACGCTTCATCTTCAGCATACTCTTGACAAAAGCAATACTCTTCGGATTCCTCCCATCTATTTCGTCGTCGTCCTCTGGCACCTGCCACCTTCCCTCTGCTGCTGCCGCGCTCATTCGGCGCCTCACGCGTCCTTTTCCTGCCCTTCGGTCCCACCTCATGTCCTCCTCAAGCCTGAGCCCTCGCTCCTCGTCCTTCTGCTGTTGTCCTGTGGATCGTCCCACGTGGGCGCATACCATGTAGTTTGCACAAAATATAAAGACACCGGCACTATCATCGTCCTGGCAAGTTTGGGCCACTCCTCTTGTCACTTGATACACATAGGTTGAGTACGCACCCGCCGCGCAACAACGACGCCTGAACAGCGCTCTCACGGAAGAGGATGACGAGAAAGAGGAGGAGGAGAAGGAGGAGGAGGAGGAAAAGGAGGTAGAGGGAGGAGGGAGGTGGGAGGAGGAGGGAGGAGGGAGGAGGGGGGAGGAGGAGGAAGAGGAGGAGGAGGAGGAGGAGGAGGAGGAGGAGAAGGAAGAGGAGGAGGAGGAGGAAGAGGAGAAGGTGGAGGAGGCAGGAGGAGGAGGAGGTTTGAGGACCAGTCGTGTTCACCGCCGATAGAGAAGGGGGGGGGGGGAGGCAAAACTGAAGACCTTTAGCGGTTATCCGTGTGTGTGTGTGTGTTTGGGGGGGGGGGTGCTGGCCGATAATCTAACATGCTCGCTTCGGGCAGCCCCACGTCTGCCCGAGCGCACCAGCACTGCGTAACCCCTGCGGACCGGCGCAGCCGACAAGGTCAGGTTCTCCGAGGGGGGGAGGGAGTCGTCAGCGCGCGGCCGTCGGGCCGTCGTCGCGAGGGAGTAATTCAACGGGCGCGTGCCGCGTCGGCTCGCCTCGGCATCGTCCTCGCTCATGGCGCCGCAGTGGTGGGCCTCCTCGGGGGAGGAGCAGGAACAAACGAACGAACGACTCGGCCGAGCCCCCTTGCTTGGCGAAGCTGGTAAGTCTCTGCTTGCCGCGGCGGGCGCGGGCCAGACGATCATCGAGCCCACATCTGACCTCAACGGGGGCCCAGCCCCGGATCCGAACCCTGAGGGTATGCTGTCCTCGGGGGACCTCCAAGACTGCCCCGGGAGACTAGGACGCCCCTGGTTTCCGTGGCCCCGGCGTACAGGGTGATACCATCATACAGCTGAACTGAGAACTCGTCTTCCGACCCTCTGGCCTGGAGGCAGAGACCGTCAACAAACCCTTGAGAAACAAAGTAGGGCGCAAGCGAAGCAGCGAACCGGTGACCGTGAGAATGGCCACTAATTTAAGACGGCGGCTGCCCCCCCGCTTACTCCTCGCCACCACCGCCGAGAAACAAATCACAGTGTGCACATAAACCACTTCACGTATAGAAACTAGCCTCTGGCAAAGAAGCATTAAAATCAAGAGTTTCAACATCTTGGGCGGGAAACTGTGCTTGGGCGCCATGGCCACACAGGAAATACATGCTACAATGTTCAAACATTTTGAGAGAAAGTTCAGTACTCCCGTGCCCGACGTCTCGTCGGGGAAACGCCCCCATCTGCAAACATGTACCACCCGATCGTTTCTTCGGAGCCGCCCTCGAGGCAGCGAAGTCGCAATCCTGGCGAATCGATCGGTCCCCGTCGAAAACGAATCTGGCGTGGGCTCGCTCAACCAGCCTTGGAGGTGGGCTCGGAGGATCTCGCCGCATCGCCGATGCATCGGCGACGTCGACGATGCATCGGTGACGTAGGCGAGGAGAAGACTGGGCCCCACACCGAGCCGCATCGCCGATACGTCGCCGATACATCGCCAGTGCGTCGGCCATGCGGCGCGAGCCTCCGACCCCATCTGCTCCGACCGCATCTGACTGCCCACCAAGCCATGCCAGCCCGACCCGAAGTCGCCGTGGGGCCTGCCTGTGTCGGACGAGGGGGGCAATCTCGTGGAGCGTGGGGAAGGCAGCCGGTGGGGCCCGTGCACCGCCCAACCCGGAAAGTGGTGGGGGTCTGGGACCTCCGGGTTGGGCCAGGGGTGGTCTGGTGAGCCGTGGCCATCCAGGAGGCCTACAGTCGAGGCGTTGACCTAAGGAACCCTAAATAAGGAACGAGGCCCCTTTTTCCCAGAAGTTCAACCTGGATTTCCCATGGAAAACCTCAGGAAAACCCGAGGCAGACGTTGAAACAATCAAGGAACACCGAGCCCCTCCCCAACGAAAAGGGTTCCTTCTTCAGGGCCCCGACTGTATGAGCGGAGGAGGGAGGGAGGGAGGGAGGGAGGGAGGGGCGAACCTGAAGGGTGTTTTTCATGTTCGTTCTGTTTTCGTGTTCCCTCGTCGAGTCTTCCATCCGCCTGCACCGCACAACGACATCGCAACAAAGACACCGTGGAGGTCCCCCCCTGGGAGGGAGGGAGGGAGAGGGGAAGGAGGGAGGGGGGGAGCGGAAGAGGGAGGTCAGGGGGACGGGGAGCAGGTCCTCCACCAGGTGGCACAGCCTGTTGGTGGTGTGGACGGCCCCGCGCAGCTGGTATCCGCCGGGCCCCCCCCCCCCCGCAGAGGAGGGCGCCGGGCCGGGGGCTGCAGCACGCGTGCCCTGACCTTCCCCCTCTGCGCTCGGGGATCGCAAGGCCGCGGATCGAAGGCCGCGGATCGAAGGACGCGGCTCGAAAGGCCGCGGATCGATGGCCGAGGATCGAAGGTCGTGGATCGACGGTCGAGGAGTCAAGGTCGGGGATCGAAGGTCGAGGATCGAAGGTAGAAGGTCGAACGTCGCGGATCGAAGGTCGAGAATCGAAGGTCCAGGATCGAGGTCTTTTTGAAGCTCGACGGTCGACCGGGGGAAAACCGGGGGTCGAGGATTGGGTGGGGGAGGATCGCTGCCGCTCGAGGATCGAGGGTCGAAGGTCGAGGATCGGCTTTGGGGGGAGGGGGGGGCCCTCGGAGGGGATCCTCCCCCAGTTCGGGTGCCTCGGGTGCCTCTGGGGCCTCTCAGGCGGCAGCCTCCTCTGCTCGAACTTCCTCGGGGCCCCTCTTCTCTATTCCCGCATCAGGGCTTGCACTTAAGCGGGCCTAACGGATATTGAAAGAGCAGGAGAAGATGCGGCGCCGATTGCGGCGGGCAGGTTCCCAAGTTCTCGATGTGCGGTTCTGACGTTCCTGGCGCCGTCCCCATCGACGGCCTCACCTACATCGACGAGGACACCGCTTTTCAAGCGCAATCGGCCAAAACAAGCTCGCTTTCTATCCATACTCCGGTAGGTGAGGGACTCCGGCATCAGGCCGCGGGGCAGAACAATCAGACGAAAAGCACAGTACTATTGTATGAACCTCGCCGTTCATGTGCTCGACTGGGTTTGGAGCTTCTTGGTTATGGAAATGTTGAAGGGCTCCGTGGCGAATCCAGGATCAATCTCCCCGAACTCTTGTGGATGATGCGCTTTATTGACATGGGCACTCTTTGTTCCCATGAAACGCAACTTCATGGCGCGCATTCTGAAGAAGAGTACGGGATCTGAATATGCCTATCCGAGGAACTCGATGCAGACCGAGCTTCTGAAGAGGGGGTCGGTTCCATAACCGCTCCATGGGCACGAGCATCAGTTGTAGCTTTCAGGGCATCTTCTCCAAGAGTGGCGCCCCAAAGCGGGCACGACTGCGAGGCCAGACGCTAGTTATTTTCAGAGTTAGGGGCAAAAGCAAATCCACGACAACTCACTGCACTACTATTGTGGTGGACGATTTCAACGCCAAGTTGCTGCAGCAAGGCCCCAGGGGAACACCTATTATAGGAGACTTTGTGTTTTCAGGAGTGTCAGCCTGGAGTATCCTCTAAGAAGTATCTAAGAGATAACTCCTGGTCGAATACTGCATGCAGAAAGACATGGTGGTGGCAAACACGTTCTTACAAATACCAATGGAAAACAACAGTCGTTCAGAATGTTTGGGAATGCACCGAAAACAGCCAATTTCGCTGGACTTGTTCAGTGAAATTGACCACATGTTGTTCCATAACACGGTATAGCATTGTATACAAGACTGCAGGACCGACGGGACCACAGCATTGAACAGCGACCACTTCCTGACCAAGGTAAAGGTGGCTTTCGCATTTCAGAAAAATCACGACAAACAGAAGACAGAAACAATGCCGAAAAAATGCATCTCCTGTCCGGGACCCGAATATCAAGGCTTGATTTACGGAATGCTTCTCCGACGCTGGGGAGGCGAGCCGATCGACGGAGCGATCCCAGCACGACATGGCCGGACAAGGCCCGCCCAAGCCAACAAACAAATGGATATCACAATCTTGGGGCAACCAAAAGGTACCGATACTGCTACCCCCTCGGACCTCTCCCAGGGTGCGTTCTGACCAGGATTTCGAGGCGAATCCAGCGTTAGCGACGAGGGCCTCCGAGGAGGCCCAAAAAAGGGAAAGAGGGCAAAGTGTAGAGGTAGGGGTGCCTTTTCCTTCTCCGAGGACCAGCGAGGCGCATGACGCCGCAACGGAGCTCAGCCACCAGAGCGCCTGCCTCACAAGCGTGTCCGGAGAGCAGCCCGACGAGATCGCACGAGAATTGGACTCGTGCAACGCCGGCGGGAGGAAGCTGGGACGCCGTCAGGCAGCTCAGGAAGATGTCGCAAATTGAACACGCAGGAACACGCGATTTGAATACGTAACAAACTGACGAACACCGCTGGCAGACCAGACGCTGTGGCAGACTGCGTCGAGAAGATTCAGTGGGAGGTCAGAATTTGCACATGTCAGCCCTACGTCGGCAGATACTTTGGGCTGCGAGCTACCATTGGATGTACCAGACTTCACGCTTTGAAAAATGGGAAACAAACAGGCTGAGATGATGTTCCGCCAGACTGTTGGAAGTCGTACCTGAAGATGTGAATGCGTTTGGGGCTTTATTGGACATCTGCCAAGCGTGCTGGGCGGAAAAAGACATCCCCGACAAAAGGAGGGCTAAAGTTGTGTGTTGTTCAGGAAACGGGGACCACACGAAGCCTAACAACTACTGACCAGTAGCTTTGTTCGATGCTTACAAGACTTCGGCATCGATGCTCCACCAAAGGCTTCTACGAACAAATGCTGAAGAACGAATGCGACCATCTCAATTCGGTATCCGGCCTTGGCGAGGCACGGCTGATGCTGTCATGCTGATCCGGCGGATTATCGACGCAGCCAGCGTAGACGACACCAGGGGCATCACGAGACTCTTGCTTGACTGAGCAAAGGCAGTTCAATAGGCTAAAGCCAGAGTGCTTGTGTTCAGCATTGCTGCGCTTCGGAATTCCTTCTCCGATGGTAGACACGATCAAAGGCATATACGCGGAGCGCTTCTTCACCATAATGTATTACTGCGGCTGCCCTACGGAAAGACGACAGGCTGCAGATATAGCCCAAGGATGCCCTTATCCCCAGACCTATCCATCATGGTCCAAAGTATCATACTACATGGTGTATATCACGCAGGATATGTGGTCCCCTCTCCTCCCTCTCTTCCTGGAAGCGCTAGCTGCTCCAGCAAATGTTTGTTTGCGATGTGTGCCCATGCGTCCTTCAACGACGCACGGCTTTCTTGACTTGTCTTGACGCTCCTGGTAGTTTCAGGTTTCCGTAAGCTGGGGAGTTCCCAGGTTCGCTGTTCCGGGCTTCCTGGCAGTGTCAGGTTCCAGGGTTTGTGACGTCATGAATGCTCCCAAGTGCCTCGAGACTTTGCTCGTGAAAAGTAGAGGGGTCAGAGAGTTGCGAACAGAGTTGGCAAGAGAAGATGTGAAGTAGGCATGAGAGAATACAAACGAATCATTGCTACTGCGATTACAATGAGTGGATAGTTGAGAACAAACAGTACACACCCGAGAGTGCAGAGTGCAACATTGATCAGAAAGAACAAAGAATGACTATTAGACAACTTTGTGCGCAAACAATAAGAAAGCAACCGTAAACAGAGCCAACAGACGGAACAAAAAGAGAGAGAGAGAGAGAAAAAAAAAAGGCAGAGAGAGAAGCCGCGAGAGAGAGAGAGAGAGAGAGAAAAAAAAAAAACGGAGGAACTGAGCTCGCGTAGGTGAGACCAGGAATCGCACAGTCACGCTAATGAATAAGGAGTGAGGGATGCGGATAGCATACGATGCAAGGCGATGGCGGAGGTCTCTTGGGCCGTATTGCGGACCTCATGGGGGCAGCTTGGGCCGTCTTGGGGTGATCCCGACAAAAAAACGGGGAGATATTGAAGTCCTCTTGGGGCGTCTTTGTCTGTCAGAGGCCAGAGAGAACGAGTTCACCAGAGACTCAAGAACGTCAGCTGAGCGGAGGTTGCTTTGCAAGTTCGTGCGCCCAACCTTCTGTTTCCCCTTCGGGAAGGGTTTCGCCCTCCCTGTAACCCCCTCCCCTGGGTCTGGAGGGGGGGTCTCGCGACGCGCTGGGGCGTCCAAGATGGCCTCCAAGATGGTTCAACATAGTCCAACATGTCAGCAGAGATCGCACAGCATGTCCCAAGATGGCTCAACTCAGCCCTGAGGCGGCTCCAAATGGCCACAGAGACTCTCCAGTACGCCCCCGAGGGGCCAAACTCCGTGCAACACCTTGCGAACACAACAATGAGCGGTTCACCTTCTCACGTGAGGCTTCGAGATTGCAACAAGATCACCCAACAAAACACAAAAGAGCGCCCAGGAAGGATCCAAGGCGTATTTGAATCCACCACCTCATTTGATCATGGTCTCCAAGATGGCCCCAAGAGGGCCCCGGAGGCCCTAAGAGGGCCCCAAGAGGGCCCCAACGGCATCCAACATGTCCCCGAGAGGGCTCCAAAATGGCCCACCCAGGTCGAAAAAAGGAAAGGGCATCCGTGGTTGACTCCCGGGCCTGCGAGGGCTGATCACAGACTTCGGCTTGAAGCCTGCCCCACCTCTTTGTTCCACAACTTGCTTCTACACTTACCCTGAACGAGGCGAATCACCTGGGCCTCGTTCTGGAATGGACGGATGAGGCGACGCAAGGCGTGAAGACTTCTACCTTGTTCGCCAGGAGGGACGCTCTGGCCACGGCCAGATCTCTGTCTGTCAACCCCCGAGACCGATGGAGCTACTTGACATACCCTTGCGTCCGAATTGGTTTCTGCACTGCGCCAATGGCCGCGACGGCGAAAGATGGGCCGGGCGGGGCGGAGGAGTGGGGAAAGGAAGGGGGGACGAGGCGGAGGAGGGATGAGGCGGAGGAGGGATGAGGCCGAGGAGGGAGATTGCGGGGGTCGCCGATGGCGACCCGCAATTTTGCAAAAACCCTCTCGCGAAAATGGTCCCACAGATTCCCCCGCCCTCCCCTCCATAATAGGGCAACGGAGAACATCGAGCCGGCATCGGCGACCCCTCGCCAGCAGATCGGCGACGGGCTCCCGATGGCGAAGCCGAACGCTCCTGGGCGGGGTGAGGCCAGCGGGCCCTTATCGGCGATCAGTGGGCGGTCGCCGGTCGATGCACCCATCCCGGAGCGCATCTACCCGAACGTTGCCCCTGGCAATCTGTCCATCGGGGGGCGTTTTTCTTTCCGTCGGCCCTACAAGGAGGAAGAGGAGAACAAGGAGGAGGAGGAAGAGGAGGGGGAGGAGGAGGAGGGGGAGGACGAGGGGTGGGAGGAGGAGGAGGAGGAGGAGGAGGAGGAGGAGGAGGAGGAGGAGGAGGAGGGGGAGGGGGGAGGAGGAGGAGGAGGGGGAGGAGGATTTCCCTCGAGGGCCCCTGGGCAGAACATCGCCAAACGGCCTCAGGCCGATCCTGCTGCATGAGATGCCTCCTCTCTCAGCCGAATCCTTTCCGCCAGGGCCGACATTCCAGGAGTCGAAATCAGGCCCGAGCGAGAGGAGGAGGAGGAGGACTGGCCAGGGTCAGCTGCCTTGAGCAGGACATACTTGGCCGAGGCACGACAAGTGGTGCCATCAATTGCAGCAACAGTGCCCCGAGTCCTGTAATGGGGCGGGAGACCTCGACGGATGCGTGACAAAGCGCCTCGCCCGCTAGGGCCAGGTGGTCCGCACATCCCGCCGAGGAGATAGCACCGCTTGCTGGTGAAGGCACCGCAGCGGAAACAGAACACAGTCGGGGCGCACTCGTCATCCTGCACAAAAGTCGTGCACAGGAGGTGGCCACGCTCGCTCTCAGCGCCCTGCAACTTACGTAGCGCCGTGGGGAGACCCTTGCACCCGTCCATGGGTCTGGTGTCTCCGATGGCCGTCTTGAAACATTTCGAGCATCTGGAGAGCGACGGGATTTCCTCATCCCCAGGGTCCAGAACGAGCCAGTCGTGCCACTCGATGGCACGGAGGGTCCGAGCTTTCACCCTAGGAGCCCTGGGGTCCCGTTGAAACTGGAGTTTCGGAAAAAGCGACAAAACTGCACCGAACATGGCCACCAGCTTCCGCAGGAGGGCCACATCCTTGTCTAATTGCTCCAGCTCCTCGCCTGGTAGCGAGGGATGCAGAGACAACGCATACTTAGCCAGACGGTCCGCATCCTGATTCCCAAGAGCGATATTGCGTTCCTGGGCGGGAAGCGCGGCTATCACCTCGTCCGACCGATGCGCTGGCGTGTGAGCAAAGGAAGCAATGCAACGCTGGCCTGACTCCTGGAGTGCACGCCTCCGGAGCCCAGCGAAGACATGGCCTGGGTCCAACTGTGCGGACAGGCGCGCATTAGCCAGGTGAACGACTCCCAGACAATCCGGGTGGGCCACACTAAGGCCTGTAGCCACACAAAAGAGAGTGGCAGCCCCGAGGTGTTCTCCCGACTGGGCCGTCTGGGGAAGGCCAGGCCAAACCGTTCCAAGAAGTCGAGCGCGAACCTCATGCGGGGTCTCGCTCGACGAGTCGAAGAAAACGGCCGCATACGTGGCACGATTCAAGTCACGAAACACAAACTGAGTAGCCGAGCCGTCAACAACGATACGGGCGTTGACAGCTCGCTCACAAAACTCTTCGACCGATAGTGGCTCGCCTGACGGCCCTTGGAGCAGGGGATCAAGCTCGAGGCAAGGGGGGGCGCCTCAGGCTGGGCCACCATCAGCCGAGACCAAAACAGCAGTCTTTCAGGCGAGCAGTTGCGTGCCGCTAGTATCTCCTCATCTGAGAGATGCTCACGGCGCGCTGCTTCGACGGTCGGATCCGAGCAAACAAACTGCCTGTGGACTATGGAGTCGGGCCCCCCGCAAAGCGGACACAAACCATCCGAAACGTACCCCGAGGATTTCAGCCGAACCGCAGTCCAACAGGCCCCAGAGAAACACGAAGAAAGCCAATACTTCTGCCGACCATCGAGCTTCTTTGAGCGCAGCATTCGTCTCAGGGGGTCGGGTGCGACGCGGGGAAACGTGAACATCGGAGTTGCCTGGGCCATCCTACGCTCGTGCATCCTCTGGACTCCCTCCTCCAGCAGCTTATTGAGGAGGGCAGGCGAGGTGTACATCAGGTCAATGACATAACCTCGCCCGTCATGCCACACTGAGAAACCTACCGCTTTCCAGCCGATCCTGTGCAGACATAAGAGCATTCTATGGATGGGACCTTTCGAATTTTCCAGCCCGCGGGTTCCAGATCAAGCTCCTGGCCCTCGACAATATCCCTCCATATCTGCATGTGCTGCCGAAAGGAGAAAGGGGAAGTGGAAGGTGTGGTAATCGATCTCCAGAGACTGGTTGCCCACTGGTGGGCTGGTGCCACCGACTGTTTCCACGCAGGGTCGCCGTGCAAAACCAACTTGGCCGTCAAAGAGGCCCCCCGATGTGCTGGTCTTCTGCCTGCTAACAATACTCGCTGCAACGATTGAAGCTCTGCGTTCGACATGCCTAGCACCACTGCACCATATCCAGCGGCAGGACGCACTCCAGCGATATAAATCTTCTGCATTCTCGATTTATCCCGAGGGAGTTTCCGACGATAGTGAGAGATCAGCCTGTGTCTTTTCCTCATCATCCTGAAACGTTCCTTCCTCTTACTCATACCTCCTTTGCATGTTCTCCGTTGACCTGGGGCCAGGTCCGTGCCCAGCGAGACGGCCGCGCTGGTCGCAGCCGAAGGACAGACAGCAAGGAGACGACGGCACAGACGGGATGCGAGCCGCTGAGAAGAGGCGAAAGTGATGGCCTTGTCCTCCGCCAGGCGGACGTTCAGCCTGTGATCGAAGACATGTGTACTAAGTTGGCTACGATCATGTCTTCGTCGCCGTAGGCCGCCACCATGTCGTCGTCGACGCAAGACCCAAGGGAGACCTCAGGGTGCCTCTGAGACCACATGTCAAACTCAAACATCGCGTAAACCTCGACAAAAACGTCATTGAAGATATCCCCAACTGGAAGCCCAGACTTCGCAAAAAGAACAAGAGGTGAGTGAGTTGCCCCCAGTCTCAGGATCCGTGGAGACCTCCGGAGGTTATAAAGAGTCTTGACGAGCACCATGGGGATCCTCCAGAAGATAGCCCTATCTCGGAGCCAAACCAGGATAAAGGACTCATAGTACTTCATGCCATCCCAAATGAAGCCTGCAGTGGCCTTACCGCTCGAAGAAGCCTGCTCCGAGAGGACACTCTGGTTCCAGATGGCCGCCTCCGAGTTTTGCCCCGAACCGAAGGACCAGTAGGGCCGATGGGCCCGCTCCAGGAAGTCGCCGCACTGGCACCGACGTAGGCGTTCCCAGACACGGACAGGGGACCCCAAGAGCAGCATGGGCCGTAGTCCTCCTTTCGGTTTCTCCAAGAGGGGCATCAGCATCCACAGCAGCTGTGCTGGGAACAAACCTAGGCGTTCGATCGCCTCGTAGAGCATCGCAAGGACCTCCAACCCAAGGTCGCTCAAGCAGGCGAAGTGCCTGGGGCGGTAGCCGTCCAGCGACTGCGAGGTGCGGCGGCTAAAAGAGCGCGGTGCTGCTCGCATCTCCGACGGGCTCGCGCGAGGGAAACAATCTCGATTCGGTATCCAGGCCGAAGGAGGAGAGGTCCTAGCATTCCAGAGCTCGCCTAACTTGGTGGTCTCGGAGGCCAGGAGGCTCTGAGGGTCTGCGGTGAAGATCCCTGGGGAGCGCTCGACAATCGTGGGCTGCCACTTCCTCTGGACCTTCGTGAACCTATGCATGAGCCTCGCGGATCCCGCTAACGACTTAGCTTTCCAAGAGTCCCAGGATTCACGTGAAGCCTTCTCGCCATCGTTGATGGCCAAATCATAGTCGGCCTGGATATCCTCCAAAAACTGCTTGGCTCGATCGCGCCACGACTGCTCAGCAGGACGGTCTGCACTCCAGGCTAGTGCTATCTCGCGCATGGCGCGCAAGGTGGCATCCAGCCGCGGGCTCAAACCTTCGCCTGGGCAGGAGTGTTGCAATACCACCTGTATGTGCTGGCAGGCATGCAGGTCGCAATCCTCGGTGGCGACCGAGTTAAACAGCTCAGTGAAAGTCTGGAAAACCCATTTCCAACCTGCGATGACCCGGAGCGCATCATCTGGGTTCTTCGGGCGATAAAACACAGAAACCCAAGAGGCCTTGATCGTTCGACTCCTCTCTCCAAGCTCCTTCGCCTCCGTGCCTAGCACTCGATGCAGTTCCAGTTCGGCGCAGTCAACAAAATGGCCCCAGGCATTCGATAGGACAGCCCATGCCTCCGTCGCAGCAGCGTGCATACTGGTGGCAATCGCGTGCGAAGCATGCATCAGGGCGCCGCTCCACTCCACCGGCGACGGTGACGGACCAAAAGGGGGGTCGAGAGGCAGGCGCTGGTGAGTGCGATAAACAAGTTGCTTCAAACGTATCGAATCTCCTCGGAACTCAACTCGAACAGGGCGATGTGGTTTTATTTCCCAAGACGTGTCCGCCGAGACCCGAGAAACCAGACGAGCGATCCCAGGGCCCATCACGAAATAGTCGATCACGCTGTTCGACGTCGAAGATCGACAAGTAAAAGCCGGTGGTGAGAGTATAAGCATGCCAAGTTTGCGGGGAAATCCAGAAGCTTCCAGGACCTCTGGACTCAGATTCCAATCGCCGCCCAAAATCGTGTGCGTCGGGTCCGTGATCGACTGACCTATCGACTTCAGCATCCCCAGGTTGGCCTCACTGAAGCCCTCCGCTGATCTCAAGTAGACCGAATATAACGACAACACTGGCCACCCAGGGAACTCAATCAAAACCTTGACGACGCGGTGGGCACATATGCACCCATTACCGTCAGCAGGCCAACGAAGTCCCACTGCAAGTCGAGCAAAAACGGCAACTCCCGACGACATCTTGCCAGACTCAACATTAATACGAGCAGGAATAATGAGAGCGTGCCAGCCCAACGAACGGGCTGTGGTGGTGGCCTGGCCGACGAACTCCTCACTGATGCCAACCTCTTGGGCACGCAGCACGATTGCGTCAGTCTCCGCCAATCGTCGGCGAAGCGTGCGCCAGCAGGAGCCATTGAAGGTCTCCAGAAAATACTTGCCAATATCACTATCTTGCTGAGGCCTAGCTGGCGCCCCCTTCAGAGGGGGAACTGGAACTCCTGTGGCAGCCAATGGAATCCCCGAGAGCAGAGGTACCGCTAATCCCAGCATAGTGTCACCCGCACTTCTGCTTCTTAGCTTTAACCCCCATCTCTCGAAGAAGATTAATGAAAACTTCGGCGTTATCGTCCCCTTCTTTCCGAGCAACCGAAAGAAGTTGTTGTATTTGTTCCTCCTCCAGGTCCTCCAAATCCATATCTTCTGGGACTGGTATCTCCTGATGAGGAACCTCCGATCCTGAGGCAGGAGGGGCGGGTGGGGCAGCAGCAGCAGGTGATGCAGCCCCCGTAATTAGCCTCCTGCTGAGCTTTGAACTGGGACCGCAGCAGCTCCTGGAACTGAGCAAAAATCGGCGAGGCGACCATCTGCTGCACCTCGGCTGGGGCCGCTGCGAGGACCTCAGGGGCGAGCTCGAGAGTGGGCGCAATGGGCGGGCCCTGCGAAGGCGCCACCTCCTGCACCATGCTGCGCAGCTCCACCTGGCATGCGGCGATCTCGACCTGCACCGCCCTGATCTTCTCACGTTGCTGTTGTAGCAGCTCCTGAGCCTCTTTGACAGACTTCTCCTGCTCAACCATCTCATCCTGCATCTTGGCCAACTTCTGCTGTGAACGCGCCAGCTTGTGGCCAAGAGTGTTGTGCCTGGTGACGGCTGGCTTGCGCTCCGAGATCGACTTGCGCAAGGCCTGCAGCTCCGTCTCCATCTGCAGCTGCATCGGGGAGCTGCCGAGGGCCGAGCACTTCTTGAGCACGCCGAGGGCCTCCTCGAGGGCGTCCGCCTTGGCGCGCACGGCTGCGGGCTCGGCGTCGCCATCGGCGGCATCATCGCCAGCGCCGTCGGCCGCAGCGGGCTTACGACTGCCAGGTACTCCGCCTGCTCCGCCACGGGGGCCTCCACCGCCATGAACTGTGAGAGCTGCCACCTGCTTGGTGAGAGCCACCAGCTGCTTCTCCATCTTCGACTGGGACGGAGGAGGTCCACCAGCCCAGGCACCACGAGGCCGAGCGCCACCATCACGAGGTGCAGGCACGGGCCCCTGCGACTTGGTCTTGGCTGCTGTCTTGGCGCGCTGCACGATCGACTGTGGCGCGGGCTTGCCGCAGACGCAGCGGATGCGGGACGCCCAGTTCTGGTTGCGCCCGCAGTCTGGGCATCCCCATGTCGGGAATCGCGGGCCAGCGAGCACGTCATCGACATCACGTCCCATGGGAGGGCGCCCCTCCGAGACGCAAGAGGTGCTCCCACAGGAGCTCACGGAAAGCGTGAGGGTTGAGATCCCTCGAACTGAATGATAACGAGCCACAATGACCCGCGAGAGCGACTGCCGCTCTGAAGACTGCTCTCGCAAGCCCAGAAAAACACTGGGCCAGAACGGCTAGGAGGGGAAGGACGAGGAGGAGGGGGAGGGAGGAGGAGGAGGAGGAGGAGGAGGAGGAGGAGGAGGAGGAGGAGGAGGAGGAGGAGGGGCGTCCAAGAGGGGGGGGCGCCCGCAACCCATGGCCCGAGCCGCGGAGCGCGGCCCCGGAAGGGGCCAGGGAGCGCACCGAGGCAGGACGAGGGACCATGGGATCCAGGGAGAGCTCGTGGCCCCGGCCATGGTGCTCGGCCTTCCCCAGCAAGGGGATATGTCGACCCCTGTCCCAGGCTTCGTGGGGTCTTCGAGTGGGCCATGCGTGTGTGGCCCAACCCTGGGGTATACGATGTGGGGGGGGGCGACCATCCTCGCTAAGGGGTGCGTCCGAACAGCCCCCTTGGGGTGTATCCCAGAGTTTCCTGCCTTGTCCTGAGCAGCCAGAATTTTCAAGCGGAACTCGGGGATTGGGCGAGAACATCGCCCGAGAACGTGGACGACCCCTCCCCCCATAACCGTTGGTCGCAAGAAGTGGGTAGGAACATGTAGCAGGACTGCTCTCGAAGCAGGTTGAGCATCCGCCCGCCCCCTGGAGAGGGAAAAAGGAAAACCACTCAAAAGTAGAAGGTGCAAAAAGCATATGGGGATCCGAACATATTGTTTTATATGTGTATAAATATATATATATATATAAAAAAAAAAAAAAAAAAAAAAAAAAAAAAAAAAAAAAAAAAAAAAAAAAAAAAAAAACTTTCAACGACAGACGGGCAACGCTGCCCCAGCGCCCCCCCTTCCTGGCCGCCACTAGAGGCCACCTAAATGGGGTCGAAGTCGGTGGGGTCAGTGGGGTCAGAGGATCGCGCAGCATCACCGATACATCGGCGATGCATAGGCGGTGCAGCGGCGATGCAGCGGCGACGTCGCTGTGCATAGGCGACGCCAGCGCGGATAAAACATCGGGATCCACATCGAGGCGCATCGCCGATACATCAGCGAGGCGGCGCGATCCTCCGACCCATCTACAGTAGGGGCCCGATCACAAGAGACCTTCCACGAGAAACCCGACTCTGAGACCCCCGGACGTGGCGACTCCATGGCAAAACCATCGAAACCCAAGAAACCCAGGGCACCCCTGGAGGCAAGCAGGGGGTGTCTTGGCATGGGCCCCCACTGAACTCGGGCCCCATCCACGAGGCCAAGAATCGGGGAAACGTAAGACCCGGGTACGGGGGACTCGGAAATCCCCGACGAGGTCGTCAAAAAAATGACGAGGCCGAGCCTGCATTTTGACGAGGCCTCCCGCTGCAGACATCCCACAAAACTCCTCCTCGTCAAAATCCGAGTCGCGGTCGTCAAAAAACGATGGCGAACCCGAATCCTGGCAAACCCGGGTCTTACGCTCCCCCGAAAGAATCGCCCTCCCGTGCCCGTCCGAGAGCGCCGCCCCTCCCAGGGATCTGTTCGGCGGGCCGCTGCGCCAAGCAGACGGGGACAGCGTGTGCAGCACCCGCGGGTCCACCAGCGCGGCCGTCTGGTAGGCTATGACGCCGGCCTTGTACACCTGGCCAGGGCTGGACCCAAAAAGGCTGTTGGTCGTGCTGTGTTCGTCGTGCTTCGTTTTTTGCCCTGCCTGCTTTTTTGCTCCATGCGAGTCCCTGCCGGGGAGGAAACAAGCAAAAAACAGCCCAGCAGGTCCAGCAGAACAGCGTTGAGGTCTCCAGCCCTGCACCTGGCCCGCGCGCCAGGGCGTCCACGAGGGGGGGCGTCCCAGGGGGCGGCTCGCGAGGCAGGGCCCGAAGCAGTGGCGCAGACGAAGGGGCGGGGCAGGGAGCGCCTCGAAACGAGGACAGGGGGCCATGAAATCCGAGAGACCTCCTGGCCTCGACCACATTCTCCTCCACTGGTCATCATCATCCCCCTCTTGGCCACTTAAAGCTTGACGACTTCTGCCGTGCGCCAGCGCGGCGGCCATTTGCGCAAACTTGCCCCGGAGGTCTCTGGATTGACCTGGATGTACCTCGATGTATCTGCATGTACCTGGATTGATCTGACTCGATCCACAAAATGGACTGGCGAAAAGCGTTAAGCCCTTGAGAACTCACGCCTCCACCGGCCACTGGCGTGTCGCAGACCGCTGCGGCAAGGCGCCAGGAGTGCCGAAACGGCTCGAAACGGACAGTCACGGGGCAGAAAACGAGCGATGCCGTCGTCGTGATCGCCGCGCCACAGCCTGTACGGGCGCTGCACACGGGGGGGGGGGGAGGAAGTCGGCGGAAACTTGTTGGGCAGCGGCCGACGCTGCCATACAGATGAGGCGGAACGTTGGGGGGGGACCTGCCTCAGTCGGGGTAACATCGAGCTAAAATCGGCGATGTATCGCCGATCTATCGGCGACAGGCCTCCGATGGCGACTCCGCACGCTTCTGGGCGGGGTGGGCCAGCAGGCCCAGATCAGCGACAATTTGCGTTTGGGGGTCGACGCATCTCCCCCTGAGCGTATCCCTCTCTGACGTCACCCCTTGGTTTGTGGATGCCATGACAGTGGACACCCTAACAGTCCTATCATTGAATTGTAAGATGTGTTTAAAGTGTGTAAAACTTGTCTAAAAACGTTTCAAGCATGTTTTTGACATGCTTAAGACATGCTTGGACCATCTTTTGGACATCTGGACCTTATTTGGCAGCATGTTCCCTCTCCATTGATCGTCCTCCACGACCCTTGGCTATCGGGTCATAGCTCGGCTCCCCAGCTGCCGTCCGGGCCGACTCGGGCGCCCCAGGGGCGCCCTCCCTCGGCGAGGCGCAGCCACTGTAGAGCGTCCCAAGGTCGGAAAAAACGCCGAAGACTGACAAAAACGCCCGAAAGCCTAGGACCTCGGTTCCGAGTAGGTCGTCCCCCCCCTGAACCTCTCCCCTCCTAGCGCAGTCGGTTCGGGGTCCTGAGTCGGGTCTCCAATAGCCGCTCGGGACGACCCCGAGAGCCCTGCACGCCCTCGGCGAAGCGCAGCCTCGCTTCGGCATCCCCACCCCGCGGAAACTCTGTCCTGGGGCCCTCCACCCCACACCGTCTCGCCCGGAACCGACCAACGCTCCCTCCTCGTTTTTGTTCGTTGCCGCGGCATCCTCACCCAACGGAAACTCTGTTCTTGGGATCCCCCATCCCACGCTGCCTCGCCCAGAACCGACCAACGCCCCCCTCCCCGCCCCCCTCCACGTCTCGGCATCTCCACCCCACGGAAGCTCTGTTTTTGGAACCCCCCCAGAATTTCTCGCCTGGAACCGACCAGCGCCCCCATCAGGGCCTCGCCTCCTCGCCTCGGCATCCCCACCCCACGGGGGCTCTGTTCTTGGGGCCCCCACCCCACAGCTTCTCCCCCGGAACCGATCACAACGCCCCCCTCCTCGCCCCCCTCCGCGCCTGGGCATCCCCACCCCGCGGAGCCTGTGTTCCGGGGACCCCCGCACCCCACAACTTCGCGCCCAGAACCGACCAACGCCCCCCCCTCCTTGCCCGTTCCTTGCCTCGGCATCCCCACCCCACGGAAAACTTGTTCTTGAGACCTCCCACCTCACGATATCTCGCCTGGAACCGACCAACGCCCTTGCCTCGCCCCCTCCTCGCCTCGGCATCCCCCCCGGCAGCTCTGTTCATGGGCCCCCCCGCCCCGCAGTTTCTCCCCCAGAACCGACGTACGTCCCCCTATTCGCTTCGGCATCCCCACCCAACGGAAACTTTGTTCTTGGGACCCCCGCCCCACAATCTCTCGCCCGACGCCGACCAACGCCCCCCTCCTGGCCCACCTCCTCGCCTCGGCACCTCCGTCCCATAGAAGTTCTGTGGTTGGGCCTCCCCCGCCCCGTAGAAGCTCTGTGTTTGGGGCCGACCAGCGCCCCTCTGCTCGCCCCCTCCGCGCCTCAGCACCCCCACCCCACGGAAACTCTGTTTTCGGGACCCCCCCACCCCACAATTTGTCGCCCGGAACCGACCAACGCCCCCCTCCTCGCCCCCCTCCTCGCCCCGGCATCGCAGTCCGCATACGTTTTCTGCGCCCAATGCAACGTTTCGTGGCCCAATGGGGAGCTCCACCGAAGGTCCAAGTGGCGCAATCCGCATGCGCTCAGCGCCCAGTGCAACGTTTCGTGGCCCCATACGGAGCTCCACCGAAAATCCGCATGCGGTTCCTGCACCCAGCACCGCGTTTCGTGGCCCAATGGGGAGCTCCACCGAAGGTCCAAGTGGCGCAATCCGCATGCGCTCCCTGCGCCCAGTGCAGCGCTTCGTAGCCCCATACGGAGCTCCACCGAAGGTCCCAAAGGCGCAGTCCGCATGCGCTTCCTGCGGCCAAAACAACGCTTCGTGCCCCAGAGGGAGCTTCACCGAAGGTCCCAGTGGCGCAGTCGGCATGCGCTTCCTGCGCCCTGTGCAACGTTTCGTTGCCCGAGGGAAACTTCACCGAAGGTCCCAGTGGCGCAGTCCGCATGCGCTTCCTGCGGCCAGTACAACGCTTCAGGGCCCCAGAGGGAGCACCACTGAAGGTCCCAGGCGCAGTCCGCATGCGCTTCCTGCGCCCAGTGCAGCGTTTCGCAGCCCCATAGAGAGCTCCACGGAAGGTCCCAGTGGCGCAGTCCGCATGCGCTTCCTGCGGCCAGTACAGCGCGTCGGGGCCCCAGAGGGGGCTCCACCGCCGAAGGTCCCACTGGCGCAGTCGGCATGCGCTTCCTGCGCCGAGTGCAGCGTTTCGCAGCCCCATAAGGAGCTCCACCGAAGGTCCCAATGGCACAGTCGGCATGTGCTTCCTGCGCCCAGTGCAGCGCTTCGCCGCCCCATATGGGGGCTCCACGGAAGACGATACCCACAACTGCGGTACTCACTACTGCATATGGTTGGGTTCTTCGCCAGGCTATCTTTTTTGCCGGCGGCGAAGTGCCGCCCTCCCCCCCTCGGCGCGCGCACCCCCCCACCGCGAGAGGGGGCGGCCTGCGTCAAGGAGTCGACGATGCACCTGCGGCCGCGATGCCCGCAACTGTGGGCGCCCACCTCCTCCTCCTCCTCCTCCTCCTCCTCCTCCTCCTCCTCCTCATCATCATCATCATCATCATCATCATCATCATCATCATCATCATCATCGTCATCGTCATCGTCATCGTCATCGTCATCGTCATCATCATCATTCATCATCATCATCATCATCATCATCATCATCATCATCATCATCATCATCATCATCATCATATCATCATCATCATCATCATCATCATCATCATCATCATCATCATCATCATCATCATTATCATCATCATCATCATCATCATCATCATCCGCCGCTGCCTCCTCTTCCTCCCACTCCGACTCTGTTGATTAGCAATAGTATCCTTATGACTTATCGTTATGGTTATTATGATCATTCTTCTGCTTCGCATTCGCATTCATATTATTTGTAGTATTATTATTAATATGCTTAATAGCGTTTAGGATGTTTGGCAAAACTGATGGATCTCCCCGTTTCCAGAACTGGCGCGGGCTTCCGCTTGCGTTCCCCTTGCTCCTGCCCTTGCCTCTTTGCTTTGCCCTTTCCCGCTTCTTCCCCTCTTTCCGCCGCTTGGCGGCTCAAGCCTTTTCAAAGGCCAAGCTGGGGGTCGGCCTCAGGTGGCCTAAGGCCGGGCCCCGGGGACGGGGCCGGAAGACCTTCGCCCGAGTCCGGGCACGAAGGGGGCGCCCGCAGCCATGGAGCTGCGCCTGGCGCCGCGCGGCCGATTCGCGCAGCTGCGCGGCGGTGGTGAGCCCGGGTGCCGAGCGGCACTGGCTCACGCTAGCCGCGGAGCACCTGGGGGCGGCAGGGCAGCCCACGTGGCGTGGGCGCAGCTCGCCGCCGCCGAGCAGGGAGCCGGGCGCGCGTCAGCGCCGGCTCCCGCTCAAGCCCAGACAAGGGCGGCGAAGCGTGCATGCGCGCTGGGGCCCGTCTGGTTCGTCGTTCTCCTGGAGGTGGTGGGAGTGGCCGGCGCCGAGCTCGCGCACGGGCAGGCCCCCAACGCCGAGGTCTACTACGACGACGAGGTGAGCGTTGACATGAAGGAGTTCTGGCTCGACGGGCCAATGGACTCCTCCGTGCACGTGGGCGCGCTGCCGGTCGGGGCCCACTCCATCGGCGGGCGTGCTGCTCCAGCAGGGAGCAGTGGAGGTGGCCCGCCGCGCGAGCGCTCTGCGCCGCCGGCTGGCCCACCCCCCCAGGACCCGACCCGCGCACGCCCCGACCCCCCCGATGGGGATCCATCGTCCTGGATCAGAGGTTGGGGTCTTTTCGGCATCAGCTGGAAGGACATCGGCAATCGCACACACTGGTTTGCCGAGGGGATGGGTGGGGGCACCTTCCGGGATGTGGGGAGTTTCAGGTCGGCCTTCTCGACCCGCGAGGCAGGAGGCTGGCTGAGCTCGGATGGTGGCTGGGTGCTGTACATGGCAGACCAGATGGGCCTCTCCCTGTTCGGCTCCGCGTGGCCGCTGATCGCCGGGCTCGTGGTTGTCTTCGCCTGCACCGGGGTGGTCGCGCTCCTGGCCCACAGCCTGAGGACGCTCTTCGCACCCTG
This sequence comes from Prorocentrum cordatum, assembly GCA_963575745.1. Taxonomy (NCBI): domain Eukaryota; class Dinophyceae; order Prorocentrales; family Prorocentraceae; genus Prorocentrum; species Prorocentrum cordatum. The sequence goes on along the minus strand of CAUYUJ010016721.1, from coordinate 11,116 downwards.
CAGCTGGGCGGCTTGGACCTGTGGCCTGGTGCTGGCGTGCTGCCCCTGCCCGAGGCGCCGGACGCCTGACGAGGCTAAGCTCGACAAGCTGGTCCCGCCGGCAGCGCCACCACTCACCGATGCGGTGTGGCACGGGCCGACTACGGGCGCCGACCCGACGACCGACTGGCACCGCAAGAGCATCAAGGAGGGCCGGGGCTCCAAGCGCGGCCAGAACGACCTCACGATCAGGGTGGACTACCGGGTCGCCTGGCTCAAGCTCAACATGAAGTCTCTAGAACGTATCAATCGCCAAGGATTGTGGGTAGAGTATGACTCTGTGAAGGGTGCCAGCGACAAGAGTTTCCGGCGCGAGTTGGAGCAGCGGGATCCTCGCTGGCTTCACCTGTGCCGTTCCTCCGGCTGTGCCGGGTGCAAGGGGCGCGAGAACGAGCTGCACTGCAAGGAGTACGCCGCCCTCGACAATGAAGCTATTGTGGACCTTGGTGACTACTCGAAGTTCACACCATGCCGGATTTTCGTCTGGCTCTGGAGGGGGACGGGCCTCGTCTACAAGTTGCTGCTGTACATCCTCTCGTGGCTCTCATGTTGCGGTGCATGCCTCTGCCGCCGGCGCCGCCGCCGTCACAGGACTGGCCACGCGGAGCCTGGCGTGCAGGGGTCGGTGGCAAGACTACTTGATCAGGAGTACGAGTCTGAGGTGGACGCCGAGGACAACCCCTGCGAGGCGGTGAAGGTGGGGCTCATGATCAAGGGCAAGATGCGCCCACTAGCACCCGAGGGCTGTCGGGACGCTGCGCGCGGGGACCCTACTGTGCCGTTGGTGGAAGATGGACGGGCTTCGGACCTCCCACTCCCAAGCGAAGGGAGCGCAACGGCTTGCCTCTGCGAGCATCACCGGCAAATCTACATGGTCCTGCGCTATGGCGAGAAGTGCTCCCAGGTGACGTGCTTCCGGGAGGCGGTGGGCATGGCCTCAGGGGTCCCGCTCTGCCTGCAGCACCTTGGGGGCGATGCAGCCCGTGCGATCCACGACAGCCCGGCAGGAGTCGGGTTCTTCGCGGGACTGCGGCGCCGAGCTCGGCGGAGCCCAGCACCACGGAGTTGCACACTGGAGCGAGCGGCTGCCACCTCGGCCCGGAGTCGCACTCCAGAGCGCTCCGCCCCAACGACCTCTGCTCCAGAGGCGCCCTCCAGCCCTGGCGACCCCGTCCCGGCGCCGGCTGGGCCACCGAGCGTGCGCTTCGAAGCGCCGCCGGTTCCAGATTTCCCCAAGCCGCCTACTCCGCCACCCATGCCCCTCGGGCAGCACTTCATCATACGGGCGAGAGTACATTGGCCAGAAGGAGCGCAGTGGATGATTTTCAGGGGAAGGGCAGTCGACGCCGCCGCGGCCAGCACAGTGGCCGATTACTTCGACGGTGCGTTGGCGCTCGAAGTGGCAGACCCGTCCGGCATCACCATCCGCTTTCTCGTGAAACCTGACGGCGTCATCCGTGCACCGTCCACGGGACCATCCGGGCGCCTGCCCGCAGGGTTCATCGAGGAGATGCTCCACCACGCGCCCTTGGGATGCGAGGAGCTTGGCATCAGCGTCTCTGCGACCAACGTACCCGAGAAAGTCTGGCACAAGTTGGCGGCGTGGCATGGCCTACCCGTAGGCGGGCGAGCTGGGCCACTCAGCGAGGCTCGCTGGCGGCTGCTCAAGGAGAAGGTGGTCAACCTAGTCAAGTGGCACCCCGAGGGGGGTGTGGCGCCCAGCCCGAGCTTCGAAGCGCAGGCCACCGAGGCGGACGCCAAGTTGCGCAGCCACTGGCAGCGGCTCGATCGCAGCAGCTCACCCAGGCCGCCCTCAGGGCCCACACAGCGGGGCTCTCGTTCGCCGTCAGCCGAGGGCGGGCGGGCAGCTAGCTCCGAGGCGCCAGCATCGGGAGAGAGTCATCAAGGAGACGAGGGCGGGGACATGATGGCCTGCTACCTGGAGGAGGAGGCCCGTGGGTCGAGCGACGCAGCAGCGGTGCAGAGTGTGGCTGCCGGCTTCGATGAAGAAGCCCAGCAGGCGCTCGCCGGCCTCATTCGCTACGCCCAATACCTCAAGCAGCAGACGAACGAGCCCGAAGAACTTGCACGACTTGATGGGCACATCAGCAGTTGGGAGGTGCTCCAGCAAGTGCCTTCGCGACCGCAGACCCCAGAGGCAGCGCCTAGCAGCCTCCAAGGGCTCCTCAAGCTCCCTCCCGAGCGCCACCGCTCGCAGGGGCCGCCGGCCTCCCCGGCCGACAGCGTGCCCCTGTTCGAAGCGCGCCCGCCCCTCTCGCCAGCTGTCGCCCCACCAGCTTTCACTGTCGGACAGCGGGACGCCGGCCTCCCGGCTACCACAGCTGGGTTGGGCCCGGTCGTCCGCCCACAGGCTCCGAACATCGGGTCCCTGTTCTGCTACGACCAGCACGTCAGTGACTTGGGCCTACCCCCAGGTTTGACCACAGCGCCAGCGCGCTACGCCGCTGGGGCCCGAGAGGACAGCGGGGGCGCCGACCCGTTCGGCCTCGCGCAGCCCGGGGCAACGCTGGACGCGAACACCGCGAGGATGCCCCACGCCTTGGAAGGGGTCGCTAGTGCCCGGCAGGGCGACAAGGCAGCCCAGCGAGGGACAGTGGCGGCACTGGGCAGGGCCGAGGAGTTGGACGTCTATCTGGCGCGCGGCTGCGGCCAGTTGACCGTGGAGGTCTGCGACGAGGTCCTCGGACGCGAGCTGTTCTACGCTCTGCGCCGGACCTGTGAGCAGAACAAGGCCCTGATGCTCGCCGTCGAGACGCCCACGACGGTGTCCAATCGGATCGCGATGGCGTGCGCCTCGCTCAGCTTCGGCGGCAGCAGCCTGGACAACCTGGCCCCGTGGTCGGCCTCTGTGGCGGACTTCCCGACCTGCAAGACGGTTGCATTCGACAAGTACAGTGCACCGCATGACGCTAAGCTGGAACCTAGGCCCAGGGCCCCTGTAGTCTTCGACCAGTGGAAGCGGCAGGCCCAGAACATGACCAGGTTCTTTGGGCTCGTCTTCGGACGAGAGCATGTTAAGGAGCGCCTGGATTGCCTGGAGACGCTCGCGCGGGAGTGCGAGAAAGACGACCACGCTTTCCCGCCCAAGTTCGTCTACGAGTTGTGGGAGGAGCTGTGGGCGACCTGGTGCGAGCGACTTCGAGAAAAGAAGCGAGGCCTCCTGCGTGTGCTGCAGACGGACAACCCTCGGAAGGAGGATCTCAAGATGGTGGCCTTTGCCCCCCGGTCGGACGGACGCCCAGCATTCGTCTTTCCCAACGTCTTTGACCTCGAGTCCCCCACAGGCTACTACCAGGAGGTCGTGCGCCCGCGGCAGCAGCGCTACCTCCAGACCGTCCTCAACGACTCGATGCACGGGGTGCGTGGCGCCCCGGGCAAAGCCGGGGAGGTCAGAGGAGAAGGAGATGAGCCAGCCACGGAGCCTCAAGAACAACGAGCTGGGGCTACCCCCAAGAAGAAGCCTAAGGCCAAGGCCCAGCCGAAAGCCAGCTCCGCACGGGCCGCGTACCCTGCGGGCAAGCGGCTGAACGCCCAGGAGATCAAGCTGTCCGTCCGG